>CM075862.1:56735778-57113278 GCA_037975125.1 Latrodectus hesperus | reverse complement strand
TATATATATAATTGATATATATTTTATTTAATATGTATTTAAAATTATTGGGAACATGGTTTAGAATTTCATACAAAACTAATTCCATAAAAATATAGATATATATTTTTTACTATAATTGAAAACAAGTATTTTATGTATATAGAAATTTCCATATTATAATTTAAAGTGGAGAATTATAATTTTTTACATTACATTTTCTCTATATTTGTATAAGTAAATTATAATTAAATTACTCTAATTAACTTTCTTTCAATGAAAATATCTTATTATCATTGAATTTCAAAACAACTTGAAAACAAAACAGATTACGTTTTTTAGTGATAGAAAAATAGATCGATGAATATCTTTGAAAAAATACAACATCGATGTGCTTTATCTGAAGCCTAAGGCATGAAGTAAGAGTCGATAGCAAACTGTATGATCCAGGAAATAGTTTTTTTATTCCCTAGAGGAGAAAAAGAAAGTATCTTCACCTATATTTAAGGATTAAGTTTAACTGAAGTACTTTTACTCATAGAAGAAGAAGATGATGGATTTGTCTGAAAGAGAAATACTTGTCACTAGTGGAAAATATAACAGAAATAAAAATTTATTCTGCATAGAAAACCAATCTAGTTCGACTTCAAAAATAAAACTGATTTATGCATTCACTGTGGTATATATTTAAAACAAATAGGTTTAAAAAAAAAAATTGGAATCAATATTTTTTTAGCAATTTTTATAAAACAGTTTTTTTAAAAAAATTTGCTTACAAATTAAATGTTATCATTATATTGAAGAATTTCAAATATATATATATTAAATATATAACTTCGGAATTTAATTTTCGAAAATTTTATAACTTTTTGAGTAACACAAAAATTTATTTGATAGTCGTTATACATATGACATCCGTACGGGTGAACTAAAAATGAACTTTTTAATGTTCTTATGGTAAAAGAAATTAAAATAATAATAGTTGATAACTAAATATCTTTTCATTCCTATAAATGTCCAAAAACATATTTTTTTAACGACAGGCATCAAATTTATATTGATAACAGTGACAACATTATTAAGTTAAAAAATTTGTTAGTACGATATTTAATTCAATTATATTAATTAAGGTAAACAGATTCAAAGCAATTTTCTCAATACACTGTAAAGTGATTTACTACTAATGTTTACATGTTGAAAATATAATGAACGCAAGGGGGATTCACTTGTTAAGCCGGTTAAACATGTATTAAGCCGGTTAAACATATATATATATATATATATATATATATATATATATATATATATATATATATATATATATATATATATATATATACAACTAATTGTATTGCGATGTTTGCTTAACACACTCCTTTTAGAAAAATAATAAAAAATATCCATGTGTTAATTTATGATTTTATATTTTAAATATATGTAAGTTAAATTGGGTTTTAACTGACTTAAAATTCTTTAACCAGCTGCCTTATTAGTATTTTTAACAATGAGTTTTAAAACATTATTTTAAAACTATCATGAGTGTTTATTTATTAAGGATAGAATAAAAACCCCTATTATTCTATTATTATTCTATTTTTTTCTATCCTTAATAAAAAAGTTTATTTATTAAGGATAGAATAAAACTCCAATGATTCTTTTTTATAACAGAAATTATCCTAATTTAACAGCTACTTCAAGAATGGCGTTTATGATAACATACAAACTTTGTAAGTTAGAGAATGTCTAAAATTTAGAAAGTAGCTCATTAGTAACTATTTGGATGTTGATTGATTATACTTTAAATGAAAAAACGTAGAAAGTTCAGCAATTTTTAAAGCAAAATATGTCACTCATGTTTCAGTTTTTAAATCAATGTCTCAATTTGATGTAAAACTTCAAAGTCACAATGTAAAACATGTATTAATGTAAAATTTTGTGAAGCTTTCCTTAGATATGCAAAATATACTCTGATAGCTTTATTTTTTATATTTATAATTCATTTATTTCATGCATATCGTAAAGTTCTTTAAATTATGAAGTATGTGCATTTTATTGATTTCTTATTTTGATTAATATAATCATTAGGCTTATTCTAACAATGAATTTCTTCACATTTTTCTGTCATTAATGTATATTTAAGTAAGTATAGTATTGCATTTTTCACTCTCGATTTGTATTACTTGTTTGATGGTGATGATTAATGACAACTTTTCTTTAAACTTTCTAGATATATTTCAGTGTAATATTGCGTTGTTCCCATATTTATTTTATTTTAATATTTTCATAATTCTTTTTTTCCAGAAAAAATTTTTAAAAAATATTTATTAAAATAAAAAGATATTGTTATTGTTAAAAATAAAAGCTTCTTTGTTATTGAAAAACCTTTTAAATTCATTTAGTTTGCAAACAATTCATAATATGCCTATTCTTTTTAAAACACTTTTCTCAAATTGTAAAATAAATATCTTATAGCTTTTTTATAAACATTTTTTTACATTTACTATTTAAAAATATTGTGATAAATTTCTTAATTGATTTTAACAAGTAATAACTAACAAAAAGGAGATATCAGTAGCAAGATTCAACCCTAAAATTAATTAAATATTAGACTGACATTGTGCAACTAGTGTTAGAAAAATTTTTAATTTTTAGTCTTGCAACAAAAAATTTTAATATATTTTAATGCATAAACATTTTCATATGTTGTAAGTTCAACATTTCACAAATTGTTCATCTTTTAAAAATTAATTTTCAAAATCATGGCTCATTTGGATTAGTCATTTGAATAAGGAAATTTGGATAAGTGTGCACAGTTTTAAAAAAATATTTTAAATTTATCGTTAATTTTACAATAAATGTAGTTCAAAACTGCATAATAAAATTATTCCTACTTTTAAGTAAAAATGTGAAAGAACCTTTTTAATTATGAATATAATTGAATGTTTCCAAGCGAAAATAGTCAAAGGATGTAAAACTATTGAATTTCTATTCAAACATAAATGTAAGACCTAATTTTTAAAAAATTACAAAACATGCAGATTAAAGGTATGCATAGAAATACTTAGAAAACTACATTTGATTTATACCTTAGTTATAATGATAGAGTATATATAATGATATTTCACACTTGTACAACTATAATTACAAATACAGCAAATGAATATGTATTTATTTATTTAAATTTTGTTCACTTTACTACATTTCTCTTAAGACTTTACAGCTGGCGGAAAGAACATGTAGTCTAATTAAGCGTTACCGCAAGCTTAATTAATAAAGATTTAATAGAAAATTAAACTTCTAGATTTTAAATATCCCCGATATAATTATGAAATGAAAAATATACTTAAAATAACTTCAATGAGAAAACACAATTTTTTATTACCTTATGTCACAAAATTTTAGTTTTTGATTGAAAATATTCACTTGAATTAAGTTTCAATGTTGATAAATACTTATAATTTAATACATTTTTTTTACATTTTAATGTGTTTAAACACAGAAATTGATGCTTCCACATTTAAACTGTAAAAACATTTTTAATTATAATAATAAATATAATTATAAAACAGATTTGACGTAAAAATCAAGTTTGGATCTGGAAGTATAAATACTAAGTTACGTGAATGAGAACAGAAATTAATCTTAAATTAGGTATTTTTGTATACGTCATATCGGAAAAGAAACCAAAAAAAAAATGAAATATTTGAAAATAATGATTTCTAACTAAAGAGTTAGTTTAAAACTGTCAAAATAATATTTTTCAAATTAATATACAAAAGTACATATTATAAAATAGTTTAATTAATAAAATTTGAATAATTTAATAAAGAAAAAACACATTTTGCATCACAAAATGAATTTTAATGCAGAAATTACCTGAATTTAAAGGAAACGAACAATATAATTACTATCTATAAGCTACAATATAATTAATTCCTAAGCAGTAGTGAGAAGTTTATTTCCGAAGAATATTAGATTAGTATTACTTTAAAAAATAAAAATAAATAAATGTTTTTTATTATTTTTTCTTAAATATACTTACTACGACAATTTTTGAATAAAGGGGATCCGTTGCTTAAAATATTTTTTATACTTTCAGTGGCAACATAGGAGTAATAATCGAAAAAAAATCTCATACACACATAAATTTATTATGTCTTATTAATTAATATTTATATATGTATACATATCTATATTATATATATATATATATATATATATATATATATATATATATATATATATATATATATATATGTATATATATATATATATATATATGTACATATATGTGTGTGTGTCTGTGTGTGTGCGTAGTTGAAATAAACATTCATTAGAAAATCTATAACACTAATTATTGAATGATTGAACTGACTTTTATTTTATGTTAACCAGAGACTAAATATTTAAGCTGAGAGTACTATATATAATATTTTTAAATAAAGTCCGTACAGCCATTCTCAATTTGACTTCCAAAAACGTTCAGTTCAAAATATAATAAGTAATTTATTTAAATGTATTCATAGATTTATAGGCCATTTAAGTGTAATCTGTAAATTTCCTAGTGTAAAATGTTAACGACTGTAAAATGTTTAAATTTCAATATGAAATATTTTACTTATTTAGCTTTATAAATTCTAGTAAAATAAGTGAAATATATAGTTATATGAATTTTAAAATATTATATGTACAATATATAGAAAGTAATTAATTGCATGATGATTTTACTTCCATTTTTAAAATGAGAAGTGTTTATATAGACAAAGACATTATTTTCTAAAATTTTTCTGCTGATTTGTTCTTCCAAAGGAGTTTGATATTCATTTTTAATTTGAATGACTGCTAAAGAAATTTATTTATTTTAAGTTTAAAAATTTTATTTCAACACTCTAAATATGTTTAAAGTTTTTACCTAATTTTTAAATACTACAAATAAATTTTCATTTTAAATTAATAAAAAATCATTTTTTCTATAGAATTATTTTATAGAATTTCCAACTAATTGGGGAGTTTGGGAAAATATTCCGCTTTATATTTAAATTAACTTTCTAAAAATAAGTATAAAAAATATGTGGATGTTTAACAATAGTATTGTATATATATATATATATATATATATATATATATATATATATATATATATATATATATATATATATATATATATATATATATATATATATATATATATATATCAACTACAAGCTTATCGCTTTATACAATTTGTCGTAATTTTGTTTTGAACAAAATATAAATTCTCTTGCGTGACAATGTCATTTTGAGACATTACAAATGTATCCACTTCAATCCATTTGACTGTAATAAAGGATCATTTTATCAAAATGGAAAATTGCTTTAATTTTGATATAACCATGCATGTATATTTGAGTTTCATGTAAAAAAAACATATACATAACATAACCCTATAAATTTATTAACCGAATGTAAGAATATGTTAAGTTGGCTCATCCAAATTTAATGATTTTTTTAATTAACCATGGCAAGAAATCAAGTGTGTAAAGAATATTTTGAGAAATGTATTCTTTGCAATATGTAAAAAATATTCTAATCTTAACTTTAAGTGTATTAATAAAAATATTCATGAACATATGAAATATTGTTAAAAAACGCAAGTTTTTACAAATGTCTTAAAATATATTTATAATTAGTTTAAAATTCCTCAACTAGAATATTTTTGCTATTAAACATTTAATAATTCCCTTATGTATAAAAAAGTTGACTTCAAGTTGAGTTATTCTTCATCCCCCTCCTTTTCTATGGCAAGGATAAAATAAAGAGCCTAAAACTTGTTTATCTTTAACTTATATAATTTATTTTATAAATGGAATTATATGAATATTCAAATTAGGTTCTTTCCTCATTAGTTGTGTAAGTATTTGTTGTATATATGAAGGTTTTGAATTTAGTAAAGAACAATCTAGATATTTTGTGCATTTAAATAAGAAAAGTAAGATTAAAGTTATTACGAAGAAAAATCTAAATAATTTAATGAATAACTAATTTCGAGAATTATTTAGCCAGAATTGCATTCCATGTAATAAATATGTATTATAACATGCATGTAAAGCGTATATGAAAAGGATGCATTCAATAAATTCAAAAAACTTTTCCTTAGTTATCTTAATTAAAATGATAATTGAATTTTCTTGAAATTTATTTCTTTTTTCTTAATATTTATTGAAGAAATAATAAAAGAAATAAAGTACAGAATATCAATCAACTCAATTTTTTAAATTTTAATAAATTAAATTTGTAAGGAATATAATAAAATTTTGGAATAAAATTTTAGATTCTTTAAAGTGTAACATAATCAGATAAAATATTCCATGTTTCTGACATTTTTAATTTAAAAACCTCTTAAGTTATAAAAATTCATTTACACATAATTTCGCTACATATATTCCACATTAAGTGAAATTATGATAATATAAAATTTAAGTGTTAAAACAATAAAAAAATTTCGATACGTTTTCCAGTGACATGAGCATTTTTTAAGTATTAAATTGAAGATCAAGTCAATAATAAAATTTAATTTAGAACTTACACTATACATTTTACATTTTTAGAGAATTAAAATACTAATATTTGATTTTTTTTATTATTAATGACTTCTTTTAAATGTATAATTTCTTGAAAACAAAAAGAGAAATATTTTGAAATATTTAGATTCATATTTATTTATTAACTTATGCAATTTATAAGTATTGACTACCATAAACGGTTTTTACATTATACGTATCTGATAAAAAGTAACATAAATAACATATTTAAAATTTAATTAATCACAGGGATATGAAAAATGTTAAATAAAATAATGTCCAAATTTTAAGTATAAATAACGTTTTAGTAGAATAATTATACCTTCATGATATTCAATTTAATTTTTAAATGAAAAAACTTCAATTACTCAAATATGTTTTTCATTCCATTATGTCATTATAAAAGCTATTAATAGACTACAAAAATATACCTAGAAATGGAGTGCCATTTTTCTTATCTTCAAATAACTAAATGATATCTTTATGCTGATATAATATATTCTTTGCCTTTTTGTTCAAAAAATCAATTATATAAATTACAAGAAAGTGTTTGTAAAAATACACAAAAAGTATTTTTCACATAGTTGAATACTTTGAAGACTTTTGTGTGTATTAAAGTATTACAAAAAGATATATTCCTTACCGACCAGTTTTTTATTTAACTTAATTAATTTATAAAACAGTTAAATTATATATATATATATATATATATATATATATATATATATATATATATATATATATATATATATATATATATATATATATATATATATATATATATATATATATATATATATATATATATATATTTATTTATTTATTTATTTATTTATTTATTCGTATGCTATGACTCTTTCGACTTCATTCTCAATTTGAACCAGAACTGCTCCAATACCATATCCGCTGGCGTCGGTATGAATTTCTCTAAGGCATCTCGAATATCCCCAATACTGGATCAGATGTAAGCGCCTCCTTCAGGTTTTCGAAAGCCTTTACCTCTTTAGGACCCCAATGAAATTTCGCATCGCCTTTCAACAACAATTGCAAGGGCTCGGCGAGATAGCAAAAGCCCTTAATAAACCTTCGGAAGTACGAGCAAAGTCCAAGAAAGCTTCGTACGTCATGTATGTTCTGTGGAGTAGGAAAGTTGCTCACGGCTTTCACTTTGTCAGGATCTGGACGGACACCGTCACTGGATACGAGATGGCCTAGTATTTTCACTTCTTGGGCAGCAAAAAGGCACTTCTTGGGGTTAAGTATGAGTCCAGCTTCTTGAATGCATTCCAGAACTGTTTTTAACCGGATAAGGTGGTCTTCAAAAGTTTCTGAGAAAACTACTTTGTCGTCCAGGTAACACAGGCACATAGTCCATTTGAGATGGCGTAACAAATTATCCATCATTCTTTCGAAAGTCGCCGGTGCATTACAGAGTCCAAACGGCATGACTTTAAATTCGTATAAGCCTTCTGGGGTAATAAATGCCGTCTTTTCACGATCCGCTTCATCCACTTCTATCTGCCAGTAACCAGATCGGAGGTCCACGGAAGAAAAGAACTTGGCGCCTTTTAAACAGTCTAGAGTGTCATCAATGCGGGGTAGAGGATAAACATCCTTCCTCGTGATGCTATTCAGTTTTCGATAGTCTACGCAAAAACGTCAGCTTTTATCTTTTTTTCTCACGAGTACGACGGGGGATGACCAGGGACTCTCAGATGGCTGGATAATACCTTGGTCAAGCATTTTCTCAACCTCTTCCCGAATTATGCATCTTTCAGTCGGTGAAACTCGGTAAGCCCTTTCCGGGGGTCATCTCCAGGCTCTCCACGGAAGGTTGATGGGCTCCTTAGTAGCTGGTGGGTAGGAGTTACCACGACAGGCTTCGTATCTTCGGCCATTATCTGCTTCCGGGGGCATATCCTCTTAAACGAAGACTCCTGCGAATACTTTCAGAATTATCCACGATGGTGAAATCTGTACCCGGCGCCTCCACCAAATTTGTCACGAAGATTTAAGTGAACACACCGTTGGATTTAAACAAACAAGTTTATTGAAGGAAAGTAGCGACTTGTAACCTTACAAAGTCGTGAAGTTGCCCACGACAAGTGGGTATAAGCTTTTATACAGCAATAGAATATTCGAGAAACAACTAATTTACATAACAAAGAAAGGTCTAGAATGTTCGAGAACATAAGGAAACAATAATTAAAGAAACAAACAAAAAATCCATACTTTGGATACAACAGCCGTGGCTAGTATCGAACCCGCAACCTCCGGGTTTGGATCGCGTGCCCTGACCACTCGGCCACTGAGCTCATTGGAAAGCTTTCTTTATGCGGCAATATATATTTGACTCCATACATTAATTGGGAATATAAAATATATATTTTAATACAATACCTAATTTTGAATGAAATGTTAGAAACAAGATCATATATCGAAATGTGTGTAACCAGAATCAGATTAATTATATATGCAAACTATTTTTCATAATCAATTATAAGTAACATATATCAAGATAATACCACTTTGGAATGAACATGTTATACACATTTATATTGTTTTCAAGTTCTTTATTAAACTCTTATATGAATGGCGTTTCATGAAATCATAAAAAATTTAAGTTCATGACAAACACAATTACCGTAACACAATTAACTTTATTGAACCTCTAATATTTTATAAATTCAATAAAATCATCCACTCTCGGGAACGGTAAATTTTTCCAAAATGCCTTTTGTCGCACTGGCAATTCAGTCTTAGATAGTTGATAGAAAATAATGATAAATCCTATAAATTGTCAAATCGGATTAAATAATCTTTTTAAATTCTTAATCATTGTTTTACATATATTTGGGATAGTTTCATTGTAGTATACTTAAAGTGACTTAAGCTATGATAAATGAGAGATGAAGATATATTTTGGAGAATGGTATATGTGAAAATAAATTATCAATGTACTTTCAAAGTTTAATTTAAAATAATGTCAAGGAAAAAGAATCACGTCCATAAGAGAAAATTTGCACATTTTTATAAATGATATAAAAAATTCACATGTAGTATTAACAACAAAGTTTTGCAATATATTAAGGATTCTATGATAACATCATTATAATCATACAATTTTTAAATGTTCAACATTAAGGATATTTTCTCCTCGTGTTAGACAGTATAAGCAATTTAGAGATGAAAGTGTATATTCTAGAAGCTTAATCCCAAATTTAAGCATTCAATTTAATTTGTGATGTACTCTTGCCTTCTTCCAACATTCATATCAACAGAAATTAGCTTGAATTTTACTACGATTTTTAAGGACCATTTTTAATAGGCTATTCAATATAAGTTTACTTTAATTAAATATCTTAACTTTTGTAATAAAACTTCAAAGTGACAAGCTCTTTCTTCTTACTTTAAACCTTACGAAGCATCCTGCAATGATAATTTATTCAATTATTGTTAGCATGAAAGTCATTGTATGTAATTTTCTTTTTCCAAAAAATTACTAAACGAGGAATTTTCAAATGATATCCACCACAATGAATATATTATAACTTACCAATAGAAAGACATGTTTCTATTTGAAAATAATTGTCCTTATATAACAATATTGAGCATCTCATGTTTTGTAATAATTAGCATTACTGTCTAAAAACCAGGAATTAAATCCCTTTTCGGTAATATATTTGGCTAAATTTATTTTGACAAAATTACTATGCATGCCAAGACAAATGTAAAGTATTATTCAAAATTTAATTTATTTTAAATTTATAACCCTATATAATATTTTAAACTTAATATTATATTCCAATAAGCAAAATCGTATCTGAAAATGTATAAATTGTATTGTCTTGAACCAAACCAAGTACATTTTATTTTCTAATTTAAAGAGCAAAAAATTAGTTTCTCCATGGAATATTTTTAAATAATTTAATGATATTCTCACAAGATTTTTTTATATATACTATCAAGTACTTTTTAAACTTTCTTATTTATTTAAACGTTCAAATAAAACACTTAAAAAACAAAAGAATATTTTTGAAATCTGCATATCATTTTTTAGTGAACCCTCTTTTCTATACATTACATTATTATGATGAACAGTATGTGGACAAACAGTGTTTTCTTAGATTAATGTACACCACTTGAAAATCCAATTAAGTACTTAAGATTTTTTTGCTTCACTTCTTAGTCTGAAAGTAATTACTCTTCTCATAAAAAGTTGAATTAAATATAAAATGAATATTTAACTGCAAAATAATATTTCGTATAAAAATTTATAAAACTAATCTTACAACTTATTATTAAAAATTTCGAATTGTTAAATTTCATAATATTTATATAATAAGTTTAATATATATATATATATATATATATATATATATATATATATATATATATATATATATATATATGTATATATATACATATATATACATATACATATACATATATATATATATATATATATCACCACACTATATGATCTGCCATGTGGTTGTTATTGTTTTCATTGTAGATCTCACAATATGGTTTTCTTATTTAGGACAATTGGTTTTTGAAGTGTGTTCACTGACAGTATGGAATTCAAAGTCTTCTGGGTTTTAAATCATATGGCATTTCTTAGATTCTATCCACTGTGAGTAACAATATAACCGAAAGAAAATCTAGATAGGCATCAGTATACTACTATTAAATTAAGTAACTTATTGGTAAATATTTCTTTTTATTCGAAGCATAAGTACAGTGTTCTCTTATAAGACTAACCTTAAAATCATTCCCAGATAATAAATCCACTGATAATTTTATTTTTAGGCAGAATTTTGGATAACATTATTTCTTCCTGTAGCATCAAAATTTTTTGAAATGTTAATATTTTAAATTTTTCAACCTCATCTCCCTTTTTTGTGAATTTGATATCCTTTGGGTCATTCACTCTTTATATTGCAACTTCATGTCCCAGAAATGTATTAATAGGGTTAAAACTGCAAAGTTAATATTATAAATATAAATACGCACCATGTATAGTGGTATTTTAAATACCTGCATGTCCCATTTTTCTTCTCTGAATATAAAATAAAAATTTCAAAACATTAATAATTTTTATGAACAATACATTCATAATATTATTTTTATAATATTTAGTAAGTAATTTGAAACTTTTTCAAATGCAGAATTTTCCATATTAATATACTCCAGAATTAATAAACAGCCATCCTTTTATTAATTGTTGAAAAACTAATATTAGTATACTCATAACTCTTTTAAGAATAAAAGTCCTTTATAGTTAAATAATAATTCTCGTTAATTATTTATATTCAAAATATTGCAAAATGCTCACACAATAATTGCTAAACATGAATACTTTTTAATAATAAAATATTTTTAAAGTCTAAAAAATCTAATTAGCTTATTACAGCTTTTGTATTTGCATTATGAATTTTTAATGATATCAGTCACATATTGATTTTTTGGGGTAGATGAGAGATAAATCATTTCAATGTCATTACTTTTTTAGCCTTAAACTAACACAATCAAAGAAAAATTCAAGAAAACATATTCAGAAATTTCTGTATATAATTTAATTCATATCTGAAAGTGCATATTCTGAGAACAATGTTCCTCGATCATCTATTAGTAAATACACTTTTATAGTCTTATGATATTTGCAACTGATGGTTTGTACTTGTAGTTTGACATGCCAGAGTCTAAATTAAGAAGAAAACATTTTTAGCTAATCGATGTAACAGAATTATTTTATTTAGTGTTGTGTTAATTTTGTAAATATTAAGTTTTCTTTCTTGAAATAAACCACCTTAAAGTTCGAAAATAAAATAAAACCCATCATGTCTACAAATTTATTTCAAACTGAACTGAAAAATATTTTACTTCATCCTTATGATAAATCAACGATAAAAAATGAACTTATCTTTATTTGTGCGAAAACATTAGCACATTAAAATAAAATAGTTATTTTCTTTATAATTTATACATTTTATGGACTTTGTTATGTTGTAAATTGGATATTTAAATAGAATTTTATTTTGGTTTGCGTACACATTTATTTTCAATTCTTTATATGCACTTAAAAATTTAATGAAAATAACGAATTAATATCTGTTCTCATTCCGTTATATTATTGAATATTGTTGACTAAGTGTTACAGCAGCGATCATATATCGTTTTTAAAATGTTTATTTCTACAAACGAAGCATATTTAAAATTTTGCAGTTTAAATTGTTTGGTAATCAAAATTTAATTTTTAAATGACTTAGTCTTGTTTTTATATTATTCAGTTAAATTTATTTTTATTAATATTAGTATTTATGCGTATTTAGGTTCTTTATGATATCAACTTTTCACATATTTAAAAGCGTCTAAATCACTTATGTTAAATTCAAAATTATTTCAATAATTTATTGTTTGCATTAAATATATCAACATAAGTGAATAAAGTAGCAAAATGATTTTATATTACCTTTTTGTCAGTTAACAAAATGATGTATTTTATTTGCATCAAGTAAACACAATTTTCTTTATAAATAAATTTAACAGAAATATTTGATTCTTTATGGCATATGTTAAACAATGGTTGTACATATAGTTACCTTATTAGCACAAGTAAAAAAAATTATTTGTTTTCATTTTTTTTAATTTATAAGAGCCCATCTTAATATACTTTTCATAATATAATTTATGTTACATATTCGGAGCTCGTATTTAATTGCATTTAATAAATATTTTTGGAATATACTTTGTTTTAATGATTCTAACTAATAGTGAAAATGTCGCATGTAGAACTTAGTTTTAAATTTGTAAGATACTTTTTATTGTTTTCGCTTATTTTATATTTTTTTGTATTTGTTTTATTATTAATTTACTGCATTGCCCAGGAATACTTAAACTAATATTAATTTAAATACTGTAATAGCTATACGAATTAAATGAAAAGAAACATCTTTTTCACAAATTTTCATATTGAATAAATCTTCTTTAAAAAATAACTTTTAGCAAAAAAAAATTTATATATGCTACTTTAAATTAATTTTAATGCTTTATAGCAAATTTCCATTAAATATTTATGTAATTTATGAAGAGAATTAATATTTTTTATTGATTATTGAGTCTATTTTATTACATTAAGAACAGGAAAAATTTTCAACATGAGTCCTGCAACATATCCATATTTTATTGGCAAAGAAATATAAATACAAAATTGATGTGCTGTCTTATTTTAATACTACGCTGATAGTGCCATTAATTTATATATAGTTATATCGTTTTATATTTTAGTACTATATTTTCTACAAAAAATATTATTGATTAATTAAAACTAACTAAAGATAATCGAAAAGTATTAAATTTAGCACCTGAGCATAAAAAAATAAAGTAATGACAATTTATTTTTGCTGTCATTGAAAGAAAAAGCTATATGAAATGAGAAATTATTAAATGTTGCAAAAATGTTAATCTATAAGTTTCCAAGTTAAGTTCATATACTAAATTTAATTTGTTAATTTATTGATTAAATTCCTGATTTAATTTATTAATTAAATTCATTAATCTTTTAAATATAAAATTTAATTTAAAATCCTGAAATTAGGAAAGAAATTAACAGTAACAAGTTGTCATTTTTAAATATTAAAATAAACTATTAAAATTAAGTATAAAAAATAAATTGTTATTATAAGTGACAGCTGAACATTCATTTCAAAGTATAAAAATATATAATTATTTCAATATAGAAATATGCAGTAAATTTTCATATTTTTTATGAGATAATTTATTTTAACTGTAATTATATTATAAGTAATAAGGAATTATTTTTAATAATGACGCAAAATACTAGTAGAATAAAGTAAATATTAGTAAGAGAACTAGTGAATTTGTAAAATAAAAGAGACTAGGGAAAACAAGATATATTTTCATCTCATTTTCCGTCATTACAAAGCTGTAATTACTAAGACAACGGAAAATATAATATGTTTCGTGTTTGTGTTATGCAAAAACAAAAAGTTGCAACAATACATATATTAGTTTTTTGTGTATATAGTCATATGTGTGATTCGTGATGAAATGATACACACACATATATATGCATATATATATATATATATATATATATATATATATATATATATATATATATATATATATATATATATATATATATATATATATATATATATATATATAATTTATAGTACATTTTATAAAAATTAATAATCAAATACTAGATGGAGAATAATACATTGAAAATACGAAATATAGTAAACAGTTCGAAAGATGTTGAATGTATATTTTAAAATTTCAAAGAAAACAGAAAATGGAATGAAGTACCAACATGGCCAGCTTCGTCAGGGGGTGTTGACCACATTGGCACAAAGTATGGCTTTTCTGCACAGGCCCAAGACATAGTCTTAAAAAGTCAAAAGATTAATATTTTGCTGTATAAATGCATTTTGCATACCGATATATTAATGATTTCATAATTTTTAATTACTTAGAATTTGATACAATTTATAAAAATATATATCCTGAAGAATTAAAATTAATTAAAACAAATAACGACAACTTAAAAACTGAATTTTTTGATATTTTAATTACAATAAAAGATAACCATACATATACTGACATATATGATAAATCTAATCATTTTAATTTCAAGGTTAATAAACAATTTTTTTTGAATTAAAATATTTTAATTAAAATTTATAAAATGTTATTTTCAATCAATACTTAATAGAATCTAAAATATATGTAATATTTTAAACAATATCAATAAACAAATAAATAGACTAGAAAATATATTCTAACTTATAATAACACTCCAATCAACTTTACTATTTGGCTAGTAGAGCATTGCTTATAAGAGAGAAGTAAGGCTTAGTTACATACTACAGAAGGGTCACCCAAGCCACGAAGGTCTTATAAGAAGCTTGAAATACCAATAGTGTTTACACTCAGTCGTTAAATTTATGTATTTATTTATTTGGTTTACATACAATATTTGGTGCGGTTCTTGCAAATTTGGATTTGGATAGGGATTTTGATCTGGAATTAATTTTACTTTTGATTGCTATAAATTAAATGTATTTTGGAAACTTTGGATTTTGGCTTATATATTTTAGATTAACTTTTATTTCTTTTATTCTGGTTTCAACTTTTCGGTGTGGCTTTGGGGTGTACTGGCCTCTTTAAGACTATGTCTTGGACCAGTGCAGAAAAGCCATTCTTTGTGCTAATGTTGTCAACACCCCTGACGTAGCAGGCCATGTTGGTACTTCATTCCATTTTCTATTTTCTTTGAAATTTTAAAATATATATTGAACATTTTTCCAACTGTTTATTATATTTTTTAATTTTCAATGTATTGTTTTCCATTTAGTATTTTCAATGCATTATTCTCCATCTAATATTAAATTTTATAAATTTGGTTTTTGTCTAACTTTATGAATATATTATTTTTCTCCATTTGGTGTTTTTTTAAAGTATTTTAAATGCATTACTCTCCATCTAGTATTTGATTATTATTCTCCATCTAATATTTGATTATTAATTTTATAAAATGTACTATTAATTATATTTTAGTAATTTTATTTTAACTGCTTTTGCGTTTAATATATTGCTAAACATAAATGTTTTATCTATATTCTTCTACTTTTCAATTCTATATCTATTCTTATATCTTTCAACTTTCACTTATGATACTTCTAATCTTGCATTATATTTATATATATATAGTCATTAAATTTTAAATTCAATCAATTTATATACATAGATTTCTCTAACACAATGACCTTCATTTATATTATTAAAATAAAATAATTTGGTTTGTATAAATTTATGAAATGTTTTTTAATTAGAAGAAAAATGCTTAGTAAAGGGACGTAAATAAACAAAACAATAAATCATCATAAAAATTAAACTTTGAACAATTTTTTAACTTGTATAAAAATATATAACTTTATATGCATGAAACATTCCCATTGTAAATAAATTTTACATACGTAAAATTGATATACGTGTAAAATTCAGCTGTCAAGTTATACTTTAAAATATATTTTCATACTTTTAACTGAATTTCAAAATGCAACTGAAAAAATGATAAATTCTTATCGACTATAATTCGGTTGAAAAGTATTGAGTCTGCAAATTCAATTTTAAAAAGACTGTCTATAGTCTGATTTTTTTCTTATATTTCATGTCACGTTTTGAAAAAAATATCTCAATAGGTATTGTAAAAGATTGTGTGATAGACTTTTTTATTTGTGATGTTCTTAAAGTACAGTGTTTTGGAAAGAAATTTATTTTAAGTTCCATATTTTAAAATGACAAATATCATATCAAAAGAAGTTTTGGTAACATTTCTACCACTGACTTGAAGTAAGTTTCAGAATTTAAAATTAGATATTCAAAAAATAAATACATTTATTATCAATATTTTATGTACCGTTTAAAACATTTCAAAGCACTGCTCTTAAAATAATTGAAATTTCGAATTCATGATTGGTTAAGTTAACAATATTGCATAAAAATAAAGTTGTGCGTGTGTGCCACAATTTGCCTTCCTTCACTAACTCTTGACAAGTAAAAGATAGAGAGTAATTATTTTCCTTCTGCAAGTAAAAATTTCTTCTTTAGTTTCTGGAGAAGTTAAGTGAATAAATACAATCCAATATAAATTGTGATAAAATATATTGTGTTAAAAATATATGATACGTTTTACAAATAAAAGGCTTAGTTTAGAAAATGTGTGTAAGAAAAAAAGCAAAATTTACATCCAGAAAAATATAAAAAATCAACAAAAATTTATAAAAAAATGGTTTTAAAATTAACTTTATATTATTTGTTTTTCAGTGAATTCCTTCGTTTTATAATGCTTCTTCCATAAATTCCACACGCAAACAAATCATACATAATTTATATCATGTGTTTGCGGTGATGAGAAGCGTAAATTGTCAGTACATTAGTACATGTGTAGATCGTGTGCTAATTTAGTGCATGAGTTATATAAAAGAAGTTGTTGCTGAGTTGAAATACAATTTCGTGAATTCGATTAAAGAAAAAATATTACCAGTGTGTTGAATTATCCTTCGTAAAATTTGGTGACAGTGTTGAACGAAAGAAGAAAATATAATGCTGTTCGGTTGTCGATGGATGTAGTGGAGAACAATGAGCCGACATAACTAATCGCCCTCACCTCGTTGAATTGAATGTTAATGATAGCTTGCATATTATGTCCATGACAGTGGAAGAACACTCAGCCACGTCACGTGAAATAGTACAACAGATTCAATACGTCACTAAAAATGTTATACATATTTACATGACACTGAATGTGTAGACACTAAATGATTATGTCATTCAGCGTCTATTTATACCATATAACACAATTTCTGTCTGAGTGAAATATACGATAGGCATCAATTATTTAACTTATCTTGTTTCAAATCCAAACGGTTTGCCTCACCAACTTGTGAAGAACGATGGACATGGACACGAAGCATTACAAGATTGGAGCCACATTGCCTTTACCGATAAAAACCGTTTTTGTGGCAAAATCAGAGTTATTAAGTAAAAAGCCTGCCTGCAAAACGCCGTTAGAAGTTTTTTGCTTGGATTTGAATTCCTTATTGAATTGTTGCATTGTAAATAGCCATTTTATTCCCGAAGACAGTACCAGGGTTTCAAATAATATTAGATTTCACCTCTGTGTCTCTCTGTTACGCATTCAAAGTGCACTGAGCAGACAGCATCACATGTCTCAGTGAAGTGCTGAAACGTTGGTTCCTCCAATAAATTCATCGTCTGATATCAACCATATTCTAACAAGATATTTTCCATCTTTAACACATATTTTCTTATCATATTATATTTCTTTCTTGACCTACTCGTTTTTGTCATCTAATTGTATTATTCTTGTATTGCTAATTGGAAACATATCCATGACTGCACCATAGTTGATCTAGAATACACTACCTGCAGCTATACAATTTATTCAGCTATAATATTCAGCCTCAACGACTACTATTTCGCATCTACTAAAAATTCAAAGGATACTTTAATGCTATGCTGATGGATTTGACTGTTGTTGTTGTTACTTATGACACTTGGACAAGCCAAGCTCGCTTTGCCTTGCCTATGCGAATTTAAGTCAATAGGGAGCGTCTTTCATTTTAATCAGAGCATCACGAAGGTGAAAGTACGTCTTTACTCTTTAAATCCTCCGATAGATGATAACACCAGTAGATACACTCCCTCAATTTTGACATTGATATGAAGAAGGAGGAAACTGAAGGGGAGGAACCACAGAAAAGGATTTGGCTGTGGTTATAGGAAATTAAAGATATTGCACAAATTACAATTTTTAATCATTATCACAGTGTTAGCTGTAGACAGAAGGATAGGTTCTGGATTCAATCCTTGCCAATGTTGATCAACCATATATGTATGCTGCGATTATTTTTCCTGCATACATTTAAATAAAGATGGGTGTTTTGTCGTTGTCTAGTTTCTTCTTTTGTGAAACGTAAATACATCAAATATCTACAAATATTTCTCTCGGAAGACAGTTTTCAGGCGAATATCGAAATATCTTATTAAAAAATTAGGCCCTTAGATTATACAATAAGATAGAAGATCAGTGGAAAAAGTTTCTAATTTCTCAATTTTTGACTTGATTTGTTGATCCAGTTATAATAATGTTTTTATTTACTCTTCAATATTGAGTACCATACGTAAAGAACTAAGAGTAATTCACCCAGTAATTGATCTAAAAAAGCTAAACAAACACAAATTTATGTCTGCAATTGATTTGAAATTATGTAATATAAAATTTCAATTCCTTATTATTAAAATATGTTTTTTAGTATTCATATTAATGTGCTTTGTACAAATGAAGAGACATGTCAAATTTTTTAGTATAATACAATTTAAAATAGGACGTATTTCTCTCCTAATTTCTTTTAGAACATAAAAAATTCAGAGTCAATTAAACATTCAGCGTTAAAATTTTAGCGAATCATCTTTAAAGTTTAATTTTCATTCAAAGGCCAAATTTCATCCTCTGCGTATACGGCAATAAATGTATAATTTTATAACAACTGTATATTATTTGATAATTTATATATTTAAATAAAATTTGCATAATTTAAATAACTTTTTATCTAATTTAAATGAATATAAAAATAATCTACTCTACCACTCGAAACTCATAATAGATGCTAGTAGTTTTAAATGTATTATTAATTTTACAGAGCGAATTGGAAAATACGATTACAAGTTCAAACCAAAGTAACTAGTGGAATAAAACTTATTCATTGAGTATATTTCTGCAAAATCAAACAAAGCAAATAAAGAAAATTATGTCTCAATAAATTTATGTACAAAACTATTTTCGGTAGCTTTGAAAGCAGAATTGAGTAAACTTAGAAAAATTTTAAAGTGTATTACAATGATTTCTTTATAAGTGTATGGAAGAAGAAAAAGTTACTCATTTATAAGCGTAAATTAGAAAGTTTCTTGTAGTTAATAAATGTGATAAAACTATTTGTAATTTTTATTATAGGCTATGTAGAATTGATTGCAAATATTTACCGTTTTAAGAATTAATATTTTGTCAATGATGCATTTTTGATCTCTAAAACTTAAAAAAATAAAAATGTAATATTCCTATTTAACATATATGTTGAATGAATGGTATTAGCCTCACCTAGTATGCTTTATTTGTGATTGGTTTATATTATTTAATTTAAAATTAATAATTAATTATGTATTAACAATAATGGATTATTGCATAATATTTATATATCCATTAGTAATAAAATGTATTATAAAAGTGGAAACACAAAAAATATAAGAATTCTAAATATCAAACTCTCCCAAATAATAAATTGATATTTTTATGTCTGACTGATTCAAAATTTTCTTGAAATCAAAAATTATGAAATTTCCAGAATGAAGAATGACCTCGTTTTATAATTATGCTTTCGTTAACTTAAAATCCATAAAAACTAATTCAAAACATAAAATTTTGTTTATTTTTAAAATTAAAAAATTCTTAATTTTCTCGTTATATATATATATATATATATATATATATATATATATATATATATATATATATATATATATATATATATATATATATATATATATATATATATATATATATATATATATATATATATATGTATATATATATATATATATATATATATGTATATATATATATATATATATATACACACTACTGGCCATTAAAATTGCTACACCAGGAAAGTGGCACACCACACACGTGAAATTTGCATGACAGGTAAAACTTGCTGTGATATACAAATGATAAGATTTTCAGCGCTTTCATACAAAGCAGGCGACAGTAGCGACATCTACATTGTTTATTTAACCAGAGATTTGACAGCAGTTTTCTCATACTCCATTTCCGTTTCAACGTTGTTTTCGGCAAAAAAGTTGCTGTAATGCCTCGTGTAAGAAGAAGAAATGCCTATCAGCACGTGTCTGACTTTAATCTAGGAAGGGTTATAGCCTACCGGGATTGCGGTTTATCGTACCGCAATATTGCTGCTCGCGTCGGTCGAGATCCAATGACTGTTAGCAGAATAAGGAATCGATGGGTTCAGGACAATCATATGGAACGTCATGCAGGATCTCAGCGACCCCCATCACTAATAGAAGAGAATACAGACATCTTATCCGCACGGTCACAAGGGATCGTACAGCCACGTCACGAACCCTGAGTCGAAAAATGGAGTCATTTGCAAGACAACAAGTTTCTGCTCGAACAGAGTGATGGTATGGGGTGTCATTGGATACTCGCCTCGATCACCTCTTTTCGCATTACCGGCCCTTTGAACAGCAACCGCTACATTTCCGATGTGTTAAGGCCCGTGGCTCTGCCCTATCTTCGAGGCCTCACTAATGCTTTGTTTCAACAGGATAATAAACGACCACATGTTGCCCGTACTGTTCTGAACTTCTTTGATACAGAACAGGTCCGACTGATACCCTGGCTAGCACGTTCTCCTGATCTGTAACCAATTGAGAACGTGTGGTCAATGGTTGCCGAGCGATTGGCACGCCATCACTCACTATCCACTACTATCGATGAACTGTAGCATAGTATTAAAGCTGCATGGACTGAGATCCTCGTACATGCCATACAATCTCTGTTTGACTCCATGCCTAGCCGGATAAATGCTGTTATTGCAGCCAGAGTTGGCTGCTCTGGGTACTGATTTCTCAGGATCTATACATCCTAATTTCCTGTAAATATAATCACTTGTTCTTTATACTCTATTGTATGTGTCCAATAAATATCGTTCTGTTATTAGCATTCCTTTATGGTGTAGCAATTTTAATGGCCAGTAGTGTATCTATCTATCTATCTATCTATCTATCTATCTATCTATCTATCTATCTATCTATCTATCTATCTATCATATATATATATATATATATATATATATATATATATATATATATATATATATATATATATATATATATATATATATATATATATATATATATATATATATATATATAATCCTCTTTTTATTCACCAATTGCGATCACTATTCACTGTACACAATTTTTCGAGAATTAAATTAATCCATTTTAATATATTTAATCGAAATTATTATAGGAAGCTGTACAGAAAGTTAATATATTCTATGAAATTCATTGTAGTTAAATAAACAGAATAAGCATATTTAATGTCTAATAAGCATATTTAATTTCTTAATAAAAATGTTTTTAGTTAAAATATACAATATAAGAATATATTGGTTTCAATTATTAATTATGATTATAAATCAATTCAAATTAGTACAAATAACAATTTTCACAACACAGCACGTGTTTTGTGAGTGCTGTTATTATCATAATTACGTTAAGATACATTACATTATTTTCATAAGTTTACAATTTATTGATATGCATTTATAGCTTATATTTAAATATTTTGCCATTTAGAAGCTAAAATGTAAGTCATGGTTACAATTTAATAAATGTAATATGATCACATAAATTGAGAAATATGTTCCTAAGAAATTCTTCAAAAATTAGTTTAATGAAAAATCATGAATAATTAAATGATTTTTATATTTGTAACATTGAATATATATAATTGAGAATAAAAATTGTGAATCACTCTAGGGAATATTCTTACAAAAATATTTATGTTTAGAAATTGTTCCATAAATCTATCAATCCTGTTTTTTACGTTTTTTTCAAATTACGCTAATATATTTTCATCATGGATACGAGACATTAATGATAAATCTAAGTAAAAAACCTCTATTTTATAAGTATGAATTAAGTATAATTTATCAAAGAGAAAAACCTATTACTTTGTGAAAATTCTTTAATTTCTTTTAAATTGAATAGACATTTGATTGTCTGTAAGTAATTTTCTAAATTATTTGACAGAACTATTGTCAAATAAAAAGAAATTCTCACATATATATCATTTATAAATAATTCAATAAATATTTTTTTTATTTTTAATCACTTATTAGTACCTTTAAGCAGTTCAAATTATAAAATATAAATTACAAATTATAAATTTCTTTCAAAATTTATTCATGTGGACCTATGCAAAATCAATTATATTATTTCTAAATTAATCAATCATTTACTATAGAGCATTTTAATGCTTATAAAATATGCTTATCGCGTTAGATTTCAATACTTAGTTCTTCTAAAGTGTTGATCAAATCCTAATAGATTTTTGAAATATCCAAATTTATATTTCTTTATTGCATATAAATGCATTTTTTCCCTTAAAAAATTTTCATATCGCATTTGATATCGAAAAAAATGCCAGGATTCTCAGATATCTAGTATTTTTTCAGTTGTCCTGCTTATAACTGAATTTTTAAAAAAAACTATTAGTAAGTGACGTTAACAATAATTTGTCTTCGCGATAGGCAAAAGCTATTCTTATTACTTTGTTCCCATATTCAAAAAGAGTTACATGCATTTTCCCTAATACTACCTTATAATATAAACGCATACTCCTAATGCTAACTTTTTTGAACATAACATTTCTTATAATCGATCTCGGATGAGATAATTAAAGCACATTACGATAATTTTTGTTAACATGTGTGTTTTAAATTGTGGCAATTGAGTGAGCCACGCAAGTGAGAAACTGAGACTAAATGGCTCATTATTTTTCAGTTGAGAAGATTAATATTGCTTGTTAATTTAAATAAATGTTTCAATGCTGTGTAGTAAAGGTGTCGATAGGTTTTTTTCTTTTATTTTTGTATCATTTAATTAGCTATCGAGTTTCATTTTTCGGAAAAATAAATTTATGTTTATTAGTTCGGGTTTATTATCTTTAGAGAAACACAGAGAAGGAAAGAAATATCCATGCCTGAACTGGGATTCGAACCCGGGACCAACAGCTCAGGAGTTAGGAACGCTAACCACTCAGCCATGAGTCGGCACCTATAATTATATAGTATTAAATTAAATGCATAGCTGTCAATTTCTTTTATTGATAGTTATACCTATATTTTAATTCAAAAATATGCTGTTTCATAAAATTGGATTTCAGTCAAGATGATCCTATGTATTCAAATTTGTTTCATTTTGATCCAATAATATTTTATATGAAAAAAAGCTCTTTAAAGTTATTTCTTCGCCCAACACATAAGTATTTGTTAAAATAACTATTCCAGTGTTTAACACTTTGCGATGTGTGAATCAATAACAAATGTTTATCGCGTTTCTCCTCCTGCATTTCCTGATTCCCTTGATAGCATTCTAAGGTGATATAAAAAATTCCAGTTGCTTCGAGCAGGAAATTATTTGGTAATTTTCAGTACATCAGCTGAAAATGTGAAATTCATTCAGGTGAGTATAAAACAAGTGCACTTCGGAATAAATCATCTTGCAGCAGGGTAGCGAACTTATCATTACAAATTCATCTTTTTTGTCATCTTTTGCGTCGTTATTTTTATGACAATGATAAAGCTAACCAACATAATGTAATATATGGAAAAGATACATAAAGATTAAATCTAAAAAGCTAATATATATATATATATATATATATATATATAATTCTAAGCATATATATATATATATATATTCTAAGCATAATTATATTTTATTTATATGAAAAAGATTGATATATATATATATATATATATATATATATATATATATATATATATATATATATATATATATATATATATATCAATCTTTTTCATATAAATAAAATATAATTATGCTTAGAAATTCTTTCTGATAGAGAAATCATTTTAACACATGACAACTGCCTTGTACCTTAGAACTATAGCTACACACTTATCATTTTTTTAAAAATTACCTTCAGTTTTGAAAAGAGTTGACTGTACATATTTTGAATAAAAACAAGAGTGATTTTTTAAAAAAAGTTTTTGTTCCTTGACATTTTTGTGTAATTTTAGAAATATCTTACTTATAAAATTTGATATTATATTGATCTGTATTAATGGGATTTATTTTTATTATACAGAAATTTAGCATTATAAGCATATTAAAAATTTGAAAATAATTTATTTGCCTCCAATAATAATAAAAATATGAATTTCAATTTATATTCAATATAAAAATGTAATTTTTGAGGCAGTCTTAAACACTATATTATAATAATATTTTTTTCTTTAATAATTAAAAAACAAAAACAATAATTAGCAAGATTTTCTTTTGCCAAGCATCCTGCGTATTTATTTCGTATTATTTTTTAATTAATCCCAGTACACATATTTAAACTAATACATAAATCATTTGAAAAATATTATTTAATCAAAATAACCTTAGTTATTCAAATTTTGCTCCATTTTGATCGAATAATATTTTAGATAGTGTTTTTATGACATGTATGCGTATATATATATATATATATATATATATATATATATATATATATATATATATATATATATATATTTTATTATTTTTAATATTCTTTACTTCTGTATAAATAAGCAATGTCTCATGCAGTGTGTATTATACTTTTTTTACAATGATAAATTGTTTTTTAACGTAAAACAAGGAGAATCGCTTTCAAATAGTTTCTTACTAAGTTTATAAATAAGCATTTTGGAAATAACTATCTAACAATAGTATTCTCCAGTTGTATAAACTTCCTAAATTTCAATTTTTGCAGCATTCTAAAGGTTCTGTAAAATTGTTTTAACGAAATGTTAGATAAGTTTTTTCTTATCCAAAAAATGGCATCTGATTGAGCGATTCATATTTCATTCTTTTTAAAATTTTATCTAAAACATAACTGAAAAAGGTTATAAAGAAATGTATTTCAAAATTTTTCCAAGAACAAAACAATAAAACTCATTACAAATCTGTTACGATATTTAGTAATTAAATTTTCAAGGATTTTTCTCAAATTGTATTCTCCAGAATGGTGACTAAATTATAAACAATCAATGTAAGACATACATATTATGAGAGGTAAGAAAACTAAGATATCATTAAAGTACTCAGAATTTTAGAAAACTGTTTAACTACTGAAAAGATTAAAATTTTATCATTCAAGAGCTCAAAACTAGTAACTGTACACTTTGTATTTTTAAAACAGTTTTTAAGTAAATTAAATTTAAAAAATATGAAGTGTTGGAGTGAATTATTTTAAAAAGACATTTTTAAATATAATGGGGAAATCTATAGAGTTTGGGAGACAGTAGAATATAGAAATATGCTGTTTAGAATAGAGCACCAAAATTATTATCATACGATGAATAGAAGTCAGTAGATTATGAAAATAATAACATTAGAAGTCAAAGTAGAAATAATTAAAAATATAATAGTAATAAAATAATTTTACAGATCTATCAAAAATATTAAACAATGAATTATGAAATGATTAAACATTGTTACGTTTTCATAGTAAGTAGTTTGAAATTTTAATTCCTTTCGTTAACGAAACATTTTTAATATTATATGTAATCTTTCAATTTATTTAATGTCACTGTAATGTCTATCATTGTAATTACCTCCAATGAGGCATAAAAGTTTCTTTTAACATATTTTAATGCAAATAAAAACCAGTTATTTTTCTTGAGCATGACTACAGAAATTTAACTCAACAAGAAAATATAAGAAAAAATTATAACAATAGTTTGTTCAATATATTTTCAATTTTATTTATTAATCAAATTAATTGCCTTGTAAATATTATATAGACATGATAATAGAATAAACTATTGTTTATAAATATCAGGGCATTTTAATATTAAATTAACATAAAATAATGATCCATTTTATGTATACAAAGAATATAATGAAGTTTTATCGATTATTTTTTCTTATGCATGAAAAGCATTTCATACTGTGCATTTTATTCTTATTTTAAAATAATTAATGTCCTGGTGCTTAGTGTACATTCTTTTGAATTGAAGTATTTCTTATAATCTGCAGCTATGTGGTTCAGTATATGAAGGGTTTTATTTCACAGATTGTATATTTGAAAAGAAGATCCCAAATTATTGGAAGACCATTATCTTTCAGCCCACTATAAATTCGAGCTAATTTACTCAGTGATTATATTATTCTTCCTACAAATATAAAATAGAAAGTTAAAAAAGTAAGTGGAATATCCACAAAAGGCATGATTTCTTTGTAAAGTTTACATACAGAATGGAAATATTTTAGACAATATTGACGGTTAATAAGTTTTTCAAAATCTGAAACTAATTGTATTTATGATATTTAAAAACAAAAGAAAATTTTACATGAGAATTTACATTTTTAATTAGATATAGTTTAAAATTTGTATCAAATTTTGCGCTGGAAACCTATAGAATATTTTTAAAAAATGATTTTCTAAAATTCAGTGAAACAAAATTACTCATGTATTACCACATACATTAATAAACCATAATAAAATTTTCCAAAATTAAAAGTCCATTCTAGCTTCTTTTACAAATACTGTTGCTTATTAAAATGCTCACTGACTGAAGTTGATCTTCACATATATTATTTATTTTCTTTCAAACATTTTTATTAAATAAATAAATCTATCCTGAGATGGAAAATGTATGCGTTTTATGAATAAAATTAGTATGAAAACTATGAAAAATTCATGGATTTTTTAGAAAATTTTATAAAGTATAGGAATCATTTTCTGCAACTCATATAGTTTTAAATTTAAATCAATATTATTTCTCTAAAATTTCATTTGTTCAAACAAGTTTTTTATAAAAGCATTGTTAATGAAATATTCAAGATTAAAATTTAAATTATTGAATTATATAAAAATATTGAATTATTTAGAATCTGAAAATACTTTTATGAAGTAATCATAATATGTTCAGATATTTATGTTATCATGTTTTGTTGTTTTTTAATTGTGATATGTATTTTTCAGAAACGATGCTTAATTTTTTGTTGTTCTTTGCTAATAAATAATTATTAAGCCACAAATACTCCCTTTCTATTAAATAACATTTAATTCAAGGAAAATTAATACAGTTAGCTTTCATTGAATGGTGATTCAAACTGAAATGTTATTAGGTAAAATTAAATTTTAGATTTAAGATTGAAATTACTATGCAAAATAGTTTTAATTAAAAAGGGACACGTATTGTGGCCCTTTAATTAAATTCCTGTCTAATGAAATCTCAGACAAAAATGATTTTAGAAAGAGTATACTAAGAAACTTATAATTAAAAGACTTTTCCGTATAGCATGATATTAAAATCAATTTTATTTTAATTTATGTAAATGAATGTAATAAATTTGGAAAACTGATTTTTTTTTAAGTTGCGTTATTCATTTGAGGAACTGAGAAAGAAAACAATATATTTTTTAAAAATTAATGAATAAGTCAAACGGTATTTGTAGATATAATTAATTTTATGTTCACTTCAAAATTTATATATTATTTATTTGGAAAACCTTTATAAATATTATTTAACTCTATTAAAATAATGAAATTGTTATTTACAGCAATTTTGAAGTTATAATTAAATGTTTATTTAGTTTTAGGTAGTTATTTCCAAAAAATAAATTTTAATAAGATATATGTAATTTATTAAATTAAATTATATTTCTGAAGCTTTTAGAAACACTTTCTTTTATTATTTTTTCATTAGAAACAAATGTGTATTTACTATTAGTTTTACGTTGTATTAGGTTTTGGAAATTGTGTACGAGGTTGAAATTCAGGACTATTCGAAGTAGTTCAGTCGTATATAGTTGTAATATTTCTTTATAGGCACATCAATCTAATTTTCGGAATAAGAATGACGTCCACCATATTCTTATTGAAATTAAAGAATAACCAAAAGTTACAGGGGAATACGATCCTCTTATTTCTTTGACGCATTCTGTTAAAGAAAATACCCAATAAATTTTGATCAATTTCTTTAACAGGGTGGAAAAATGAGACCGCTAACATAAAATTCATGGACTTATAACTATTACAAAATACCTGTGTGAATGTGCTCAATCTTTCAAGGTTAATTTAGTAAAATGATGTAAATAATTTTGAGCAAATCTGTACTACAGAAGAAAACGGCACATTTTCTTGTCACGTTATATTTTCACTATTAAAGTCATGGAATAGTTTTTCGAGACATATATCTATTTTTTTGAAGTAGTTGAAAAGCAAATTTTAATACGATATTTTAATTTCATCAAGTTTTCAGAAATTACGCACTTGAATTATTGTCAGTTTTGTATTATTTACACAATTCTTTTAGAGATTCTAAAATCATTTACTTTCTAGTATTTAGTTTACTATGAATTATTTTACGTATGATAATGAATTCACTATTATAAGTTCCTACTGAGTCATTTGTTATTAAAGATTTTTATCACTGATCAATTTATTTGATATAAAAAATAAATTACATGGATTTACAACTTACAATATATAATTTTTGTATTCTTTATCCATAAGATAATTATGACCACTGGAAGAATTAGTAAACGCTTGAATGCATACGTGAGCCCTGCAGTGTAATTATTGTGGCTACAGACTATTATAACCTTAATCTTTTTCGATATTCCCCGCTTTTTTTTCTCGCGAAACCTAGTTTTGTTAAAATAAGAATGAAGAATCTTGGGTAAAAACATGTCTACTTTCGGGAGTGTCATAATTCAAAAGTATTGGGTTGCAACTGATGTTCGAGATTCAGAATTTCTAATATTGGTGAAAAGGTGAATTTAATACCTTTAAATTAATTTTACAAATTTAAACCTCAGTATTTTTTTATATTCGAAATGAAAAAATGTTTTCTGTTTGAAATATTTCATTACTGTATAAAAACTTAAATTACTTATTAGATTTAATTTTGTAATTTTTCCAAATTTTGTGAAAATTTGGAGTGGGGTGCAGGGCAGCTTATTTCCAACCATGAATAGAAATCTCATTCAAAGAAGCCTTCGAATAAAGGAAATATCTTTCGAATTCGTACTTTACTTTTCTAATCGCAGAAAAATAACAAAATGCAAGAAACAACCAAGAACATAGCAGTGATTCCTACATACCAACAATTAAGGTGTTTATCAACCTGTCGTGGAGAAACTGATGAAGATTCTCTGAAATGGCTTAAAGAATGCAATTGAGTGGCTAAATTAATCAAATGGAATGACATCATGTACCTGGCCAATGCTCTCTTTTTCCTTACTTCTACCTGCAAATTGTGGTACAATGAAGCTTGAGAAGTCGTTAAAATGAATTAAATGGACTTTTTGATAATCACCAAATGTATTAAAAAGACAAAAAGCAACTACAGTACATATAACAACCCGCAAGTGAGAATGTAAAGTCCTATATAATATTTCAAGATTTGGCCAAGAATTCCTTCAAGTTCCGACAGTGAAAAGTGTCACAGCTGATGAAAGTCATTGTAGAAAGCATTTATAGCAATCATTGTTTGTAAAAGAAGTCAACTAAACAGCTGATTTTATCAGATGGGATAAATGTATTGAAGATAATATAAACTGATGGGGTTGGACAGCAAAGGTATGAGAATACCCAGAATATCGTACTAGTGACAGCCACAGAATAGGAACAGAATTTGGTATTTCTCATTCACAGAACCCTACAAGAGGATATTAATAAATCATATAACCAAGCAGAACCAAATAAAATCATTTTCACCAATCTTTAGAGAACCAAGAAGAATTTGGTGAACAATCTCTTGTATTAAACTTTTATCACAACTTTATGAGTAGAATAGGATCCTTTAAAAACCATTTCTGGTCGTCGTCGTCATATTGTCATTCCAGCCAATCTCCAAAACATGGCGTTAAGGAAAACAAAACCGGTTGAATTTCCAAGGAAGGGTACTTGCAAATATTGAAAATCATCCGTCGACCGACCACAAATATGTCTTAGTAGAGTGCTGAAGGTGAACACGTTCGTCTGCGGTTCCAATCACTTTGATGACATTCAATACAAAGATTCTGGGTATTTTAATTTAAAGCATTTTTATTCTCAAAATTCTAAATTCTATTCGAATTTTTAACATGTAAATTATAAGTTTAACGAACATTCTATGCATATATAAAATCTGCGTTTCTTCAGTTGAGAGTTAGTTATCTATCCTATACTATTCTAAAAGTCGTTTTTTCTGATGAAAATGATTATTTTTCTGATCTACATGTATTGTTCTTCCGATTTGACAGTATTTACTTTTTAAAAATAGTTATAGCATTAAAATTTTTTATTTTTCCTTTATTTTAATTATAATGTGATGAAAATAAACTCAAATATACATTTTTATAAAATTATAAATCTGCTCTTCTTATTTTTGATTGTATTTTCCTTTGCTAATGCACCGTAACAACTTATTGGGCAGTAAAAAAAGAAATATATATAATGGAGAGGGCAATTAAGTAAAATAAGCATGAATGCGATTATTCTCATTTAAGAAAAACTTTATTTGAATCACAAATCATCGCAAGTTTCAAGTTTGTGACACTTTGAAAGCAATTTTTATGAACCGAAAAAAATTCTATTTATATGAACGGAAAATCACAATGCAAGATTTTTAATTATTTATTTAAAGATGATTTACAACAATCATTCTAAATGTTATTCATTGGGATTGAGTTACAAAAGTGCAGAAAAGTAATGTAAGACGTATAGAAAGCAATATTAAAATATAGTTTAAAATTATGATAAAATCATTCTGTTATTTCAACTACGATATATTTCGTTTAATCAAATATCACTGAAGAGTAGGAGCATACTTTAGAATTAAAAAACATTGATATTTAAATGGATTATACATTTAAAGTTTTTCCGATTAATCGAGTTTTTCTTTGTGTTTTATGCAATCAAACACTAAAAGTCAGTTGCGAGAAAAGGGACTTACAATTTCTCCTTTAGCTATTTCAGACAATTATATTTTATCAACATTATCCGAAACTACTTCTTCAATCGATATTTTCTTAAATATTTAAAAAAGGTGCATGCATTTACCCTCGATTAAAATTATATATTATTCTTTTTGAATTAAACGGGATAAAATATATTCAGAATAAAAAAACGTACGAAGCTTTTAAAGTAGGCTCCTACAACCTTTTATAAGATAATATGTATAACCTCTTATAAGATATTATGTATAACCATTTTCTTAAAATATAAATGTTTGCTTCTGGAATCGATTATAAAATAATAATTTTACTGAAAGTGAATATTAAAATAGAAACCCCAAGAGTTACTCCTTTTCTAAAAATTTTGAATCCGTAAGCCAATTTTAATTTTTGTATATTTTGAAACGTGATCAACAAAGGTAATTTATTTCTTGTGTATTAGGTTTTAAAATGCGTGCTATGGTAGCATGCGGTTACATGTGTTTGTCAACATTTGGTTTAAAATAACTAAATGGTGAAATATATTGCTAAAATAACCTTCTCTTCATATTACTTTTCTTTTGCATTTGGCTAACAGCTTGTAAGCTCGAATGCCTTCTTACGCTTAGATTTTTATTGCAGTTCAGAATCCACTTTCAACCGCAGCTACTGGCTTAATTAGACTTTGTGTGTAAATGCACCATGCTGGTTTGAATGGCTTGTTGCTCAACGGTAATGTTCGTATGCAAAACATAACAGTTGAGCACAAACCAATCATACCATCATGGTGAACTTTGCATGTTACAGCACTGATCTCATTTATCTACCATTAAGACTCATCGCTGGAGCTTTTTTAAATATTCATTTATATAAAAGGAAAGTAATAATGATTCTCAATCAGCTCCTTTTAATTTTAAAATGAATTATGAAAATTTTAAATAAATCAAAAATTATCATCATATAATAGGTAAATTGTAGATCCTTAAATATTACCAAAAGTAACACTAAGAGAAAATGCTAAAATGTTCGAATTTAAACCAGGCAGTTAAATAAATAATACACATAAAAACCCAATTATCAATCTATCTTCATCATAATGCTAGGAGTGCTTTATATTTTTGTAATTAGATACTTGGTGTTTTCACAATTTTGTTGTAAATTATCTTTTAATAAAATCTTTATTATCTTCTAAGCATTTATTTATTATTTAAAATATTGTTTTCTAATATGTTAAAAAATTTAATATATTGAAAAATAATAATTCAGAATATTTTTTACAATTTAAATGTTTATTAATAATGGAAAAATACTCTTAGATATTGATTACAAAAAAAAAACAAAAAATGAAGATTGTATAATATAGTATGTTTCTTATATTTCTTTTTAATAACAATTGAAAATTGATTCCTTATCTCGATTTTAAACATACAAATGAATGGTAAATGAATTGATTTCGAATATTTAAAATTTTCTTGATCAATAATAAAAACGTAAATTTCCATAAGAAATTCCATTTGATATACAATTAAACAAAAATTATTAGCATACATTAAACAATCATATCTATGTAATAATCATCTAATAAATGTGTTGTGAACATTCAACAGTTTAATTTATAGAGTTTATGAATGTTTAATTAATCGAAAACATTTATTAACTTGCAATATCATATTTTAACCAAAACTCCTTTAAAATACTTCATAGTTTTTTAATACAGATAAAACTTTTGTCATTATAACCCTTAACATTTTTACATAATAAAGTTTTCATGAACTCGCAAATACTTTTGTTTTAAAGCTAAAAAATGAGTTACTTATTAAAAATGAAAAATAATTTATTCAATGATCCTACCCTTGTAACATTTATGGTTGTAAAAAAGTTTAGATATTTTAAGTAATAAAATGGATGCATTTTGTTACAGATTATTTTAAAGCTTTGGAATTTATTTTGATTGTTTGAAAACCTAATTTGTTATTATTCCTTAAAATGAATATTGTTTAAATGAATAAAAAAATGAATATTGTTTACTTAACATTTTTACTATTTACTTTTTTTCTCACAAAAAATCCAATTAACATTCTGAATTCCTTCACAGAAACAAATTTTAGTTTCAGAAAAAAACTTACGAATAAAAACTTATAAAACAAATTATTATTATTTTTTATTAAATTCATCAGTAATCAACACAAAGATGTTAGATAATTTAGATGGAGGTTTTCAAAATTATCTTTAAACTTTATTTTTTTAATTATCTTAAAACTTTTTTACTGTTCACTAAAGTAAAAATGTATAATTTGAAAATATTAGTGTCGGAATTTTATTTGACAACAGTTAATTATCTCTAATTTTTTAAACAAATCATTTTTTTATATTTAATGTCTAAAAATAGCTTAATAATATAAATTCTGGAAAACCTCTTTTTAAATCGAAAAACAGTGCTTGTGCATATCTAAAATATAAGTAATACTTTCAAGAAATATATTCAGATCACCTATGAGTAATCTTAATACAATATTTAAATACTATCTAATATTAAATAAATATTAACTAAATAATAAATCATTTATTTATTTTGTGCGTACTGTAAATATACTTGAGGATAAAATAATAAGTAATGAAATAAAAGTTGTTGCGTGATATAATCGGTATAGTAATTTATATATGTATATATATATATATAAATATATATATATATATATATAATATATATATATATATATATATATATATATATATATATATATATATATATATATATATATATATATATATATATATATATATATATATATATATATATATATATATATATATATATAATACAGCAAGATTATATTCATCATTTGAAAGCCCATTGAAGGAATAAAATACAATGTTACTATGTTACTAAATATATATTTTTGGCAATCTAACAAGGACAATAAGCTACTATATAGAGTGACCCCAATATAGAAGATATCTGAAAAAGAATGATACCAGTAAGACAAAATGTAATAATCACATCAAATAAATAATCACTGACAAAAATTTACATAAAAGTTTACAGAACAAAAAATGGGAAAAATACAATTTTATTATTCGTTCTGTATTGTTATGGTATATTTTTATTCCTTTTAAAAATATTTTTACTTGCATTATGTACTGTTAAATGCATAGTATTTAATTTAAATAAAAATTTTATACTTTCGATGAGAAAAATAAATATTAATTCTTAAATACAGATATCTTAATACTTAACTTTATTTAGATAATGTTTTGAAAGTTAGAATGGCTGTTAATTTATATTTTGAAAATGTTTTGAGAATTTATGAATTATTCCGTCCAAAATTTCCACGAATAAGGATATATTGCCAAATTTTGCAGAATAATGACCTAATTCTTTGACATTTTATATGTAACCGAGATGAATGTTGGAAACCAGTCCTAAATTTTTAAATTTTTTTTAAATTTTTTCCAAAATTTGTGAAAAAAATACTTTAGAAGTGTCTTTATTGAAAAAAATGGTAACGTTTTATGTTTAGTTCATATTTTAATTTTTCCTTTGATACGGTTTCAAAAACGAATAATAAATTTAAAACTTACTTGATCGTAAATTAAACAAATATCAAACAAGAGCATATATATATATATATATATATATATATATATATATATATATATATATATATATATATATATATATATATATATATATATGTATTATATAATTTCGTAAAAAACAAGACTGCATTATTTTTTAATGTAGTAATTCACAATAGTTTTTTAATCTGAAAATAAATATTTTTTACAGTATTTATTAAGTAATTTAAATATTATTTTATTTCTTGATACAATAATACTTAATTAAATTAAATTATTTGCATTTTTAGATATTGTTACACAAAACGGATATACATTTAAATATTTTTTCAAGAATTTGTATTACTAGCTCAATATGGGCTTACAACTTGTTAAAATATGATTTCAGAAATTGTAATAAATATAAGTAAAAATTTATGTCCGTATTTTATATACTTTAAAGTACCGTTTACTTAAAGTTTTATAAAAAGAATTGTGTTAATTTTTCTACAAAATGAAGAAAAAAATTTTTTTTCTTTTACATCAAATGTAAACATAGTTAATCTAACTGCATAATATTTGAATTGTTGGTAGATATAGGCTATAAATGCATTTACATAACATAACTCCAATTATTTCATTATTATACACTAAAATGAAATATATTTAGGTTATATATATATATATATATATATATATATATATATATATATATATATATAGTCCAGCTAAGAAATCTTTGCAATCTACAAAACAATATAATCATTTTAACTTAACTTTTCAGTTCTATGAAAATTTTAATACAAATTGCCTCTTTAAAGCAATTAACTTGTTTCTAATAGTAATACCTAGTGGTTCGTCACCACTTGGAATAAACATATTTCCTGGTAAAATAAAACCTACCTGTTAATAAAGAGCTAAAGATAATTTTCCGGAGACACATCCACAAGCGAAATCTATGCAGATTTTAAAGATGAAAAACAAAATAAAAAGTGTATAATACGTGTGGTGATCACTTATATATATATATATATATATATATATATATATATATATATATATATATATATATATATATATATATATATATATATATATATATATATATATATATATATATATATATATATATATATATATATATATATATATATATATATATGTATATATATATATATATATATATATATATATATATATATATATATATATATATATATATATATATATATATATATATATATATATATATATATATATATATATATAAAGAGTTTTTCCTCTTAGTCTTGTAATATATTAATATATCATGAATTAATTTATTTCCAAAATCATCAGTATTTCTGAAAAAAAATATTTAATATTTGCCATAGAGTAAATTATAAGTAACAAAATTTTGCTTCGGAATTTGACATTTAAATTACCTTTTACATTATGCATTTCAGAAAACACATTATACTTCATAAAAAACAACTTTTTCAACTTACAGTTTTTAGATGTTAATTGTATAAAAATTAATTAAAAATGAAAAAAGTTGAATTTATTAATCAGACATTTTTTAATATTTCCATGAAAATTGTAATGATGAAAAGTTTGTTTACTTCTCAACATTATGTAAATTGGATTATTTTTCAAGCATAAAATGTTAATTTATTGTTAATATTTTACAATAAAATCTTACTTTACTTACTGAGAAATGAAGTATAACACAAGGTAATGAAATAACAAAACATTTTTAAAATTAAAGAATGAATATATCAGTCTACTTCTAAAAAAACATGACATGTTTTAATATGCACTTTCACTAATATACTTTAATAAATGACAAAGTTTTATCCTTGTATATTTAGTTAGTCCACATTACCAGTCATCTAAAAACGTTAATGAAATATCCTTTAAAATTTATGAACATTATTTATAAGCATATTTATCAATGTTATTAAAATTATTCATTAAATTCTTGTCCAAGGAGTTATTTTTATACGTTATATTTAAACTGATAATGACGTTAAAATATTCAAAAAGCATTAATTTGTAAGGGTTCCACTATTCTAATTTAATATTAGTTGAATATTTTAATTTTTGTAATAATCTTTCAATACATGAGAGCCGAATTGCATGAATAATCAAATCATTGCTCAGTTATAAGTATTCTTGACGCAATTTTGCTTTTATTCATTATTTGCATACTTTGGGCAATTTTTTAAGAAGATGATTTTCTTTTCAAAATGTTGATCAACAGTATCCGTAGTTAGTGCTGAATTAAATGTGGTATATTTCACACAATTATATATTTTGGCATCTTTATATAGATTACTGGATTTTAAAATTGTTTTCAACTTTAGAATTAAAACTTATTTGAATAAAATTTCTAATGGAACCTCCATGTTTAACTACTGCGAAAAATTATTCTTATAATATTTTTAAGAAAATACATTTCAACTAGCTTTTTGTCATACAATACAGATTTTCAAAACTTTTCTACCGATTTTCTTTTACGTTACCACTTGCTATATATTGATTATTTTATAAATTAAAATGAATGAGAGCTAAAATATTTATATTTCTTGATCTTAATATTGAATTTAATATACAAGAATAAACAGACAGTGTATGCAAAAAATATATAATTATCATAAAGAAACATTTTTCCAAGTTTAAATTTTGCTGCTCATTTACATATTTTATACTGATAAGAAATTTACTCACAAACTTAGATAAAAATTGTCTTAAAATTTTGTCACATTGCAAAGAAAAATTTCCCCAAAAAAGATAATACTTTTAAACTGACTAGAATTTATATTTGTTCATATATATCGAGATTTAATGCAATTTTTCTCTATTTAGGTATTTAAAAGCGTATATATATATATATATATATATACGCTTTATTAAAAATATATATATATATACGCTAGTATTAATATATATATATATATATATATATATATATATATATATATATATATATATATATATATATATATATATATATATATATATATATATATATATATATATATATATATATATATATATATATATATTTACATACTATACGAAAATAATTGTGCTACTACTACATATCATTAAACATTTAAATTTTAAATTGTATCTATTCTCAAATGATATGATATTTTTTTAGAAAATTCTGAATATGAATTTCAATCTTAAGAATGAAAATTAGCGAAATATGTCTCTTAACATTTTATGACATCCTGGACTTAACAATAGATAACGAATATTTTTAATCATCCAGGTTATATCCTAAATTATATTTTTTAAATTTAATCATTTTTATTTTAATCTGTAAAAGACGAATGATATTGCTTTAAAACAAATTTATAAGATTTATATTAAATATATAGAATTCTTTTTATAAATCTGCAAATATATGCAAAATAATATGCATAAATTTTGCATATATTTAACTTAAAAAAGTATATTCCTTTAACATTTAACTTATTTTCTCTAAGAAATTTATCTTAAAAATCTTTGAAAAGAAAAGGATTATCAGTCCAGGTTTTAAGCTGATTTATCATAAAATAACTATGCAAGCAAATGTAAAAGTAAATATATTACCACATAACCAAACCTTTACAAAATAAATGTGTATATTTTTATTGCACTTTAAATTTAAGAGTTTCCTCTTTTCCTTTCAAACTATGCTGTTGTAAAATAAAGGAAAGGATGTAATAAAAATTGGCACAATGAGACGAGTGCAATAAAAGAATAATTTTTTCCTTTCAAAATGGATAGATGATCTTGAGAAAATTGCAAGGAAAGTTTCTGTTTTATGATATGCTTTATTTGTAAATCTGACCAGTCGGGAATGAGGGGGAGAGATTTCTGACCTATCCCATAGAAGAATAGGATGAACTACAGAACTTTGGAAAACCAATGGTGTAAAGAGGAAGAACTAAGACGAGAATTATGAAGAGCTAAAAACTGCATCTAAAAATACACACATAAACCCCACAGAAGTTTTTCACACACAGAAGCCCCAGAGATGCCTGACATAGAAAAGGAGTCCATGATTTAGTACTGGGTCCTCGTTGAGCAGAGTGAAGAGCACTGAAAGATTTTAGTTGTAAACGGAATATAACTGCTCTGTCTCGACATTCCTGAATGGAGCTGCAGATAACCGACAAATAGATAAGGATAAAAAGAGACGAAAAGTCTGAAAACAGAGAGAAAGGAGAAGGCTCGTGAAGAATGAGCAAGCCAAACGAGATGCTGAGCAGTAAGCCCAGTGAGATGTGGCGATAACAGCGGATGGAAATGCAAAGCGAAGATGCCGAGTAGAGAACGGGGAGTAAATGAGAAAAGAGAATCATCGACATCGGAAAGCGGTAATGCCATTGACGATAGGAGACACCACACTGCTACTTCTAAAGGGGTGAGTCTGATCTCTCGTTCCTTTTCCATCTGGTCACACTCAGTTATGATATATTAATGTTTAAATGTCATAAAACAAATAATATTGTTAGAATTTCAATTTTTTAATCGAGAATGTTATAACTGTCAATGTAAATTTCTCTGGTAATTAAGTTACTAAAATAAATTATTAAGTTTTATTGTATTTTTGTATTGAATTTATCTCTGTCATACAATTATTCAAAACAAATCTGAGTTTCCTCGGAAATTTTCTAAAATTTCCGAACATCACCAACATTAGATAGGACAATAACATCTTAAGGAAGCACATATTTTTTTTTAATGCCTGAAATAGGCTCAAAGTTTTCTGATCAAGAATTCAAATAAAACTAATATATTATTTTTTCTAATTAAGTGCGAAATATTTCACAAAAAATGTGTTAAAATATATCGTAACAAAAAATTGTATTTAGAATCATATTTCAAAATACTTGGTACCAACCGACACTCTTTTTTCTAAATTTGAACAAAACTTCAATATCAAAAAAGGATCAGCTCCTCTTTTAATAAACATTCTGCATACAAGGAAATAGAACTAATCATATTAAGATAACAAACATTAAGTAAAAGAAAATGCTGAAATTTTTCTTAGCAAAATTTAGAACAGAAGAAATAAATAGATTTATAAAAAGATAAAAATAATTTCTCTATATATAAAATTCTAGATATTTTGATCAATTAAATCATTGATACATATTCATCGATAAAAACTCAACGGAAACACTAGAAATCTTGCTTTTATAGTATATCAGATAAATGGACTTTAAAATATTGTATGTTAAAAAATCTTTTATTTTGGCTTTTAAAATTCCCATTGAATATTTGGTACTGTAAGAAGAAAATAATAGAGCTTAAAATGTTATTACGAAAAGACCTATTTACTGTGGATATAAATATCGGAAGATATATTTCTAATACAGAAAATATTACACACTATAATTTATTTGATATTGAAATTTATTTAATTACGTATATTAATAATCACTTTTAACGAATTATTTATAGAGGTTTGTGTAATGCTCTCACTTTGAATATTAATTTTTATATATTATTTACCTGTTTGTGTTAATTTATGAAGTATATATGTGATTTATAAATGTATATGTGATGGTAAAACTTTTAATTAACACATATTTTTAATGCTTCGAAATGGTAAAGCCCTATTTACGGCTAGGTACAGGCAAGCATGCTGACACACACTAAGATATTTAATAACTTAATGGAAGACAAAAAATGGGGAGGGCTATAATTTTTAATATAATATTTCATAATGAATGATTTTTTTAGTATAATTTCTAAGTGATCGTTATTTCCTTAATATTTGTGTCTTCTATAAAATTAAGCCTCTGCACTTAACATAAAAATTTATTAAAACATTTAAAATTCTATACCGCTTATGAGAAAAATATAGGTTCTTCAGATCATACTTCACATTAATATTTAAGTTTTAAGGATCTCTCAATGTAAATATATATATATATGTATATATATATATATATATATATATATATATATATATATATATATATATATATATATATATATATATATATATATATATATATATATATATATATATATATATATATATATATATATATATATATATATATATATATATATATATATAAGGGGTGATCAAAATAAAAATTATGAAACTACGTAAGAATCTAACACAGTTAGATATTCGTATATTGCGCCATGACAGAATGTAGCGAGACATCTCGGGATGTGATTGGAGTCTTTAACTTGAATCGGATCTTGCGCAAGCACCCGCGTAAACTGGAGAGAGCAGAGGTTCTTGTGTCATTCGCGTTGCAATACTCGACGATTGAGGAGCAGCGAGGTGTTATCCGATTTCTGACAGCGGAAGGTGAGAAACCAGTGGAAGCATGCGTCGTCACCTCCCCTAAAATGTTCAAAGCCCTGCCGTCAACAGGAGAGCTGTTGCTCACCGTCTTTTTCTACGTTAAAGGTCCGATATTTGTGGAATTTCACAGAATAACCATAAACACCGATGTGTACAGTGATGCACTCCGACACCTACGCAGGTCAATCAAGAACAAAAGACCGGGGCTGCTCACGAAGGGAGTGGTTTTGATCCATGATAACTCGCGTCCACACGTCTCCAGAGTCTCACACATGCAACTGGCCAAGTTCAAGTGGTGGACGTTGGACTATCCAACCTACAGTCTGGATATGTCACCCTGTGATTTCCATGGGTTTGGTCCACTGAAGAAACACCTGAAAGGGTAGTGCTTCAACTTGGACGACGTACTCAATGACGCTGTGAAGGACTAGGTCTCGTCACGGTCTCAGGATTTCTAGGAACAAGGAATCCTGCTGTTTGTTCATCAGTGGGATCGTTGTGCTCAAGCCTATGGTGTATATTTTGAATAAAGTCTACATTTGTACATACCCTAACTTTTAATACCTTTTCAGTTGATCACCCTATATATATGTATATATATATATATATATATATATATATATATATATATATATATATATATATATATATATATATATATATATATATATATATATATATATATATAACAAAAATTTACAATTAAAAATGAAGACGCTATTTTATTTTAGTTCCTACTGACACTGGTAACAGTATAATATCAAAATATATTATTCGGTGGAGTACCTACTTATGTCCACAAAACCAAACCAAAGTATCTTTCTCTTACACGTCGCTGACACTTCTTAGTCACTTCCTGGGAGCACAAGCAATGCTCACTAGCAACTGGAGACCTCTATTTGTGATTTTGGAGCCTACAGTTTGGAATCTTGGCGCGCATTTTTGACCTAGAAAAGATCAAATTTAATTGACTTTTAAAAATGAAAAATGTTTAAATAAACATATACTCAAAAGACAAAAGGAAATGATGCGCAGGAAGTACGCAGTTCTACAGAGAGACTGTTCAGGGTTTCATGTAGTTTGCACCTATAAATGTGTACACAACTTTCTCCATTTGATAACTATCTTTACTCTTTTCTGCAGTTATTTGATATGATCTGAAGAGCTTAGATCTTAACATTTTATCACTTCCAATCTGCGTGTGTTGTTTAGCCACTAAGTCATTCATGCTGAACGCTTGAGCCTTCTTTCTGTTATTATTATATTTTATTCTCCTCTTAAATTTTTACAATTTTTTCCTATCTTTATCTCAAATTTATCCTCTATTTTTTACAAAAATGGTTAGTTTCTCCTTCTTCTAAAATTTCTACGATTTTCATGCACACTGAGTTTTTATTTTTACGACTACAAAGAGTTCAAAAGGCGAATATTAAGAACTTCTGCTTGTAGTACTGTTAAAGATTTGCTGCAGATTATTGTTTTGTGTAGCTGCAATTTTAGCTGTCACTTCTTTCTGAGAACAGATAACTATCATAACAGCATTTCTACTCAATGCATCTACGTGTCTCATTTGTTTCCCAGGTCTATGAATGATTTCGTAATCAAATTCTTCCAAAAGTAATGCCCACAGAGATATTTTAATGGATATGTCTTTTTTAACATAGTCTTTTGAAAAGCATTACAATCTGTGGCTTTGATTCTCGATCCTTATAAATAATTTCTAAATTTTTTAACAGCTTCTACTACAGTTAAAATTTTAAGCTTGTAGCTACATAGCCTTTCTGGTTTTTCTACTTATTTAATGAATAGTATTAAATTGTCCATCCTCAGATTTCTGTAGCAAAACATCACCGAGTCCCTAACTACTTGCGTTTGTATATAATTCAAGTAGGCAAATTGTCTGAAAATGTGCATAACAGGAGTTATTGACAAAATTTATTTAAATCTCTTTATTAACAGATTTTTATCTACTCTGACTTTAAAATCTGCTCCATTTCGAAGATCACTTAATGGTTTGGCAATTTTTATATGGTTTTAAAAAATATGCTTAAATATCCAGTAATGAATAAGAAGCTCTAAATCTGCATAAGAGTTTTAGGCTGTGGAAAACTTTTAGCAGCATTTTTTTCAGGCGAGGGGCGAATCATATCTTCCTCAATAATATATTCTAGAAATTCTATTTTTATTTAATAAAATTGACAATTTTTAAAATTAATTTCTAACCCATATTCCTTAGCTACCCCCAGAACATGTTTTAATGTTTTCTAAACCTTCCTTCTCATCACGTGCCCGTATTATTAAATCCTCCACATAAATTACAACATTAATATCCCTCATTAAATCTCTTTACTCAATGATAATAAAATCTTTGAAATACGCTGAACGTTGTACACAAACCAAATAGAGCTTTCAAAAATTCATACAGATCTGCAAAAATGAAATATGACAAATATTTAGTAAACTTTTCCTCAAAACTAACTTGAAAAAATAAGTTCTTAATGTCTAACTTTGAGAAAATCTTCACTCCCCTTAAATGATCTAAAACTTCATGTATCTGAGACATAGGAAACGAGTCATCAATCACCTTCTTATTTAAGTGTCTAAAATCCACACATAAACATGAAGTCCCATCCGGTTTTATTTACAATTTGTGTAGCATATTCTGAACAAGAGGGTTTCTCATCCCATAGTCATTCGTCAGTTTATTGATCAACTATCCTATGTTTCAAAAAAGGAATTTTAAAACCCTGTGAAACCAAGAAATCATGTTTTAATATAATATTCATTTTTAAATAAGTTTTACATGGCTCTTAAAGTTATTTGTAATTTTTAATCGAATTCAAAACAATATCAGAAAATTCTTTCTTAAATATATGCGTTAAATTTAGATCACTTCCGTTATTATCGCCTCAAAAATAAAAGACAAAAAAATTATTCTCCAAAATTTAAGAATCCTCTATAGTCAGTGAATTGAACGAGCTGATGTCACTTAACTTTGACATATTCGCTAAATTCCTGTTTTCCAGTGCTTTTAAGTACCGAGGCTGGAACATGTAGTCGAAAATCATTTCTTCCCACATTGCCGCTACCATCTTTACTTAGGGATTTTCGCCGACAGAAAAACAAAGCACAGACATTTCGGGGAAAACTTTATGGCCGAAACAAGTTTAACTTCAGTAATCATTATAGATTGCTTATGAAGAAAAAAGAAATCTTATAACAATAATAAGTTCACTTCCTAAATCTTTAAAGCAACTTATTTTTTTACATCAGTTAATAATTCTATAAATGCTAACTGATTTTCTACGCTGTTATCTAATTTCGTTTTCCCTCCCGTTACAGTCTCTTTCTGACTATATTTTGAGTTTTCGTTTTTATTTAAATGCTTAGGACAATCAGGGGAGTAATGAAATTTCAGCACTCTTTTTCCAACAAACATAACATCTTTCAGATGAAGGGTTTTGATTTACAGATTTATGTATTTGTTCTCTTTTGATATGCCTATTATTAAAATTAGATCTTTTATTCTCGTTTTCGTTAGATAAGATCTTTTATTCGTGATTTCGGTACACGAGCTATTGACTTCCTGTTTTGTTTTAGACGAAAAGAAATAAATAAATCATATTCTCTTTCAATTCATTCGGTTAATTACCAATTATTTCATTCATTGTGGTATATCAATTTTGACCATAACAAAAACTTGTATGCTCCTTAGATTTAAAATCATAAGTTTCCTACAATTTCTCAGAAACCTAAAAATCATAATTTATTTTAAATTATTAACTTCCCTTAGTCTACATTAAAAATCGAAAGTTGCGCTAAGCGTGAAGCGAACTGTACATGATATTATTTTGAATATTTTTGCACGGTTTTACAATTGATTTAACACTCATGCGGTATAGGTTGAAATTGTTTTAAATTAATACTTTTAATTAATCATAAATAGAAATTTTTTCCTTCGGTTTTTTAAGTAAAAACATTGTTACACTTATCACCTAATAATTAAATCAATATTTCCGATTTTAATTTGCATGGAACAGTTTTCGTTCAAAAAGGATTTTCAATGGTAAAGCAAATGAAGAGCTTCCGGCCTTCCAGGCAGAGATATGGTGAGAGCTTAAACACTTTTTTTTTATCAAATTTACTAGGCTTTCTGAAATTATTTCAAAATTTTCTCTTTCTTGATTTGGTGATGAAAAACTCATTCTCTACATGATTTGCATTTTCATTAACTACACACAACTTTAAGTTTTGGAGCTTAATTTCTATTTCGATTTGAGCTAATTAAATTCTAGATAACTGCATTTAAGATTTTTTAGCAAATATGTTTTTCGTTTGATCTTTTAGGATCAATTTAATCACGCCTTTAACGAATTCGAGAGCAGTTTTTAAAAATATCTTGGCTTTCAATTAAAATTTTAATCTCCATAACCTTGGCTTCCGTTGGAGCGTTCAAACCTAATTATTCTACTATAACTCATAGCTCTTCTTCCTTTATATTATTCAGAAAATTACTCATTTTTCCAAAAGGAAAGCAACAAATCACAATAAAAACAGAATAAAAGTACTCTACCTCAGTTGTTGCTGGTAAGCTGAGGTTGTAGACTATGTTATCGATAAGTTTATATTTAGTATCCCTTCACTCGCGGATAACTTAGATACGCTGGTTTGGTTAATTCAATCATATATAAGTATAATCGAGGTAATAACACTTCAGTCACTGATAACTTCTATCGAGACCAAGTTCCCATAAAATTATAGAGTGTGTCAATGGTTAATAAACAAAACACAGTTTTAAAACGGCTACACTTTAATTAGACAAGTATTGAACAAACTTGTAAAAAGAAATTTAACAATGGCAAAGATGTGTTGTTATAGTGCCGGCTAGCACTAATAACAATATGCAAATAACAAAGCAGAACAATCGGCGGAGCACCCTCTTGCGCCCGCAATATCACACAAAACGTACTTTCTCTTACGTTCTCTTACGCTTTTAGAATATATATATATATATATATATATATATATATATATATATATATATATATATATATATATATATATATATATATATATATATATATATATATATATATATATATATATATATATATATATATATATATATATATATATATATATATATATATATATATATATATATATATATATATATATATATATATATATATATTCTAAAATCACATACTAAAGCACACTCACAAACATTTGGAGAAATAATACACCAAATGTTAAATGCATATGTGAGTTCATAGTTCAGCACTGATAACTTAAGATTCAACAATTGTAATGAATACCACCGAATTCTAAACATGAATTACGACTTATTTGGTGATGTGTGTGTAATCAAAGTGCTTCTCAAACTAATTTCGCATTTACGTAGAAGCAATAGAAAATACAAAGATTTAAATTTAGAGTCTCTCGCGACTGTCAATTAAACAGTGAAATCATCAAAAGTTATAGATAAATGATAAAAATATTTTTAATTGTAATTTTTTCATGATTTATGTTAATTAAAAATTTTCGATTTATGTCATTTCATTTTAGTAATTTTTAAATTTCTTTCTGCTTAAATTAAATGCAAGACGAAATTTCTTATGTGTTTCGATGTCGAAGATTTTGAGTACTGCAAAGCAAAAGTTTAAAAATTGTATGTTCTTAGCAGTTCAAATATATTTGAGCAACTTTTAATAAATTGCTTTTAAAAATTATTTTAGTATATATAGTAACAAATATCCAAAGAATCCTTAGAATTAAATTTGATTTATACCTGAACATAAAACAAATTCAGAAATGAAATTTAAGTTTAAAATTTATACTCAAGTTCTTTAGATCCACAAAATTATCTAGCTGGCATTCTAACTACGTGTTGACATCAAACATGAGAAATACCTAGACATATTTTCTGGAGGAAGTAATAAATAATCTTTTGCTTCATATATAAAAAATATTCTATCAATAATGATAATTTTGATTGATAATTTTATAAATAAGGATGATTTTGATTGAAATCTTATATAACAATTTAACATGGAGATGCATTCTTGAAATGCTATTCATTAGGTTATGAATGCAATCACTTTTCATCGAAAGGCATGCAGAAAACAGCATACATTTTTATAAAATTATTTTTAAAAAAAGTAATAAAAATTTAAGATTTATTACGTCAATAATTATCTAGTAACTATAATTAAAGATATCTCAATAACATATGTATTTGAAAAATAGATCATTTATGTATTTTGTGTAAAACTAATCGAACAAATCAGATGTAACAATGCAATCTTAAATTTACAAAGCCATCAGTAAATGAGCCGAGTTTAGTTATTAAACAAAATAATCTTGGTTTCAAATACCCTTCGTCTGACAATATTGTAAAAAATTATGTAGAGACAGAAATTGTTTTTATGGGAACACTTGGGTTTTTATTCTCTCTCTCTCTCTCATTATCATTTGATTCATTTTCTTAAAGGAAAAACATTATACCTAACATTGACGTAGTAAGGCGTAAAATCAGTGTATATTTTGGAACGATCAAGCCCAATACAAAAGTATTCTGTGTTATAATTAACTTATAATGATGAAAATGATATTCATGATCTTTGGACATATTCAACAATTAAATATTTTATGTTATGTTAGTTCAGAAGAGAAACTGGTATACGAAGTCCTTTGAACTACTTAATATTAAAATTTATTAAAGAAAGATGTCAGTTAATTCTTTCACCTTAGCAAACATTACTGAGAATTTAAGTAAAGTGTATATTTTGTTAAATTAAGATTATCCTATGTAGATATAATCTTAATAAATTCATTAAATATGTTGATTTAATTAGTTAAAATCGTTTTTTTCTAAACCTGCTTGATTTGCAAAAGTGTATAAAAGTTTAATAAATTATCGAAATTAAAATGTATTTATTTAAGAATCATATGAATATGAAAATATAATGCCATATACATTAGATTATAATGCAAGGCACAAAAACAACTAAAGTTTGAAAAAACTGATTTTAAATGTAGTTCAATATATAAAGTAATCTTTCTCTGAGCAGTAGTTTGAAATTCCCCAAGTTTATATATAAATCCATGAATTTTTCAAATGATTCAAAATGTTTTTAATTATTAAATAATAATTAATGGTGATATGGAATTATTTTTATTATATTTTTAAAACAAAATTTTCCGAAAGTGATCGAAAATTCATAAAATCTTTTTGCTTTTCTAACAATTCTATAAAAGGATGCAAATTTATGAGGATAAAAAAACTTACCATTTGGTTGCAAAATGTTTCGTTAAAAATCACATTCGTAAATTACATATTAAAAATCTATGTACATGAACCTGAGTCATTAAGAGTGTTTAATTCTAATTAAGTTTAATTGATTTATATGGACTATATATATATATATATATATATATATATATATATATATATATATATATATATATATATATATATATATATATATATATATATGTATATATATATATATATATATATATATATATATATATATATATATATATATATATATATATATATATATATATATATATATATATATATATATATATATATATATATATATATATATATATATATATATATATATATCGAGAAATGTTTGTATATATTTGTATTGCATTGCAAGTAGATAGAATATTTTTTATGCAGAATTACATGTGTAATAGAAAGACTATATTTACACGATAATTTGTAACTTTAATATATTATAATTCAATTTTTTTACAAACACATTTATAATTTTGTTAATTCTAGATTTATGGTGCATGTACACTTTATAAATGTATGAAATTTTAAGTGTTACTGTAAGAGATCTATGCACAGTAAACATACATTATAAAGTTCAAATATATATATATATATATATATATATATATATATATATATATATATATATATATATTTGTATATGTGTGTTACCTTAAAGGTATACATGTTATTATAGTAATTTAAATAAACATTCACTCGTGATTACTGAAATGAGTTTTCTTAAATTCTTAGAAAAAAGGTTAAAGTTTATTTAAATTAAGCGATAAATTCTATGAAGCAGTTAATTCCGTTACAAGATATTCTAAAAGTTGTTTGATTTCATTATCCATATATTCCTTTTATTCATCATATATCATAATTAGGAAATTAAGCTAAAAATAGGTTAAAATTTACTTATAGCAAATTTCGAAAATCGCGGATTCAAGAAGCAAATAAAGAACTAATCACACATCAATCGATTAATGAAGTTTTATTATGTTAACAATACCCAAGTGTTGGTTTAATTTATTTTTAAACGTGCAATTATCAAGATAAATTTTCAATTTAAATTTATTAATTATGGAAATATCATGGAGGAATGATCATCTGTTCATATACATTAAGTAATTTTCTCAAAAACACTTGTAATATATTTTGCAGTATCAGGCTGATTAATAAGATCAGGTTTGAAATTAGATAAGGTAACAACTACTTTCGGTAGCATAGTAATTACTAAGAAATATGAAAAAAAGTTCAAAGAACTGAAATTAGAGATTTTTCTTTCTTATTATAATGTTCATTTAGAAATTCTGAAAAATTAAAGCAGGGAAATAATAACGTAAACTTTAATATTATGTTATAATATTCAAAGTATTCAAGATGAGATTTTAATTCCAAAATTACTGGTATTAATCATAATTTAAGTTAATAAAAATTAAATAATCACAATTAAAGTTAATAATAATTAAACTTCACTGTAGGAAAATTTTTTGATAAAAGATTTTACTATTTGGAAATCAATAGTACGAAGTAGCATAAATATTACGTACGTTAAAATGTTTAAATAAATTTAATCACAATTTAAACATATATATTAGATAAATTGTTTAATATATAATTTATAAATAATTAATTATATGCCAAACCTATTTATTATCTATGATATTTATTACGTAATAGTCAATCAAATTGTTGTATTCAAAAATGAGTAAACCTATTGATTAAGTTAATTAAAATTAAAGTAATTTATATTTAATTTGAATTTAATTTATAAATAAATGCATAGTGGAAAATATGTAAAATGTATATGTTATTGTTTGAATTAAATCTTAAATTTCTCAAATTACTTTATATTTTACTGGTGTATAATATTTATGATGTTAACCATAAAAGCAATCCAGCGTTATATGAGTAATTCTATAAAATCTAGTTATACAATACAGTACTCATAAAAGCGAGTGTTTATTAAATTCATTACATTAAAAAACGCTGAATTTAAATTCAATATGCCCCAAAACTTTTTCCAAATAATAACATTAAATTTGATGGATATAAAGTACGTACTTTACTAATTATATATAAAAATATATTGTATTTTGATGAGTTGTATAAAGTGTTTTCACAAAATACAAAATAGCATTAAAATTTTTTGAATGTTTATTAATGTAATGAAAACGTTTAGTTTTTACTTAAATTTTTTAATAAAAATGTTATTAAAATTTACATTATATTAAAAAAGCACTCTTGCAAAGAAATTTCAATATCATACTTTTCATATTTAATCAACAGTTTAAATCGAAGCTTCACAAAAAATTCATATTTACGTGAAGAATAAATGCACAAGAATTTAAATAATACTGATGTTATTATGTAACTACCTTCTATTTAAATTGTGGAAAATTTAATGTAAACTAATTTTATGCGCATTATAAATTTTTTCCAAATATGTTTAATAATAATTTACATATTTCAAAAATATTGTGAAAAAGTATAAATCCCTTATACGTTTTTTCGTAAAACTTTAATAAATTTACATAAAAATGTATGACGACTCTAAACTAATTTGTAATCAATGTATATAATTGCATAGATTCTACTAAAATGGTATATGATGTAGTTTCCACTAAATTTATAAAATTTTGTTTATGTTACTATATGCTACATTTTTAAATTAAAAAAGTTTTCTTTCTTCTTTTCATTGAAAATTTGAGTCATGGAAAATAACATTTTTATTGATTCTTATGTAAATGTAAGCAATTTTTATGCGGAATACAGTACTTTTTGTTTAATGTTTAATCTATGTTACCACATTTTACAATTACAAAATTATTATTTATCATACCTACAAATTTAACGGTTTCTAATACATATATTTAATTACAGTAATTTTGTTTTCGAGACAATTTTTGAGCTTTACAAAATGAATAAAGATCAATTTATTTTTAAATTAATCTTCGAATGTGTTATCAAAATATTATATGGACCTTAATAAAACTTATTTTAAAAATATAGCGTATCAAAAAAAGTCTGAGTATTCATAAGTAAGCATGAAATAACTTCCTTAAAATATTTTTTTTTCTGAAATTCAAATGTTCTAACTTAGTTTATGCGTCTCAATAATAGAGCAGAAAGTAAAATAGGGAAAATATAGTTCTTATGACAGCATTAACCGAAATCTTTCAAGTTAAGGAAACATCCTCCATTTTAGGAGATTTATGAGCCCATATTTTTATTAACTAATATTTTTTCTGAACTAATATTTTTTCTTCAGGAACAAGTGGGTGAAATTTGTTCTAGAAAATTGCTTCATCATTCCTCAGGGAAAAATTATGTTTCGATGATTATTCGAAATCATTTCTGTACAGTATTGCAATTTAAAAGAAAACACATTACAAAAATATGTTTCTATCTCAATTTTTCTAAATTTTCTTACAGATTAGAATTTCCAGTATTTTACAAGAAATGACAAACAACTGATATAATGTGGAAAAATTCTAATTCTCGATTCAAAGAACTTTGTAAACAATTTTATAGTTACTTAATAAAAAGACACGCTGTGACATATGAAGTGTAAACTTTAATTTTTCAGGAAACTTTTCAAACAGTGAAAATAAGGTACTTTGATAAAGAAATAAAATAATATATTTTTAAATTTATCAAACAAAATATCATTTATATATGATTATCAGTGAACTCTAATTTATTCAATTCAAGGTGCTTAAAAGCGTAATGTTTATTTTTGATTCTTTATTCAATCATTTTAAAATAATAAATGATTGACAATTGAAGAAAGTATAAATATTTAAAAAAATTTTGTCTGTTTAAATTTTTTTTAAATTTTCTTCATACATTTTAACATAAATCCCTTTAAATAATTCACAAAAAATGACTAAAAATATAATTTCTTATTACAGTGGGAAAAAAATCAAATAAATTTTGTGTTTTATCTAATGACTAAAAATATTTCAATGACAAATGACTTCCATTTCCGGTAATAATATATAGAATATCAGTGTTTAACTAATATCTTCAACTTTGGCATGTGTTTAAATTTAGATACATAAAATGATTCAAAATTAATACAATGAAATATGCAACAGTTATTTTTAGGCAAACAATAAGTACAGACAGAATATTTATTGCAATTTATATTCTAAAAATTGGGAAATTTAATACGGGAAATTTAATACTCAGCAAAGGCAAATTCATAGCAAAATTTTAAAATTTTCATATGAACTTTCCTATAATTACTATATTATAATCATTATGTTATAATAAATATTTTTCCAGAAATCATAAACTGAGTACTTTAAAAAACATTTTATTTTAACAAAGAAATTTATATTTAGTTTGTAAAATAATTGTAACGTAAGGACAAAAATACAATGTTAGCAAAGAATTGCTTTACTAACATTTTTCTTCTCATATTTTTAATTTGCAAAAATGTCTGTACTATATTTAAAGAAAGAGAAAAAACTTACCAGATCTCTAAGTCAATTGTAGTTTCACGGCTTTCGGCTTTGATAAATGGCTGCAAACTTTTGTCCAAACTGACATTTTGTCAATTCGAAGATGAATCGTTTTTGATAGTGATCTATTCTATTGTGATACTTTTAACTGTCATTTATTGTAAAGGGAAACACAGACAGAAATCGCTTTAGAAAAAAATTCTTTAATCCTTCCTATAGTTATTTTAGTCTTCTAGTTTATGTATAGACAAAATAAAACATTGGATTATCTTCTAATTTCTTAAATATTTCAAAGAAGAAATGGAAGGTCATACAATGTATTATTTTCTATGTATTTAGTTGTTCGGAAAGAAATTTCATTTGTCCTACATGGATCAGCTTTTTACTTGTAAAAACCAACCACTTTATGACTGTGGAATCGTGCTACTACCAGAAAAATGGTAAAAGCTATTAGACTAGAATACACAATGTGTAATAAAATACAATATTTATTTGCTGCACGTTTTTCATTTTCATGAAAAGCGAAATGACTTTCCGAACAACCTAATATTACGCTAAAGTCACATTATTTTTTAAATAATCAAAGATATAAAATCTGTAAATAATCACACATATGAATGGATGGGGAAAATGCATTATTGGGAAAAGCACATAAATATAATCATGGACTCTTTGTAATAAGTGTCTTTTATAATGTAACGGCAAACATTTAGTTACCTACTTTCAAAGCATAGGAATTTGTGTTTGATTTACAAATCAAGTGTTCAATAAATAATGTAACAACTGAATACAAAATGTTCAATATAGGTGAAAAGCGTTATATAGAAAAAATGCAATTTATTTCTTATAAAAATAACTTTAACAATGACGTGCAATTTTGGAGTTAAAATAATAATTTGTTGTTTTTTTAACTAGAAATCATAAATATGAGCTGTTTTACGGCATCTGATGATAAAATTAATTTAAATGTGCCTTTTGATAGAAGAATTTCTAAATTTAGACCCCTTAAAAATTGTTTCATTAACTGTTACAAATTCTGCAATACTCAACATTGTTCAACATTTTATGATAAATTTGTAGTTTACTTTTCAGAAAAATGCCCTGAATAGCCAAATGCACTCAAGATTTGTCAAAATATGATTTTAGTGTCACCTTCTATTACAGAAACAGAAACACAGTAACAGGAATGGCCAATTTTCTAGTAAGTATAATGTTCCTTTTAATTTGAATTTACCAACTGAAATAAAAACTTCTAAATTTTGACTCTGAAAAATTATTGGTTTCAGCAACTGGTAATGAACTGCTAGAAAATCTGACAAAAGTTTATATTTTATGAATTTCTCTCATTTCCATTTTAGGTCAAACTCACATTCTATCAATCTAATGGATACTATAAATATCTGTTCAACTAACTTACTCTTTCAGTGCAAATATTTCAAAATCTTTATTTTTGATATTTTACTTTAAATATTAAATTTTTCTCAGTTTCTTATCATGGCTGGGGACCATGTGTCATACTTATTTCTTTATTGATCTAAGCGTTTCTTGGCTAAAAGAATATTTTTGTATTTATGGAATGGGAATAATTTCTGATAAATGCCTTGTACTTATTGTATAAACAATACTTTTCTATTTTCAAAACATTCACTGAATTAAAACCTGATACTCAAATAAAAATAACGTTAAAAGTTTATGACTTATAGAGTATTTATTAAAAGTAACGCACAATAAATATGCTTCTTTTTTAATTGTATAATATAAGCAAAAATGTAGTTTATACTAAATGATTTATTTTATTTTAATTAATCTGAGGCTTTCAGAATCACTTCCTTAAAAGACATTTACACATTCATTATATTTTATTACTTAAGGTATGACTAAACCTCACTACTTGTTTTACAAACATACACATTGTCAAATTTTTTTCATTATGATAATCATTTATAAATAAATACACACACACAAAGATATATGTATTATTATTATTATAAATCTAAATTAAACTCCCATCTTACTTAATGTTCGCATGATTTCGACAAATGACATTTTTACTGTACTAATACTCAATACTCTCTTCCAAATAATAGTTTAAATTCCCACATATACAATATATATTTATATCTATCTATCTATCTATCTATCTATCTATCTATCTATCTATCTATATATATATATATATATATATATATATATATATATATATATATATATATATATATATATATATATATATATATATATATATATATATATATATATATATATATATACAGAGGGTATTAACATATTTTTAGAACGATTTCGGGTCGTTTAATGTTCGATCTGATAGCCTTTTTTCTGGACTATAAATCTGCATCTTGATTTCCATGATAGAAGAGCTTTTTGTAAAATTTCCAGGGGTATTGCTTTCCATTCACCTTCCACTACTTTCCAGAGTCCATCAATCGTGGTCGGTTTGCGCTTAGAAAGAGTTCTTTATAACAGACCAAAGCAACAGTAGTCCATAGGTGAAGTTCAGGGGACTTCTCTGGAATGTGTTGAAAAGTTATGTATGCAATACCTGTATTAGTCTTCAATTTTTTAAGGAATGCAGTGGTAGTTTTCGAAGTATGACTTGTAGCTTTGTCTTGAGGAAGTTTCATTCTTTGAAAGTCCTTGGGATAAGGAAGTGGAATTTCTTCTGTAAATATTTGACGTAAAACTTTCTTCTGATAGTATGATGAGTTGATTTTAACATTTCTTTTCTACTCATTTTATTTTTAATTTCCCATTGTAAAAGAAACCTGCAACTATCATAAACTCCTTGCTGAAACTGTCTTTACATTGACGGAACCAGGTTTGTACATTTTTTCTCTTCGTTTTCTGTAGTAAATAGACCTTTTTTTAATCCAGTCATTAAGGTAAACCCCATGCTTCATCAAAGGTAACAATATATTTCTATTTATCTAATGCTAAATGGTTTTCATACAGGATTCTATAAAATGTTTTGCGTTGAGCCACATGTCTCGGCAAAAACTGGTGAACATTACGTTTTTTAGCTTTTTTAAGTTGTAAATCTTGATTTATTATTTTATTTATTGTTGGTACAGATGTATCTAAAGACTTTGCAATTGATTTTTGAGTTGGTGGATTTTCTCTTGTTACCAGTGATTTCACTTTAGAAACATTTGAAACAGTACGTACTTTTCTGGGATATTCGTTTGGAGTCTTCTTTCCATGTAGAAATAATTATTGATGGTTTTTACCTGTCTGATTAATGATGTTGCTTATTTTGCACTTAGACATTTTAATAGCATGCATTTGACAACGTTTATGAATCCTGGAATAAGAATATTTCTCTTCGTAAAGCGCAAAAACATATCCTTCAATCCACAGCTTGTTTATTTGCGGCATTTTGAAAGATAAATAAATTTAAAAGTAGCTGACGATATTTCTCTTTTCAAATAATAAGCTGTTGCTAAAACTTTTTATTCTAAGACATTTACGTATTTAAAATTCTTAATCGAAATCGTTCTTAAAATGTGTTAACAAACTCTGTATATATGTATGTATAAATTGAATATGTCTGTGAAATTAAACTATAATTTGGAAGAGAGTATTTGTATTATTAAAAATATCATTTGTGGAAATTATGCGAAACATAAAGATGCAACTTTAAATTATTTAATTTTAATAATAGTTAATAAATCAATTAAGAGGCATTAAGAAACAACTAATAGAATATCGTGCAAAAATAAATTTATTCAATCATTGCTTTCTAATGAAAAAACATTTTTGTAAAATTATATTTTAATAAAAACTTTTTATTATTCACTGAAAGCTTAAATTGCCAACATAAGTCTAAAATAACTTTTCATTTATGAAATGAACTTTCTTTCCATATTGAAAACTTAGGATAATATTTAAGTAATATAGTAAATAAAATTTAACAGTTTTCTTTATGAAAATTAATTAATCTACACAGAGTTTGGGAAAACTATACAATGTAAATTTTACTTGTATAGTTCATTTCACTCCTGTCAAAAATCTATAGAAAATATTTACTTCATTTTGCTGAATTTTTGTGAAAATTTCTAATATAAGTTTCGAAAAACTTTAACACATATTACGGAGAAGAAAAGTGGAATAATATGAACATGCCAAAAAATTTAATACATATTATGTACAATAAAAAAGAAGTTCTGATACAAAATTTCAAAAGAACTCAGCAAAATAAACAAAAAATAAATATATCTATTATTTCGAACAGCTTTCTCGATTATTTGGTGACAAATATTTAAAAACCACACCACGTAAAAGTACAAACGAGTGTTCATTTGGAGTGCATGAGCACAAAGCGCGCAACACTACTTTAATTTACTAAATATTTTATTGCTCAGGAAATAAAAAAGCTACTTTCGGAAATCCATTTTGTGTTGCTACTTTTGAGACTTATTTCTTTCACTTTACAAGCGCTAAATGTAGTTAAATACCAAGTAGTCTGAATCTAACTTGAAAAAAATACTGGATATTAATTTGACTCTTTCCTCCAAAAAGATTTTTTTTCGTTTTTCTTCAGTTACCAAAGACACTCCAAACACGTTTGGAAAATACTTTTAAAACTAAAGTTGAATTTTTTCTCACTTTTCTCAGTTTTACCTTTATTCTTAAACAATCCAAAATTACTGTAATTTGTTTACACTTTCTTTTGAAATCTTTGAAAAAGTAAGTTGTTCTTGGGTGGTGTCAAATTGGAATACTTACTTGCTTTTTTTCGTTTCAAATTTTATGTCAAATACATTTTACTGCATTTATAAAATTATAAGAGTGTGTTTCCAGTTGAAATTTATGTCTTCTATAATTTATATTGCTATTAATTATCCTTTTAATTTAAAAGATTATTACTTAATTAGTGGTTTTTGCTTTTTTATTTCTTAGTACTCATGTGTTTGTTATCAATGTGCAACACACTGTTTTACTTAACATAAATAATATAAAAAAAGATAAGTGTAATGTATAACTAATAAAATGAAATTTAGTAACAATGAATTATTTTTGATTTGCTGCGAAGTTTTTCATTGTATACCGCAAAAAAAAATTCAGAAAAATAATAAATTCAATTTTCGAAATTTATATAATCATTATCCACACTTGGGTGTGCAAATAAATCGCAATTCATAAATGAAACTGAAGGAAAATTTAAAATTTAATTTTCTAAAATTATAAATTGTTTGCAGGCATACTAGAAAACACTGTAAATGCTTATAAAAACATATTATTTTAATTTTTTTTCTAAGTATCTTTAATATTTTCAATCACATATGAAAAATCAATCAACAAACGGGAAAGATTAATAATCAAAATAATAAAACTTTCAGAAAAAATTAAAATATTTACAAATTTGGATAAGAAACATATTTGCACAAATAACCAATCTATATCTATCTATCTATCTATCTATCTATCTATCTATCTATCTATCTATCTATACATATATATATATATATATATATATATATATATATATATATATATATATATATATATATATATATATATATATATATATATATATATATATATATATATATATATATATATATATATATATATATATATATATATATATAAATCATTCAATTAAAGGTAACTTTTTTGATAATTAATAAGGCATGAAGATAATTTCAGAATATGTATATATCCTTCAACAGTTTTTCAAGAATAATATAAAATTCAAAATAATATAAAAATAATGTTGTTACAACACTTAAACATATTCAAAATTTTCACTTTGTGAAATGATTTATTTAGAGATAATATAATCTTTAAATTCTGTACTCTCTTAAATATAATATGAAATTGTGCTTTAGTACTCGAAAGGGTTCCTTACTTTAGTGTAAGAAATATTAGTAAGAAATATTTAGAACCATCTACTGGGAAAATTGCAAAATGAATCGTATCAGTTTAATTTAATATAAAATTTAGATTTTTCACTGTGTAATTTGCAAACTTCATTCAAATTATTGATTATTCATGATGAAACAAATAAATTAATATACATTTTAATTTCAATTTGATCTTTAGTACATTAGTAGATCATTTATTTTAATAATATACCTAACATATAATTATTTAAATATCTATTTGATTTACACTAATTGACATGTAAATTTTTAAATTTAAATTTCACGTAAACTGATTCTTGATTGTCATTGAAGATTTATTTTATTTTATAATGAAAAAGAAAAGAATCATTGTTATTGTCATTACTCTATTTAAAAAAATGCGTTTTCTGCTTATTCTTGTGATATAATCATGTTATTAATAATAATGGGGTTTAAAATAATAACGTAGAAAAGTATTTCGTATAAATACGTATTTAGTACTCTCAAACATTAACTTCAAATTAGCCGACAACAAAAGTTGTTACTTCAAATATTAATTCAGGAAACTTGAGAAAAATTTCAAGCTTCCTAAATTAAAATTTAATTTGGAATACATTATAGAAATATGATCACTTTGATCCATTCTTATTTAGAATTTTTATTAAAAATGAAGGCTTTTAACTTTCAAAAAATTCCTTTTGTGTCACTTTAAAGTAGCCAAAAGTAAATTTCCAGTTCAGAGAATCTTGCTCTCTTATTCAAAATAAATAAAAATAAATCATGTCATATATCATCATGTTGCATCTTCAGTTTACCAAATTTGTCAAGGTGAACCCAAAAAATAAGTTCGTATTGTATTTAAGTTTAACAAGCAAACGTTCCTCCTCAAAAATGAATGACGAAACAAGATTCCATTGCAGGGTTGATAACTTCTCTTTAATATCTGAATGACCTATATTTTTTTATCCATGTAAGATTTTAATTAACTGATTACTGTACGCATGCAAATATTTTGCAAGAATTTGCAACTTCATTATGATTTATTCTTGCAACAAGGAGTCACATCTTTATAAAACAATCAGCAATCCGGTTTCTGTTATGTATTTTTTAAACTACAAATCAATTTTATTTATGTTTCACTTATAGTACAGAAAAGTAATAAAATAAAATTAAATATCTTCAAATTGCGAAAATGTCAAAATGCACTTTTTTATAGTATAGTACTTTCATTAAAAATAACGTATAAAGAGATAAAGCAGAACAATTCAGTATATCTTCTATTACATTTATTTCATAAATATGAAAATGAGTTTTATATTCATGATTCGATAAAAGTAAGAACAGAAATACATTAGACACACAAAGAAACGTACGCGAAAAAATTCAGATAAGATTTGAAACTTCAGGAATATCTTTCTTATTTCTCTATCACAATAAAAGAAAAATCTTCGTTCGCACACTTCACCGTTCTTTTGATATTCTTATGCGAGGTTTTATTTAAAAAGGAATAGAATTGAGAAAATGTAAATTCGTAAGACAAGAAAATAAAAACATTTCTTGTCAAATCTTTCCTTTGTGTTTGCTTATTTCGCCAGGATGGCTACCGGCATTGTCAGTCTATTGAAATAAACAGAAATGAGTTATATAAATAAATCTGATAAGTAAATGGATAAAACACTATCTTTATATCTAGCCTAATGGGAATATGAGAGAAGAAGGATATTATTGTAGGAAAAAAGATCAATTGAGAAATGGGCAGGCTATAACTTCATAAATACTACAGTTAACGTTAAATGATTCAAGTTATAAACGTTAAGTGATTCAGTTTGATTTACAACTTACAAATCTAACATCAATAAGAATAATACTTATAAATATCAAATTACATAGAAATAGAATAAATAAAGGATTCTTAAACATTAAATATAAATATAAATGTTTATACTGCATTATATTACTGCAAACATAGCATGTACAATTTTATAATAAGAAAATATGATCTTGTGAATTGCACTTTGTAATTGATTTATTTTTGAAGAGTTATTTACCAATAGAAGATAATCTATTTTTAGCGAAAACAAAATCTAAAACTTAATATAGTATTCAAATTACATTTCTTTAAATCGATAAAGAGTGCGCGGTTAGTAATTTTCATTTCAATTCTAGTTGTAATTAAAAGTAAATTAAACAGTAATTATAACAGAGCTAATGTTCTAATGTATATTGAAACTTATAGTTTTTTTATGCAATCGCATACTCTTATACTCTCAAATTTTATTATTTTTCTCAATAATTTTTCTTTGGTGTTGAGCAAAGTTTGTGTGTTAAAATTTATTTCAAAGAAAAACAATTTAACTACAAAAATTTGCTGTCCTAAAATTAATGTTATTTATTTAATAAATTTTTTATAAAATTCTTCACTTTGATGAAACATTGCTCAGTTACAGAAAACTCTAATCATAAAAAAACTATTTTCTGTTTGCTAAAATTTATAACTTTTTTAGAAATTTTGTAATTAAAATATCTGAGAAGTAATGTGATTTAACTTCCCTTATAAATACTTTATTTAATATGCACAATGAAACAATGTTGAGCAAATCTAACAACAGCAATTAACTTTGTAAAAGTTAAGATGGAACTGTTGGTTAAACTTAAACTCTATGTTAATAAACTTTCACATTTTTCATTGTTTTTATTATATTTTCAATCAATATTTTTTGCTATGACTCTGCATGTTATTATAAAATTAATTTGTAATTAAATGTCCTAATCTTTTAAAGAAATATGATATTTCCCTTACTTTTGAAATTCAAATTATGAAAAAAAATTTCGTTATATTTCTGAAACTTGCAAAAACATGATTTGAAAATTAAAAGATAAATAATATAAAGGGGGAAACCATTTATTTATTGTTAAACTTTTTCTCTGCATAACTTCCACACTACAGTAATCGACTCTTAAGCATTCATTTTCTTCTTTTTGGACTATGAGGAACTAAATTTCAAAATAACTCCTACAGCTCTTAAAAATTCTGCAAATTAAGAAGTTATAAAATCTGATTATTTAATGTGTAATTTTTATTTTTCTGGACAAAGGAATTTAAATAAATTTATTTAAGGAATACTTAATTTGTATTCATAAGTTACAAAAAAACATTAGATTGCGAATATTTTTAATTCATATATATAGTATACCCCACAAAACAGTTTTCATACACATTAAGTTATAATATACTTTAATTTGAAATGTGTTTTAAGGGATATATCTTTAGGTAGATATGAGTTTATTTTCACCTAGTTATTTCTCTCTATGTATGCATCAATGTATCTTCTTAATCAATAATTAAAATACTTTTCCTCAAACCTCATGTAAAAATAACGATGAAGAGAAGCACAAATCCCAATCAAATTAATTATTACTTTCCTTCAAACCATCATCTTATAAATCTGACAATCCACATAACTATTTATTTCTTAATATATCTATCATTTTTGCTTCTTAGTATATCAGTACAAATATATATCTATACTTTGATGTTAGACTTTCTCAAATTAAAAAAGATAGCGTTTATATAATTTTGATAAGAAACAAACAAATCTTATAAATTGATATGCTTTGTTGCGACATTTTATTTTGTTCATTAATTGAAATTCAAAACAGATAATTCAGATGAACACGTAATTTTAAATTGCTTATATTAAAGCAACCATTGACATCTTGGTATTCGTTATTAAAACATTTATTTCTCATGTTTATTATTCTGAAAGATATAAAAATTCCTAAATGTAAATAAGTATTAATTTATCTCAGGTATTTAATATTTTAGGCAAATTTTAGAAATAATATAGAAGTTAAAAGAATCAATAAGCTTTAATTTCTGAAATAAGTTATTTTTATTTTTTTTCGTCACTATTTATTTCAAAAGTCGAAAAATACTCTAGTGAGATTTTTTCTTTATTTAAATACATATACATAAAAATAAATTAATTAATACATCTTAAATACAATTTATTGTGGAAATGTAACATCGATCAAATGATTGATGCAATTTTCATTTTTTCTCAGTTATTAAAAACTATAAAACTTACAAAACTTAAAGTTTCAAATTTACATAATCGCAAATTTATCTGCAGTACTTCATTAAAAAGTCTTTTTTTCTGAATATTATTTTATTGCAAAGGAATTTATAGATTTTAAAAAACATTAGCGAAATAATAGAGCTTTCTTAGTTTCATATGAAATAAAAGTAGAAGTAATTTCTAGAAACTATTAAAGTTAATAAAAAAATTAATTTATCAGAACTTTATCACATTTTTCAATTTATAAAGAGCAAAATTACTTATATAATTATTTTTCATAAAATGTAAATATTTTTTATGAAAATAGTTTGAAAAGTTTGGTCAAATGATAAAAATGGAGATATTGAGATGTACTTATTTTTTGCATTATGCATTAAACTTTCTAAAAGTAAGAAATTATACAGTAAATACTGTGAAACATACTAATGTTTAGTCTTTTAATAAAATTGCTCTTGAACATATTTATAATAAGTCAACTAAATTTAATAAGTTAAGTTGTTTCAAACTTTTTTAAGAAAAATTGTGTAAAAGAATTGTATAAGAAAATTCTTAAATAAATAAATTCTTAATAAACAGTATATTTTATAAAAGTAGATCATTCTAAAAGTAGATAACAGTAGATTTTCTAAAAGAGATAAAATTAAAGAAGCAAATCTTTTTATTATTTATCTATAAGTTAAATCCCTTAAATCCTTACACATAAGTTATAGAATATTTTATTTGCACTTGAGGAGAAAAAACGATTCTACAGAATAAAAATATTTATAATATTTTGTATACATTTTACATAAGTACTTATTCATACATAAACTTATAATTCTATTCGAATTATAGTTGATTTATATACATATCCAATTATTCATTTATTACCCCACTAATATGCTTTTATGTGTATCTATCCATCTATCCTAACGTGTTTTAATTTTGAAATTTATTCTCTTATATGTAAGAGAATATATGAAATTTATTCTTTTACATATTACCTTTTCTTCTAATTATCCAATCATTTGTTATTTTGTTTATCAATACATTCACCAATCCTTAGCAATCTATTTTGCATTTGTTATCTTGTTAAATTTTAAAAGATATAAACACATAGAAAATTTTATTAGTAAGTAAATTTTGACTTTAATATAACTTAAATAATATTATTTGCCTATAATGTTTATACGTTTATTTATTCCCTCTCCCTCTTTGACTGTATTGAATATATATTTGTGTCATATATACATACATATATATATATATATATATATATATATATATATATATATATATATATATATATATATATATATATATACACAGTCCAGTCACATTAATGTGACCATCTGTCAAAAGCCAGAATAACCACCTTTCGCAGAGTGGACTGCTGCGAGACGTGCAGGAAGAGAGTCACTTAGGTCCCTGAAGGTGTTCTCTGGGATGTTGAGCCATGCCGACTCTAATGCCGTGGCCAGCTGCGCTAGATTACGCGGTTGAGGATCCATGGCGGGAACAACTCGATCGAGATGGTCTCACAGATGCTCGATTGGGTTTAAGTCAGGTGAGTTTGCTGGCCAGGAGAGGACGGTAAACTCATCCTGGTACTCTTTGAACCACGCACGTACACTGGCAGCTGTATGGCACCTCGCATTGTCCTGCTGGAAGATGCCATCATCCTGAGGAAAAACAATGCGCATGTAGGGGTGGACATGGTCCGCAAGGACAGATCCGTACTTGTATTGATCCATCGTGCCTTCCACAATGATCAGTGAACCCAGAGAATGCCAGGAAAACATTCCCCAGACCAAAATGCTTCCGCCTCCAGCTTGGACTGTTCCGACAATGGTTGCAGGGTGGTTCCTTTCAGAGGTTTGACACTTATATGCCAACGTCCATCTTTCCGATGGAGCATAAAACGCGATTCATCTGAAAAAGAAACCTGTCGCCACTCAGTGGACGTCCAGCTGCTGTACTGGCGTGCAAATTCTAGCTTTCGCCGTCGATGAACAGCAGTCAGCATAGGTGCACGAACCAGGCGTCTGCTTCGGAGGCCCAGACGCAGCAATGTTCGCTGAATAGTAGTTTGGGAGACACTTTTGGTAGCTCCTTGGTTCATTTTGGTGGTCAGTTGCTCAACGGTAGCCCGTCTATCTGCCCGAACGCATCTCCGCAACCGTCGTTTGCCTCTGTCATCTATGGCCCGTGGTGCACCACATTTGCCACGTCGCTGATTTTGGACAGTCCCATTTTGCCATGCACGGTACACTTTTACCACGGCAGCACGCGAACAGTTCACAAACTCAGCCGTTTCGGAAATGCTTCCACCCTTGGCCCGAAAGCCAATGATTATGCCCTTTTGGATGTCGGATAAATCGCTTCGTATCTGCATTACGCCAACGATTGAAATGTTTTCCGAAGCCCTCACACACCCTTTATATACGCTCAACTGCACTGTGCTGCCACCTGCCTTCTGTGATTGGTTATTTAACTCTGACGTGGAAAGTACGTGGTGGTCACATTAATGTGACTGGACTGTGTATATAAATTAATATAAAGCAATAAAATATACATAAATATAAAGTAATAAATACAATACTTAAAATATAATGTATTAAAATAGGAACTACAATACACACATTATATGAAATCTAGCCAGCGCAAAAGCAGCTAAAGAAAGATTTCCCTATATAAATAAGATAAAACATGAAGAATATTGAAACCAGAAATATAAAATTGGAAAAATACTAAAATATATGATGCAAAAGTCAAGAAGGCATAGGGACCACGTCTTCGTCAGGAGGGACATTGCCAGCTATGCAAAATGAACACACTTTTTTGACATGCTCGAAGGACAAATTTCTAAATATCTTCGAGCAATTCCCCCGTAGAGTGTTCGTATCAAAAGAACTTAGTTAAAAAATTAGAATAATTATATAGGCAGAAAAAATTTATATATAAGCAGAAAAGTAAAAATATTCACAATAGATGAAACATAAGTACAGTAGAAAAAATAAATACTGTAGAAAAATACATACAGAAAATACATACAGTAGAAAAATACATAATACAAGTGCCAGCAAATCAGATTGAATTTATATATGAGAATAGTAGGAAGTTGCCAAAAGTAAATTTGAAATTAGAATAAAGAAATATTGCCAGAAGTAATTAAATTCAAAAAGTTAAAGTAGTTTAGAAACATGTATTGCCAGAAGTAATTAAATCCAAAAAGTTAAAGTGGCTTAGAAACATGTAGGAAATATAAAATTAAAATGTACTAAAGGGTATAAATGTAGGCGTTTTCAGGATTCTTGTAAGAACTTCAATGCTTGGGTGGCCCTTCTGTAGTTATAAAAACTAAGCATTACTTCAGTCTTACAAGCGATTCCCTACTTCCTACATATTTTAAAATAAAACTAATTGGAATATTGTTATTTTTTAGGTGAGCTATTAGGCGTTTAATTTGATTTTTAGTAGATTTATAATTGTTACAGACATTGTAAATGCGATTAAGTTCATTAATTATAACGTTTCTGTATATTTTTAAAGAAATATTTGAGTTCCAAGAAATTAACTTATTAACATGAAAATTAAATTGATTTGTTTTGTCGAAGACATCAATATATGTAGTAGAATTATCAATAGTGATAAATTAATCCAGAAATTCTGTTTTAGTTTCACATAAATTAATTTTAATTAGAGAGAGTTCTTCAAGATAAATAGTTTTAGAAATATCTTCAAATTTTAAATTGTTGAAAATAATGAAATCATGTTTGTATCGGAAAGCAAAAAGATATTTATAAAAGATTTTTTTTTCAAAATAATGAAGAAATAAATTTGCCAGTGTGCTAGAAAAATTGGATCCCTGCGAAATTCCACAATTTTGAATAAAAACATATTTTCACCGTTAAATATAAAATTATTATAATGAAAAAAATTATAAAATTATAAAATGTGTATACATTTTAGCTAAGTTATTCCAGTATTCAAAATTAATATTTAATAAGTTTCTATAGTCCTGATAATAAATGTGTAGTACATCATTTAATTTATCTATGGGAATACTAGTAAAAAGGTCCTTAAAGTCAAAAGAATTAACACAATAAATATAGTTTTTTGATAAAAAAATCCAAAATAGGTTTATTATTAATAATCTAAGTGGCTTCTGATTTAACAATATTGTCTAATATAATATTAAGAAATTTAGCAAAAATGATTCCAGGTTTATTCATGTATGTGTGTATGTGTGTGTGATTTAGTACCACAGATGATAAATTTAAACTTTATAGGAATTTTGTGAAATTTAGGAATGACCGTTAAATAAGGAAACTCTAATTTATAGTTGCTAATATTTAAAAGTTTATAAAACCCGAGGATTTTTTATTAATGATATTAACTGTGGAGTTTAAACGTTTATAAGTGCTGGAATTTAATGTTTCATTATCAATTAAATCTAAATATAATTTCTTACAAAAAATGCGTAATTATTAGAGGTATTACCTACTGGCGTAATGATGAAATTATCTTTTAGATTATTAATGGCTGATTTTAATGGATCAAGCTTAATACTAGGAAATGTTAAATTATTGACAAAAATAAATTCCTTAATTTTATCAAAAAGTTTAGACTTCCAGACTGTAAAAAATTCAATAGGTACATTATTAAAATTTGAAAAATTGAATTACTTTAATTATTTTAAATCTATTTAGTTGAAAACTGGTCTATATTTATTCCCTTTACTTAATATTTCTTTTAATTTAGGGTCATTGACAATGTTTAAATCACCAGTAATAATACAACCGAAATCAGTATTAATAAAATTTTTTAGTTCATGATTCTGACAAATACATTTAGAGAGTTTTCTAGGTGAGGAGATATTTTTTTGAAAAATTGATTATAGTTAAAGACTTAACGTCTAAAAGGAATATCATAAGAAAAAGCAAGTTTGACAGTAACATCTTTCACGGGAAAAATATTATACAAATCATTAACAAAACTATTTAATTTAATATTATCAAACTTAGGATGTTGAAAATTAATAGTGTAATAATGTAATTTAATATTTTTCTTAATTTTAATTTTATTATATCTGTATTTAAGTAGGTCATAAAATAAAATCTTAAAATGCTGGTTGTGGAAATTTATATCGTTTATACACAAATACAAAAATTTACAATCAATATCAGTCAGTTTCATTATAAATACTTTACAAGGTAGACAATTATAAGTACTTGAGAAGGAAGATTCCAAATTATAAATTTTATCCAAATAAAATTCAAAATTATTTTTAAGATCTATTTTATTGTAAGATTTTTCTAAAATTTTCGTCCACCTCTTTTAAATCTTTTAGTTTTATAGTAATTATTGTGAAAAAAAATACAAAGGAATTACTATTAATAGATAGTATTGAAGACATAGAATTTAATTTCAATTTCAAGAAAAAATACCATTCTATTACGGATCTACTTTTAGAAACATTACATAGAGAAAATATATCGATACAACATTTTAAATAGATAAATGATGATGTCTATTAAAGACAATTGATATCATTTGTCAATGTTGAATAATAGTTATATATATATGTTTTCTTCCTTTTAGATTGGTTATTTAAGACTTAGATTCATCACTAGAAAATACAAGTGTGCTAATAATTACTTTGCAATACAATTATTTCGAAAATTTATTTTGAAAAAATAGTTTTAATTTAGTTGGTAATTCTCAGTTTAAGTTTGTATCTGTAGAATTCACTTCAATAATTCTGGAATATTATTACTCTTAATTAAATTTTATTAAGATAGAAATAAATATTGCATTTAATTTATGAAAATCTAAATCTCATTTGTTTTTCTGTTCAGAAATATAATGCATATTATTTAAAATAAACAGAATCCAAGTTTAATCATTTTATAGCTAGTTATTTTGTTGACAAATTAAAGGCATTTTTAGTTGATTAACATTTCTCAAGTGAAGTCATAAATAAGGATTTAAAAAAATGTATGAAAGGAAATTAATTGCATTAACACAAACATAAAAACATTACAGAAGAATTGTTTCATCCTAATTCAAATTTAATTAAAAAGTATTTCGATGAAAACATTAATTGTTTTCGCTCAGTATTACTTTTAAGAGAGTGCGCAAATTCATTATACTTTTACTTAAAAAAAACAATTATTTAAATTCACATAGATTAAAATAAGTCCTTTCCTTTTACAGTAATTTAGAGAATGTTTTTTCTGTTAAAGAACATTGTTTCAAGATAAGTATTTATCACCTTATCACCACATTTATATATAAATAAATATATATATATATATATATATATATATATATATATATATATATATATATATATATATATATATATATATATATATATATATATATATAAATATAAATATATATATATATATATATATATATATATATATATATATATATATATATATATATATATATATATATATATATATATATATACATATATATATATATATATATATATATATATATATATATATATATATATATATATATATATATATATATATATATATATATATATATATATATATATATATATATATATATATATATATATATATATATATATATATATATATATATATATATATATATATATATATAAATATATATACATACATATATATATATATAATATATATATATATATATATATATATATATATATATATATATATATATATATATATATATATATATATATATATATATATATATATATATATATATATATATATACATATATATTCATATATATATTTACATATATATATATATACAAGCTGAACCAGCCACGCGTTGCAGTGGTTGAGTTTTTATAATACATTGAATCAATTTTTTATTAATTCTTGGGTACAATCAAATTAATATTTTCTAAAAAAATTTAAAATAGGTTCATTCATATGAGATTAAAAATAAAACGTTTCGGAAAAATTTTAAAGTAATAGGTAAAGTATTGAAATTTTGAAATTAAGCACAAACCAACATATACTTTCTGAATTCACATCTTATATTAAATTATAGTTTGTAATCAGTGACTTACTTACAAAATATACTATATAAATTAAAAACATCTAAAAATAAATTGTATTAAATGAGGTAGATAACATTGACATCGAACTATTATTTTTTCAATTTTAAATTATTGAAACTAAAAATTATCTAAGTTCTACTTTGTGTACAACATTCCTGGTTAACCTGTCTTTCGTTAACACGAAGAGATTTGATGGTTTTCCTACACGTGAGCAGGCAACATATAGCTGTCCATGTGAGAAACATGTGTTTTTCAAATCCAAACTGCAAACAGACATTGTTTGGCCTTGAGATTTATTTATGGTCATCGCAAAAGCTAAACAAATCGGAAATTGGAGCCTTTTAAATAGTATTGGAGATTCTGACGCTATCTGTGGAATACGTGGAAACAGGACGATGTCTCCTTTAAATTTTCCCGTCAAATTTGTTGCTTCGAAAACATTTTCAGTCATTTTTTATGACTAAGCATGTACCGTTACATAATTGAGGTGGGTTTAAATTACGTAGAAGAATAATTGGTGAACCAATTTTCAATTGAAGATTGTGTGGTGGCATTCCTGGCATATCCAGAGAATTCAAAAATCAAGTTGGAAAGTTTACGGCTTCGTTTTCATCAAAAACTGTGTCGATTGATTTAAAAGACATCAAATCACCGGGCAACATCTGTTGTATATGGAAGTTAATTTCGTTCACATCAACGTTTTCTGCTGCCAAAATAGCACGATTACAGAGCCAATTATCAAATTATAAAATAAAAAATAAATAAATAAATAAAAGGCTATCAAGAAATACTTACATGTTTTCGAGGTGGTATGAAAATTTGTAGAGAAAATCAGTAATAAATAAAATTTTATTTTACTATTTATAATATTAAAAATATTCAAATTGAACACTGCACAGTAATAACACAATACAAAATATAATTATAAAAATGATTCACGAAAAATTGTTACAGTATGATTACACATCATGAAAATATATGTAAATTCTATATTCAATCATGCGCTTGCGTTCGCACGTTAATTTTCTCTGGGAGATAGTATAATCTAGAAAAATAAACACGTCGCCACCTGCCGAGTACCTGTGCAACTTAGATGCTAAATCGCCAACTATTTGGAAATTACAGAACTAACTGATAAATAAACATTAATATCGTATAATAAATATTGAGAGATCGATAATTAAGAGATAAAAACTATTCTATCTTTTAAGTTGGACCATATTATAAATGGTTACAAAATTTTATCAAAATCGGTTCAGTAGTTTCAGAGTTTATCGCGAATATACATCGTGATACGAAATTTTTATATATATAGAATTGCTGACCCAGCCACGCTTTGCTGTGGCTGAGTAATTATAATACATTGAATCAATTTTTTACTAACTCCTTGGTACAATCAAATTAATATTTTCTAAAAAAATTTAAAATAGGTTCATTCATATGAGATTAAAAATAAAACGTTTCACAAAAATATAAAAGTAATAGGTAAAGTATCGAAATTTTGAAATTAAGCACAAATCAACATATACTTTCTGAATTTACATTTTATTCATATTATATTAAATTATAGTTTGTAATCAGTGACTTACTTATAAAATATGCTATATAAATTAAAAACTAAAAATAAATTGTTATAAATGAGGTAGATAACATTGACATCGAACTATTATTTTTTCAATTTTAAATTATTAAAACTAAAAATTTTTTCCGCGGCATTATACTGAAATAAAAAAAAAATTAAAAGAATTTATCACTTGAATAAATAAATTAGATTTAAATGTACTGCTAAATAAATTAATAATTATCAAATTATAAAATAAAAATAAAATAAAATAAAAGGCTATCAAGAAATACTTACATGTTTTCGAGGTGGAATGAAAATTAGTAGAGAAAAACAGTAATGAATAAAATTTTATTTTACTATTTATAATATTAAAAATATTCAAACTGAACACTGCACAATAATAACACAATACAAAGTATAATTATGAAAATGATTCACGAAAAATTGTTATAGTATGATTACACATCATGAAAATATATGTAAATTCTATATTTAACCACGCGCTTGCGCGCGCACGTTAATTTTCTCGAAGATGGTATAATCTAGAAAAATAAACACGTCGCCATCTGCCGAATATTTGTGCAACTTAGATGCTAAACCGCCATCTATTAGGAACTTGCAGAACTAACCAATAGATAAACATTAATATCGTATAATAAATATTGAGAGGTAGATAATTAAGAGATAAAAACTATTCTATCTTTTAAGTTGGACCATATTATAAATGGTTACAAAATTTTATCGAAATCCGTTCAGTAGTTTCGGAGTTTATCGGGAACATACATCGTGACACGAAATTTATATATATATATATATATATATATATATATGTATACTGCTGGAAAAAAGTAGGACAGACATATTTTATGAATTATGCTTTAAATTTTAGCGCAATTAATTAATATTATATATTTTTCTTTTTTATTTTATAAAACTAATTTTTCTTTCATTTTCAGTGAATGAGTTTTATTTACCACTAAGAAGATATTTTAAAATAGTACTCAAGAATTTTTGATTTGTGAAAATAGTAGAAGGACACCTGCAAAAATATTCTCATTTTGGAATCTGTAGCAGTTTAATATGTTTCGAACCTTGTTCTGTAAATTTGCCTTTCTATCAAAAGATATATTTTGTTAAAAAATCTCCAATTTTTAAACAGTTAAAATGCTTTGAAGGAAACCATTAAATGAATTAAAAAGGCCAAATTGTGGCATGTGAAGATGTGGGTAAAAGTGTAAAAGAAATTTCAAAGAACCTTCATATCAGTCCAAATACTGTTTCAAACTTCTTGAAAAATCTAAACGGTAAAAGTAAATCAAAGATTAAAAAATTGACTCTACATAATCAAGGAAAATCCTTAAGAACTTAAAAAAAATCGCGTAGTAGCATTGGAAAAGCACAAGACCCACCTATCTTCACACATGCAACCAGAAGAACTCAATAAATCTACATAAAAAGACCGTATACATTCACATTCGCAAAAAGAATGCACCATGCTAAATAGAACGAAAGGCACATTGAGTACCGGTTACGATGGCTCACAGAACACATGTCTTGGAACACCGAATCATCTTCAGTTATTTTTTCTGATGAAATAAATTCAATTAAGATAACCCAGATAGTTGTCAATTTTATTGATTTTGTCCAGGTACACATGATGAAACTTATTTTACCTTACAAATAGGAGGAGGCATTATAATGGTTTGGATATCAGTTGCCTACGTTGGAAAGACCAATCTAATGTTTCTCGATGAAAAACAGAAATATACAGATTTCAAATAATAAATTCAGAGCTTCTTTCCTATGGCGCTAAGTTAGGAGTTATTGGATATTTCAGCAATATGAAGCATCAATTCACACGGCCAATTGCGTTAAAAATTAATTTGGAACAAATAATGTTCGGGTTTTGCCATAACCTGCTGAAAATACAGATTTAATATTGTTTATAATATATGGTCAGTAACTGTTCGGTGTGCTTAGGCCAGAGGCAAGCAATATGAAACTTTAACTGTATAACAGAATCGAGAACTTTTGAATTGTGTTTTGAAATATTTTTGTCAAACCAAAATTAAAGACTTATATGATTCAATGGTAAATAGAGTCTATGAAGTAGTTAAATCAAATGACAGAAGAATTTGTTATTAACAAGACTTTTACTTTCATTATTTCGAACTGTTTTTCTACTTTTTACGAACAGTATGATTTGAATGAAATTAATTTTTAATTAAAGCAAATAGTTTTTTTATTTCATGCTACATATATATGATTGTAAATACGTTTGTGAAAATACTGTTATGAAATTAAATTGTTAAAATTCAATGTTCTTCACTGTGTAAAAAACCATAGAATTTCTTAAATGCATTAATGTAGGAGATCTAGAAAAAACCCATTTTTAGTACTATAATCATAAATCTCAGAAATATTTTTTGAATATGCACATATTATTTGTAATCAGAAAATCATTAAATCACGCAAAAGCAGTATGAGAGACAAATAGTAACTGTGTGAAATGTGCTATTTTTTGATGCAGCTTAAAATCATACGAAATACATTTATAATTATTATTTGTTTAGATAACGCATAAATAATGAGTCTCCAAATGTGTCAATGAAATCAAAATAATTACTTGTATTGTTTCATTTGTCTGAAAGATGTTATAAATAAAAATTTTACTGAATTGTCTTATATTTCTGAAGAATATAAAATTTTGAATTTATCAAATATTTGTAATTTAACTTATCAAACATTTGTAATGTAATTCCTCGAAACAGTTTCCCATTTATAACATTTTCCAGCGATTTCTAGCTCAAATAAATTAAATTGTAAATTAAGCATTAAGTTTATTGAAGACACTTTAAAATATTGTTTATTGTAAATTTTCATAAGCATTTAAAATCATAAAATATTTCCTAAATGAAATCATTGCATTTAAAATTTTAGATAAAAAATATAACTAACATATTTAAAAATTTTTGTAATTTCTCGTGACTAAGAAAACTTTGATAAAATTTTCCAAAAACTATAGATTGTTTAATATTTTAGCATTTATACAAGAAATTTTGCACAAATTTCTTCAATTTATTTTTTAAAGATGATCGTATAAATGTTCTATTGTGATTTTTAAACGCAAATAAATTGACTGAATTCCATTTATTTTTTCAAAATATCTGTATATGTAATGTTTTTATTTCTTATTTTACTCACGAATATTACAATGTCAAAAGAGAATAAAATGGCAATTTATTCTGATTAAATTTGTATTTAATAAATGGGGAACATTAAAATATTTAATTAAATTAATTTATAATGAATAATGAAAACAATGACCTTCTTAGGTTTATTTTCGTTCAAAAGCAATACATCAGTATATAGCTAAAGAAAAATAATACTATTTCACATTAAATAAGACTATCAGTTTCATGGCTGTCACCATAGAATTTTTGTTTAAAAAACGAACTACCAGTTTTATTTTTGTTTCATGTATTTTGTCATGTATTTATTCATTTAATTGAATATGGATGGAGGCAAAAAAGCTTTCCAGGAAAAACAATTTTGTTTCTTGTTCAGTGAAATATAGAAGCGTAACTTTTTCTCAATGTTCATAATTTTTACCAGAAAGAATTCCCTTGTAAATATTTACACAGGGGGTTTCTTAATAATAATAGTTGATGATTCTTCACTTTTGTTCGGATAAAAATAAAGGAACTGCTGACTTTATGAAAATAAATGGTGCATAAATGTATATTTTCTGAAATAATAGTTTGTTTTCAAAAGACTTTTCCTAAATATTAAAATTATTTTTATCGGAACTATGAATAATTTAGAACTTTTTAGATAAAAGGAACATGTAAATTTACAAAGGAATAATACATATTTATGATTTATTTTCTATTTTGTAATTCAATTTGTGATTGCAAATATTAATTTATTTTTTCAAGGCCAATAAATACCTACAAAAATTTATTTTGGATCTCAGTATCTTATCTAATAACATGATAATATTTTTGAAAAAAAAAACAATAAAGAATAAAATTTATAATTTTTATTTAGATATTAAAGAGAAATGTATACGTTTTAAGCAAAACTTTTAATAGATTGAATTTAAATAGTAAACATGTATCAATTATTTTAGAAATAATCACTAGTTTTCAAACAAAATTACTTGAATAAAAATTATTTGATTATTGAGAATACCAAGATAATATAGAATAAACCTTTTGAAATGCATTCAAATGTAAACAAACGCTAATATTGCATTACGCATACTCACACACATAGTACTGCATTCCATTAAAGATATAAATTCCGAATTAAAATGCTACTGTAACTATGTTATATCTTATAATACATTTCACACTTTTATTACTATCATTTTAAGAGAAAATTTGAACTATTGAAAAAGTTATGCACATTATACGATTACTAGTTTTCTTTCCTAAAATCAAACATTATTTATATTTAAAATCGTCTAATCATTTCTGACATTTATAAGGCATTCAAGCCGCCTTTTGTAAGATATAAATATATATATATATATATATATATATATATATATATATATATATATATATATATATATATATATATATATATATATATATATATATATATATATATATATATATATATATATATATATATATATATATTACAAAGGTCTTGAATGCCTTATAAATGTCAGAAATGATTAGACGATTTTAAATATAAATATTGTTTGATTTTAGGAAAGAGAAACTAGTAATCGAATGATGTACATAATTTTTTCAATAGTTCAAATTTTCTCTTAAAATGATAGTAATAAAAGTGAAATGTATTATAAGATATAACACAGTTACAGTAGCATTTTAATTCGGAATTTATATCTTTAATGGAATGCAGTACTGAGTATGCGTAATGCAATATTAGCGTTTGTTTACATTTGAATGCATTTTAAAAGGTTTATTCTATATTATCTTGGTATTCTCAATAATCAAATAATTTTTATTCAAGTAATTTTGTTTTAAAATTAGTGATTATTTCTAAAATAATTGATACATGTTTACTATTTAAATTCAATCTATTAAAAGCGAAATTAAGCTATAAAAAGCTTAAATTAAGCTAATTAAGCAAAGCGAAATTAAGCTATAAAAAGGATTAAGTATTTAAATATATTGCAATAATGTTTTTCACATAACAGTTCATTATAAGGAAATTCTTACAAAAGGCTTGTTTCGATGAGAAGTGGAATAGTGGTGCTGATTTCCAAAAACATTTCACGAATTAAATTTATCATCAGTACACTTAACAAAAATTAAGTAGCCTAATATAGATTTTGAAGAAAATAATAATTAAATATTAATAATCAACTCCTAATTAAATTTTAATATAAATATTAATAATAATAATAATTAAATATTAATTATTATTAAATATTAATATTAATAATAATTGTGAATAATAATAATTAACATTATGTACACGTAAAAAACTAAATGATTAATCATGCTCTTTTTGCAATTTTTTTCGTTTCTTAAAAAGTTATTAGCCTAGGAAATATTTGTAAAAAAAAGAAAAAATGTGCTGTACTTTTTTAATTATTATTTCCTAATTTCTTTCAATACTAAAAAGTGGCTAATTGGAGAAATTTCTTATTTTTTGACCATGAATTAACCTTATGAGAAAATTTTCTTATAAGAAAGATTTATTATATTGATTTCTACTAGAGCGATTTCTAAAGCCTGATTTAAAATGTCTTTATCTTTATGTTAGACATGCAAGAAAAACTTTCTTAATGAACAAACATTAAAAATTTTTCATTTATTAATGTAGCAATATAATTATAATATTCATGATTGTTAACATTTATAGTCGTATCTCAATTTATTCCTGTAATATTCTTCGCGGTTTTTGCTTTTCTATATTTTATAAAATTATTTGTGTTTTGTACTATTAATTTTTTTATTGCTCCTGAATGTAATATATAGAAGTAGAATGATCATGATCGCACTGGTAACCTTTGTACTTTTCAATAGTTGAAAATGATAAAACTACTTTTGTTCTGCTGAAAAAAAACTTGAACACATCTTGCAGCATGTGAGTAAGGATTATGTAATTAAAAATATCTCAAAAAATACTTTGGAGGAACGTATGACGATTATAACACTTCATCGGTATGACTATCATTGTTATAAGATTTCCAATAATTTGAAACAGCTGGGAGCATTCAAGTTCACACTTCAGAAAGTATAATTCTAGGTATTTGTTCCCTATCACATACGATAATGCTTTCTAAAAGTTCATGATGAAATGGATAATTTTCACAATAAATGCGCCTATCATGGTTCAATAAAAAACTTGGATTTGTCAGAAAACAGCATTTGTTTCCAATAAATGTGCAAGTAATTGTGATTATAAGTGAAATGCAAACTCAATTGAGAGTATTTTTAGAGGAAATTATCTATAAAAACATTTTTCCACCCATTTCACAGGGTACAAAATTTTGACGGATTGTATAAATAAAGAATGATACATATGTTGAAGTTAACTATTATGTTGCCAGCTGTGTGCTTGCAGCTGTACATTTGCATTGATGTCATATTTAGGCTCATATTCCTGAGCATATGAGCAACTATGGGAATATTTCTGTAACACAGTGTCATTAATATTTTATTTTATATTAGATGTACACATTCAATCAAGAGAACATTTCTATTTGAGGTGGATTTTTTGCCTTTCTGTTTATAATTTTATTTGATACCGTTCTATAAAACAATTTATTTTATTTAATATTTTTAGTCATTAATAATAGAAGATATATATATATATATATATATATATATATATATATATATATATATATATATATATATATATATATATATATATAGATATATATATATATATAATATAGATATAGATATATATTTGTGTGTGTATCAACAGAAAAAAATCATTTTGTTTCCTTATATTTTATTTTTATATGTTAAGTAATAAATGATAATTTATTTGATAAAATTTATGTCTGTAAATTTTCAACAAAAATAATCTGTTTCTAATTAAGAAAAAAATTAAATATTATCGCCAGCAAGAGAGACACAATTTTTGCCATATATTTAATTGCTTGTAGTAAAAATAGTTTATAATAAACTTGAATAAGAGTTGAAATTTAATTAATAAAAAATTATTAACTTGAAAGGGGAATAAATCGGAAGGAAATAACATCATTACTTAATGAGATATGAAGATTGTAGTAGATATTCATATAAAAAACATTTTTAATAAATGAAGTTATTCAAGGAATTGCTATTCTAGAAAGAAGAAAAATATTTTTTAAGATACACAGAATTAAATTAAATATATTTTTAAAAGATTGTCATGAAAACAGTCTTTATAATTTGGTATTTTACATTGATTGTGTTTCATGATTTTGATTGTTCAACAAACCATTTTATTAAAAAAATACTAGGACTAGTTTTTCTTTAATGAAAATTTTTAGAGGATATTTAAAATAGTTTCATAAATATGATTTTAATTAAAATGGTGTATTAAGGCATAACATTTTAATTTATAAAAATTAAGACAGTTAAATAACTTCATAAATGTATTGAATTTTTTCATTTATAAGCTACAACAAAATCTTTACAAGCAATTGAGTAGTTAAATATATATTCTTTTTTCTGCCTATGATCAATTAAATTATGAATCAATACCAAATCACTCTAAAGTAGGATATTTTAGAAATAATTACGTAAACTGAAAATCAAGAATTAAAATTTAATATGAAATTTAAAGAAAAAAATTATAATAAGTTATTTTAAACAAGATAGAGTAGATATTCTAACAAAAACTAGAATTTCACAGAAAAATCATGTGCATTAGAATATACATTATGTTCAAAAGTGATAATGTAACGAATAAGACTGCTCCTTGTTATTAAAATGAACACACTGAATAATATTGGAGGAAAAAAATTGGAGAGATAAGTGAAAGACATATTTCAAGAAATTATATACTTTTGTTTTAACAATGAGTTATTTAAATTTGTTGAGAAAAAAAATTTATATAAATTATTGAACACGGTACCACACCTATTTGTATTGTACTTGGAAATTAAAAATAAAAAAATCAACTGTTAGTGTTTAAATAAGTAAATTATAACTGTATTTTTTAATCTAGAATTTACTTTTTTCCAGATGCTTTACAACGGCTTCACTGCAAGCTATGTTCTTTATAAGTTGCAATTTTAAATAATTAACATGCTAGAGATTCTTTGTGATAATTTCTTGAGGTATGTATAAGAATAATTTGGTAAAAAAATATAATTGTACTCGACTAAAATATAAAAAAGGAAACTTAAATTTACCTATTCTAAGACCTTACATATACTAATTCTTTGTATTATATGCGTTCATTAATTTAATAATAACCATGAATAAAAATTAATAAGAATTTAACTAAAAATTTGTTTTTCAAAATTAAGAAAACAGGTATTTGACAAAAACATTAGGAAAAAACCGATTTCTATTTTTATTTACTTAAAGTAATAAAATGTTTATATTAAAAAAAGAAATCAGTTAAAGGATACCATTTTAAGAATTTTATCTGTTAATCGTTTACATTATTTACATAACATTTTTTAATATTTCAAATTTATAATTTTAAACTAAAATTTGCATTTATTTCCTAAAACGCTTTAATTAGTGGTATTTTCTTTCAAACTTTACCTCATTCAATTATAATAAATTGATAAATGTTTAAATTTAAATTTATAAATCAAGATACAGAATATGAACCTCAGAATCTAGTCTCATATTTAGTAATATAATTTAAGTTTCAGGGAAAATTTTAGTCGATTTACTCGTCGTTCCAGAAATGTATTTATTCTCAAAGTGAATAATAAAAATACATTGTAATAAGCAAGCACACGTAATACAGGCATTACTATGCACATCATATTTTACAATCGTTCTTGGGTTAGTAAATTTTATTTTGGAAGTAAAAGATATCAGAATTTGTTCTTTATAATTTATGTAATTATTAATTTTCCATTTAGGGTTTATGAAGCATGTATAAAATAAAACTTAAGATAACAGATATATAAAGAGATATAGCAAATTATGGACCTGGTATAGGTACCGATCAAAGGAGGTACGCAACAACAGTACCATATAGATAAAATATATTTCGTGTGCTTTTGCTTACACACAGCAACTGAACAACAGTGACAAAAGGATATTTATGTATAAATTTTCTTTAATAAAGTACAGTGGTTAAATGGCAAAAATGTTGTTTTTAAAAATAGCCTTATCACAATCACATAAAATAAAATTTATAAAAAAGATTATTAAAAATATATTTTCATAATCAGATATTTCAAGACTACACAAATTAATCACAGGCATTATTCACTTTTATTTATCTTATAAAAACTATCATTTTCTTGTTTCATTAATTTTTAGTAAATCTTTTGCAATTATATTTTACAAGACTGCTTAAAAAAGTTATCAGCTATCCGAAATGTTTTCAACTCCATATGAAACATAATGTCCCTTATGGCTTCAAATGCTTCAATCCAATCTGTCTGAATTTAGAAACAACATTAGAATTCACACAAATAGCTATTAAACAATTCATCTTATTTAATTTTAATAGTTATTAAAGTATGTATACAAATTAAATATTGCATAAAAAGTATTACTTTAATAACTTTAACGAATATTAAAAACGTTTTTTTTAATTATGATAAAATTACTCACTGAATTTTAGAAACCATATGCACGATGAGAGGCTTCAGCCTATTTCTAATTTATGAAGGTCTTGCGGTCCATCTAGGGGTGCAGGTGTCAAAACACGTGCACATTATTTATTGTTGTTGTTGTGGCTTATATCCTCCTTTTGTCTGACTTCGTCAGACAAGGTCCATAAGACCACTGACCCGAAGAAAATCTGATACAAAAAGGGGTGAAGAACAAAGGTGCATCAAGATTCTGGGTCAGCGAGGTCATGATGTGGAGGTGAGATGCAGCTTCTGTTGATAAGAAGGATCTGAGCACCATGAAGGTAGAAGTCTGTCTTGGCTCGTGGTGGTGTTCTTTTCCGTCTGGCACCTATCATTCGGCTTGTCCGGTTTGGTTGACCCTACCAGTAGCCCTCCGGGTCATTGGAGCACGCAAGCCTCGCCGCCTCGTCAAGGCAAGAACACCGTCGGGAGGAGATTATTTATTACATTCCATTAATAAATACGGAAAGTATTCTTATCTAAGTAAGTATATTATCAATACATAAGAAGGATTGTATAATAGCCACAAATTTAATATGAATTGATGTAATTACTATTAAACAGCACAATTTTAATTAACATTATTTCCACTAAAGTTAGCCACCATTGTTATGAAGTAGAAGTCAGTATGCATAATTTTTGCTAGTCTTGACAATTTCGCTGCATATAATTATTAACCACTAATCTTGCACTAGATTTCAAGTGGTCGTATGTGATACTACTATGACAAGTTGATTTAATTATATTATTATACTCATCATTAAAATATTGAGAAGAATGATGTTTAACGAAATGAAACTTTTCTTCACAGATTGGGATTACTTCCCTTCCCAAATCAGGACACTATTTCTTAGATTCCAAATTGTATTATATATATATATATATATATATATATATATATATATATATATATATATATATATATATATATATATATATATATATATATATATATATATATATATATATATATATATATATATATATATATATATATATATATATATATATATATATATATATATATATATATATATATATATATATGTATATATATATATATATATATATATATATATATATATATATATATATGTATATATATATATATATATATATATATATATATATATATATATATATATATATATATATATATATATATATATATATATATATATATATATATATACATATTGATATTGTAAAGAAACATTTTCTTTCTATTTCGTAACAGAGTTGCATATTTTAAATGTCTTAACACTGTTTAAAAATACGAAAAATTACAATTTTTACACGAAAAAACCGAATTCTCAATTTGAATGTTTAATCAACTATGAATGATTATTAGACAATGGTGTGTGAACTGTTTCGATACAGCTAACAGCAAACATACGTGAATCGATTAATCTATAATGGCATGTATTGTTACCACGCTCGATGATAAGTCTCAGTATATCTTAGGATGTGATACTAATGTGAGAAGCGAATCTTAAAGCAGAGTGAGGGGATCTGATATTTAGCTCCATCTCTTCGCATGTGAAAAAAAATTCAGTTATAGGACTAGCATCGAGGTAACCTTTTTTATTTTTTTCCTGAAGTAGCATTGGACATGTCATTGCCAATTCCATGTCAATATTTATCTAACAGTGTGATCACCAGTCTGCCTGGTACCGATTATCTAGTGTAGATGGCATCGATGTTTCGTAAAATGAATACAAAATTTATAGCATTTTTAGTCAAATTGAATGAAAATTTTCGGAGATTTTTTGAAGATCTAAAATAGTAAGGACTCAACGTGCCTAAACTTAATCTTAATCTTATACTATTTACGTTCACATTAGAGTCAGAAATAAGCATTATCACACAACCATTAATACCAGTCTCTCGGTTACATATCTCCTGGCACTTTAGTAATTAACACAGTACAAAAGTAACTAGAATATATCTCACTGCTATTTGAATTCCTACAAATAGAAATTTCGCAATCTGTAAGACAGGACCAGCTTTTGACATATTTAAAAATATATAATTATGATATTCTTTGCCTATGCCAAATTAACATAACACAACCAAACTTTTTCCATATCATTTTTATCAAATGCTATATTTTTAGGAGTTTTCATATTGCCTTCAAAAATAATTCTGTATCAAATGCCTTTAAAACACTACATTGTTATTTTCCAGAATCCTTAATAAATCTTCCGGAAAACATTAACATTTAATATTTTCTGGAAGATTTATTAAGTATTTTATCAACTTGATTTATGCAATTTTATTACAGCCCATCAAAAATTAATCATTTATGAGTTCCATATTTTCTAATCATGAAATGACCTCGAAATAAATATATCACATGTAACATTGTACAAGATGTTTCACCAGCTATTATTTATTTATTATTTATATTATAGGGAAATAATTGTTTCCATCTGGATTAAATAAAATCTAATGCATTCTTATAAAGTTTTCAATGAATACTTAGAAAATTAAGGAAACTTAATAGATATGAAAAAAATAATATTGTTTCCTAGTAAATATATGATTAAACTAATAATTTTAACAAAAGAACTTTAAATTACTTAAGTTTAAATGCTTATTGATTGGAATGTAGTATTTATTTATAAAATTGACTATTGATGGATATAATTAAGTTGCATTAAATGTAAGGTTAATATATTTCTTTTTTTTCTTATTTTAATATCCTCTACCCTTGGAATTAGAAATAAAATGAGTTTCCACAATATATAATAATATACAAAAATTAAAATTAATTATATGATGGCATATGTATGGATTAACATTCAATAAATATCAAAATCTACCAACTCATATTAAAAAATGTATAAAATATTAATATAATTATTACTTATATTCTTTCTGAAACTCATTTAGCTTAACAGAATTGTTTTGCGTACCTAAGCAAATTAAGGAATGCTAATGTGAAAATACATTCTCTTAAAATGTTTTTTCTAAAAATAGCTAGAAGTTCTACAGCGTATTAAATTCCTTTGAAAATATTCTCAAAGAAGATTTACTCACAAATACAGAACTTTGAAAACACATAAGGTTTTGCATCTTTAGATTTTAAACTTCCTTATTTTTACATGTGTTAAAGCATGAGTAAAATGTTTTGTTTATTCCGATTTTAAAAATTAGATTTTACCTAAGTAATTAAGATAGAAAACGAATATAAATATTTTGTACTGTAGTGTTAATTAGATTTTTAAATTCTAGGGATTTTAAAACTAGATAGCTATTTCATTATTCAATGCATTCATTTACTTGTGATATTCTTAAGTTTGTAATATTGATATTTATAAGATGTAATATTATAATATTATAATATGATATTTATAAGTTTGTAATATTTACTAAATAATTTTTTTTAAAATAATTTTGAATACTTTATTCGGCACATACAAAATGAATAATAACAGAACATAAGGATTTCAATGTCATTTAAAATAAAATAATTGAGATAATATCAAAAGTAATCACAATCTTTATTCTTGTATAAAATTATCTTTTTAGAAATATTATTAAATACATTGATTGTTTAAAGTGTAATTATGAATTATTACAATATTGCATGATTCAAAAGTTTGACTATAAGTATTTCCAACATGTGACTTTGATAAAAAAAATGTTGTTATATTTTTTCATTTAGGTAATTAATAAATCTATCTTACATGTATTTGTTTTCAGTTGAGTTAAAGTGATTTTAGTTGTGGGAAGAAATTGAATATGGAATTAACAAACGATTAAATTTATCATCATGTTAGAATGTACATTCATTTATCTTATATATATGTAAAATGATGGAAATATATTTTCAGTTTTTATAATGTGTCCTTTAAAATTGCTGAACTAAATTTTAGTTCAATCATTCTACCAACTCAGTCATTTTCATAACTGTTTTAACTTCATTGAAATTAGTAAATGATATTTAAATCATAAAATGAAATTTTTGAGTAAATATTATATAAAAAAATAATTTATATATTTGCTAAAAAAATTTATTAAAAAATCCTGAGAAATCAATTATGGAACACACAAAATAGCTCTTATAAGCCAAGACATTGAATACAACAGAGCCTGATTGACATATGCACGTACAGCTACAGATGCAGCTTTAACATATCGTTATAAATGGTCATTGTGAGTGGCATACGATGACCAAATAGTAGATCGGAAACAATATACCAAGACCATACTTTTCTTATAAGAAAGAAATTTAGGGATAACACTGACCATGGCAGCATCTAAACATTCTTTATATCAAAAAAGTTCTAACAATTTCGACAAAGTTTGGTCATTCATTATCTTTGTGAATCATAACATTTCACCCCGATCGAGAAGTGTAACAAGTGGTTATATATACAGTTACTTCAGGTGATAACTATGTCTGAGAATATTGAATTTACACTAGTAATGGGCGCTGGCACAGATTATCTGGCTGAGTTGAAAAATCCAACTCAGCCAGAAATGTAGTTGCAGATTACTCTTTTTAAAATTTCTCTAAATTTGCAACACTTCTTGTCATAAAAAACACCATTTCTTGCTTCAGGGATACTGATGTGACTATATGATCCTACAAGAGAAGCACATAACTGCCATCCCAATTGGTTGTATTAGAGTAATAGAGAGATCTATCTCGGACTTCGGAATAATCCTCTTGTATTCATTGATTCCATATTCTGTCAATAGTTACAAAAGATTAAACGCATAATACAGCATTTCTAATTCAATGCAATTCCAGTAGATTACCCTTAATAAACACTATTAAGGTTTGAAAGTTCTTGTTATAATTTCACTAGGCAGATACAGATACATACAATTTGTTTACTCGTATAAATTACACACTATTTTTATTTATGCAATTTGTTAATACCACTACCACCATTTATTTTGCATGAATGAGCTGAAAAGTAATTATTTTAATATGCCATCATTTTCTATCTGTCATGTAAATTTTTTGTGCGTAGCATGTTTCCTTTTTTGCGCTGTTGTTTTAACTTCTAGCAGACTCAAGTGAAGTTATATATCAACAACATTCTCGTCACGGATTAAAAATTTTAAATTTTATCTACGCATAAATTACTAGCTAATATGATATTTGAGAATGCAAGAACCACAACATTCACTGCTGAAAATAAGAATTAACGGCAAAATAATTATTCATTTTTATGACAACTTAATTTCATTTTACATCACATTAAATTTGAGACAAAACATGAATTAAGTTGTGAAATCCATTATTATATATTTTTTCTCAAGAAAGATTGTTTCTACTCTGATATCCATTGTCAGCTTGTGTACATTCAAAGCTGTTCAATTTCTATGCTTCTGAAGCTCTCTGCCGAACAGCATATGACGGAGAGGTTAAGGCAATCTGAATTGCCTTAAAACAACTAGTAGCTCTTCCTGATGTTTTTGACAAAGCAGCTCTGTTCTCTGGTTCACAGGCTGCAATTCAGGCCATAAGCTCAATCTCTGCCCCGTCTTGAGAAATTCTCCATTTTCACTATCTCTTGGAAATTTTGGCATCACAAAAGAAACGTGTTGTGTCCACTGGGGATCTGGATACTGTGGTATCTATGGAAACGAGCAGGCGGACTTCTTTGCAAAGAGGGGTGCAGGACTTCTCCAGCCAAGAAACGCAGAGATTTCGTACCATATTATAAAGCTACAAGTAAAACAAGTTTTTGAAAGAATTCAAGCTTCTAAACTACAAGAAATGATAAAATCCAAGATAGAAAGACGACCTTCTGAATATCCCTGATGACGCCATGCAGTTGTGGCACAGTTTCGACTACTGACGGGTCAATACTGTCTGGATGCACACTTGCAACACGTTGACATCCTAAATTCATCCGACTGTCCGTTCTAAAACTTGGCAGAGCCCATGAGTAGGACCCACCTCCACCGCTATGCTGCACTGCATGGTAGCTCTGAATCATTGCTTCATTGACAAGCCAGAAAAATTTTGGGGCAGTGACTCCGGTCATCTCTTTTACGTGTATGTACTGTATTCACCTGCCCTCTCTTCATCTCATGTCTATTTTGTGAATTTTCATATAATTTATTTGTGTTATTCCTTGCATTTGCCCTATCATTGGAAATAAAAAGTCTTTCTCAAGAAAAGTTTTTTCTTATTCATTCATATTTTCGGATACAATTACATAAAGACTTTGCAATTAATTATAGAAATAAGTTGTTTTTAGATTTGAAATTTCTTTTACTTTATTATTAAAGAAATACTGATTTTAAAATTAGCAACAATGATTTAATGAAATTGTGAAGTCTGATTAAGGTACCAGCATATTAGTTACATGCGAGAAGTAACAAATGTTTCATATATTAAATTTTTATATTTGTTTTCAAAATAAACTTTAATTTCTTTACGGAGATTGTATTTCATTCTATAATTGTGTACCCTGTTTATCTTATATAAATTAGAAAAAATTAAAGAATAATAGTTTATATATATATATATATATATATATATATATATATATATATATATATATATTTATTTATATATATATATATATATATATATATATATATATATATATATATATATATATATATATATATATATATATATATATATATATATATATATATATATATATATATATATATATATATATATATATATATATATATATATATATATATATATATATATATATATATATATATATCACAGATTTTTAAAGATCCCATGGGGAATGCTCCAGAGGAAGGCATTGACATACATCGGGCTATGTTGCCAATTATAATGATGCTGATGATAATGCATAAATTGTAGCAATTTAAGTTAAAATTGATTGTCAAAAAGCAGTTGGGTTGAAAATAAAATTCCAGCAATAAAACATTTTCATTTTTGAAAACTTTAATATGTATATAAATACTAGTATCAGTACAATTGCGCTTAAGCATTTTTATCATGTCTCATAATTAAATTAAAATAATAATTCAAATTGTGCATGTTAATGTTATTAAAATATTAATCAAAAGAATAATTAACTAATAATATTATAATTTATTTACAAACTTCATTTACAATTCTAATTAATGTTCTGAAGTATAAAAATATTTTTATGAATTAATCTTCCAAACTCATCACTTTGCTAATCATATTAAAGTATTTTAAAAAAGTAACTTCATTTTCAGAGAATATTTAACAATTTTTATCAAGAGATTAAAAAGGAAAATTAATTAAAATGAAATGAAAAACGCTTGTGTATGAATCTTGTATTTATTAGGAGGTGAGACGTAGTTTTTAAATCCTTCCTAAGCTAAAGCATATTTATAATTTAAAAAAAATGTGTTGATCGTAAATTTTAATTCAAAACAATTCAAAAATTAATTATGTAAAGGTGTAAACTCTCTTCCTAATATAATTCCTTCCTTTCTAGTATTAACATAATTTATAAAATATTTAATTATTTTTAATAATGTTTTTAAATGTCTTAAAAATATTGCATTTTATTACATTTTAAAACAATTTATTAATATCAAATGAATTAAATTATATATCTATACTTATTGTTAAATTAAGTGAAAGTCAAAATATATTATTTCTTAGTCACTATAATTTTCATTAAAACTATATATATATATATATATATATATATATATATATATATATAGATAGATAGATAGATAGATAGATAGATAGATAGATAGATAGATAGATAGATAGATAGATATATAGATACAACATACATACATAGCAAAACATTATAAACTCCATTATTAAATAAAAATTATTTATAATTTATGCTATTATTCAGCCAACCAAGGCGGAAATTCTTCTCAAAACAAACAGGAACATGAAATTAAAATTTTATAAAATAGTGATTTTAAATTAGTGGCATAATATGAAAGTGAACTGTATTGGTATTTCAATGATAAAGAATATTCCCCAACATTGCTTTCCTAAAAATTTTGAAATTTTCAATCTTTCCAATCAGCATATAAAAAGTAAATGATGGTTATAAGAATTATTCTGAATAGATTTGAAATTGTAATATAGTTAATTTTATAAATTAAAAATATATATATTTGGTTAATTAATTAGTGGTTTTTTAACCATCGCAATTTATTAAAAATAAATTATACTAATGAATGTTTCTTAGTCATAGATTGTTGCTTAACAAAATTAGAACTTTATAAAACCCTGCATCATGAACTCAACTGCATTGATGACGTATTTGAATATTAATAGTTTGAGAAATGTGTCAAGGACAGTAGTTGTACTGAGTACAATAACTGAATGAACTAGTTCAATAATTAAGTCATCTATCTGCTCACTGGAACAGAAAACAAAAGTTAAATCTATATATTTATTTTTCTTTCCTTGGATTTCCATCAGACCCAGGTATTCACTTGAATTGAGCTTAAGAAACTGAAAAGCTCTTATCATTAGAGCTTTACCAAATAGTTTTAAGAAGTTTTAGCTAACAATTTTATAAAATATGCTGATCTTTGAATGTTAAAAATATAAAAACATATAATAAATGTCACATAATATTCATTTGGTGCAGAATAATTTGAATAACATAACATCATTCAAGTTGCAAGGTATTTAGAAATGCACTTGGTAGAAATAGCATATATAAATGCATCATATTCATTTTTTGGTAATAAAATAGACTAGATGTTTATACTAATTTTTCATTTCCCTAACCGTTTGTAATAAATTTACAAATGCTAAAGACAATCAGGGATACACATTTGATACACAATGCATGATAATAATATTTTATGCATTTGGTGTGAAGGATAAATGTCATTTTCATTGTATTATTTAAATATTTCGGTTTTATAACATTTTTATTTATTACTATCTCATGTTTGCTTCCATTCCTTCTTGTGACATACAAGTTTCCTATGAATTTTATTTAAGTTTTTTTATCACTATAATAAAAATGCATTCATTTAAATACATAAATAGATATTAATAACTCAATGCAAAATTAATAATACGTATAAATTACAAGTGTAAGATACTAAACAATATATTTTGCACAACAACTGACTCTTGAAATATGAAGCCCAACATACTTGTAAATGTCAGAAGCATTATCTAGACTAAGATGTTCCAAAATTATTTTCTTTTTTTTTTGTGTTTTTGAATTTATCAATTTGATTCTATTGTAAATTCCTCGGCGTTAGTTTTTATGCAAGTAACATTTTATATCTATCAAATAAAAGCAACGAGCTTCTAAAGCACTTGTGCTAAATATTTGATTTCCTTTCTTACAAATTGCAATCAATATAACAGGATTAATATTAATAATATTTAGTATATTTATAAAACTCAATTTTGAAATAATAATGGCTCTTATATAATCATGAAAAAATGAATGCCTCTACGGATTAAACAATTTAAGCGCCAAAAAAATATTTTTTCCTAATGAGATAATATGATTGCAATAAGTTTTGTCTTCTATACAATAACAATAAAATTATTGTATTAAAAAACACGTATAAGGATAATTTTGAAAATTTATTTGGAATAATTAACTGATCCTTCACTGACTGATTGAAAGTATACATAAATATATACATGTGTGTGTATATATAAATATATACATGTGAGTATATATATATATATATATATATATATATATATATATATATATATATATATATATATATATATATATATATATATATATATATATATATATATATATATATATATATATATATATATATATATATATATATATATATATGTATATACTTTCAATACTAAGACATTTTATACTAAGACAGCGCAGCTGTTAACATTTTGAATAAATTTTATGATATTTAATACTTATTGTTGATTAATCCACTTTTTGTGACATAAAAGAATATATTTTCCTTCAATATAAAACCAACATATGTATAAGAAATATTATTTATTATATTAACTGTTATTCATAAATGCATGAAAGATTCATTTTTAAATCTCTTACAAAATTTTTGATGTACTTCTTAAGTTTAAAACTTCACCTATCTCCTTCTAAAGTAGATTAAATGAGGATTTATGTGCATTAAGCATCCCATAAATCATTATCTTGACAAAAGTGACAAAATTTTAAAATTCAGCAAAAGTTTTGAAAATGAGATTAGCAAATAGATAGAATATGCTATTTGAAAGAATATATGATTATAATGGATATTATAATTTAAAGAAACTAACAATAAAATGCTTTTGCTCGCAATTCTTGTATCAAGCCAATAAAATACATTACTTACATAGAAATTAAAAGATTTCTTTTAATAAGATTGTTTTATCATATATATATATATATATATATATATATATATATATATATATATATATATATATATATATATATATATATATATATATATATATATATATATATATATATATATATATATATATATATATATATATAATCTTGACAATCTTATGCATAATGATTCGACGAAATGTATGCATATAAATTTGTTAACATAATTTTAGAGGTTTTAATTTTTAAGTTATTTCTTTTTTTTACAAATTTATGCAATTATTCATTAATATATTGCATAAATATTCCAGTATCATACTAAGACCAAAATCAAAAAATATCAGTTATTGCCAAAACTTTTAAGTTTTTTCTCAATATTAATGGACAATTTATGTACATACTACGGGCAAACAGAACACTACTTATATATTTTGAACATATGTAGTTAAGATAATAATCATTAATAATTATATAAAGACTAAGAAAGTAATGCATAAAAATAACTAATTTACAGTAAGAAAATAAAAATTAATTCTTTTCTGCAAATGATATAAAGAAAATAATGCATATGAATTTGTTATGAGATCATATATTTGCACCGCATTTTAAATAATTTCTGCAATATACATGCAGAAATTATTGACCATTTTATTATTAATATTTTAACACTTGTGCTATTAATATTTTTAAAAATTTCTATATCTTTTGTAAATGCATACAGCACTGTGTATGAAAAGATATAAAATATTTTTTATGGTAACTAAAGCGTCAATGTGTATTAAATATTGATCATTTTCAAGATATGAATATATTTTTAGAATTTTGTAATTCAAAAATATAAAGCATTCAATGAAATATATTGCAAATATATTGTTCTTAAAGCTTTTATTTTATATACATACATTCATATGTTAACTACAATCTAATGGGATACTTTCTTCATTAGTCCCTTTAAAATCTTTATTTCATTTTTCAAAAAAGTTCAAAAAAATTTTTTTACCCTTTCTCTCTCTCTCTCTCTACTATATGAGAAATTATAATAATATTCCTAATTTTTAGTCATTAAGAATTTGTACATAAAGAAGTAAATATTTATGAATATACAGTGACGAGAATATTTATATATATATATATATATATATATATATATATATATATATATATATATATATATATATATATATATATATATATATATATATATATATATATAAACTTTATAGCGTATGTATGCAGGGAAGACCTATTTATAATGCTTGTGACAGTGGACGTTGGAAAATATGAGAGTGAAGAGAAAATTAAGCTTGTTCAAGTACCTTTCTAAATTCTAAGCATAGTGACTTGAATCTAAATTGACTATGGAAACGAAATAAAAAATTTTTTAGTATATTCAATCTTTGTGTCAGAATATTTCCTTTTTCTTTGTGCATACATGTTCTATTTTCTCGATTATCTGAATAGGTTTAACTTATCATTGTTCTAAAAAGTAAAAATTTCTAAAATCTAGAAAAGACATGCTTTTGTTTATATGAAAGTTCAATTGATTTAAGTGTCAATAATATGTTTGAAAAAAGTTTAAATTAATTTAAAGTTTTCAAGAACGATATTCATTAAAAAGAATAGAAGGAAATATATAAATATATCAACAGTAATGTTATATTTTTTCTGAATAACAAATACAGATTCATTTTTACCAGATATTTAATTACTCATGTGACGTAAGTTTTTGTGGAAAATTCATTTGATTGAAATGATTGAAACCACCTTGCATATTTCTATCGTCAATAGTATTCTCCCAGAATTTCTGTTTTATACCCAGTACAATGTTTGTAATATTATTGACAAATTTAAAATCAAAATATTTAGTGATTTATGCAAGTATTTGGTTTACATCGAAAAAATAACTCTAAAAATTTTAAATAACTCTAAATTTATTTGGGAGAGATCACATAGTAAGAAAAGTTGTTTGATGATATGGACTACAAAATCCGATTTCAGTTCGAATTATTAAAAAATTGTATCGTTTTTATACTTCTGAACCCAAGTTTAATTTTGGTATTTGGTTTAACGAGAAAACTCTTTTTCATTTAAAAACTTCATTTTTTCCAACAAAATAAGAACAGTGCAATGGTGTTTAATAAATAAACATTAAATACATGTCAGTGAAAAGGGCTGATAAGTTTGAAGTGATAAGAATTTACATTTCGGCTTCATAAGTCAAATGACTGTGTACATATCAGTGGTGTAAGCAGTAATGATCTATGAGATTGTTATATACCAAAAGATACCAAAAATTCACAAATACAGAAATAACAAATAGCTATTATGGGAAATGACAATAAATTTTCGACAGTGATACTTTTCTTGTTAAAATCATATCTTATAGCATAGTTAAGTAAAAATGTTGTATGAATTTTTTTCATTTTATTATTACATTAACTATGAATGTAATGTAGTGCACTGGATTAATCTATCTTCAAAACTCCTGATATATCTAACTTTTAAGGAAGAAAATTAAGCAACGTGATTGAAAAAAACATACAAACTTCAGTAGTTTAATTTAAATATATTCTTCATACAAATTACATCTTATTTCCTTCTGTCTAAATTTACAACCTTAAAACAATTCTTATCAGTGATTGGAGAGGGATTTGACTACGTTAAGAATTTTGGATACAAAGTACAACTGCGACTTGTATTTAGATAACACAAATTGTGAATCTGACAATATATTCAAAATGTTTTTTTTTCAAATTTCATGATGTTTAGACACGCATTCAATATTTATTACAAATTTCATTATTTCTACAACCATACAAAAATATTTTGATAAAGGAGTTCAGGACTAATTAATATGAGATTAAACATTTGTGCTACATACATAAAAAGTCTTTCTCAAAAAAACTTTTCTTATTCATTCATATTTTCGGATAGAATTACATGAAGACTTTGCAATTAATTATAGCAATAAATTGTTCTTAGATTTAATTTTCTTTTACTTTATTATTTAAGAAATACTGATTTTAAAATTAGCAACAATGATTTAATGAAATTGTGAAGTCTGATTAAGGTACCAGCATATTAGTTACATGCGAGAAGTAACAAATGTTTCATGTATTAAATTTTTATATTTGTTTTCAAAATAAACTTTAATTTCTTTACGGAGATTGTATTTCATTCTCTAATTGTGTACCCTGTTTATCTTATATAAATTAGAAAAAATTAAAGAATAATAGTTTATATATATATATATATATATATATATATATATATATATATATATATATATATATATATATATATATATATATATATATATATATATATATATATATATATATATATATATATATATATATACACAGATTTTTAAAGATCGCATGGAGAATGCTCCAGAAGAAGGCATTGACATACATCGGGCTATGTTGCCAATTATAATGATGCTGATGATGATACATAAATTGTAGCAATTTAAGTTAAAATTGATTGTTAAAAAGCAGTTGTGTTGAAAATAAAATTCCAGTAATAAAAAATTTTCATTTTTGAAAACTTTAATATTTATATAAATACTAGTATCAGTACAATTGCGCTTAAGCATTTTTTCACGTCTCATAATTAAATTAAAATAATAATTCAAATTGTGCATGTAAATTTTATTAAAATACTAATCAATTTAATAATTAACTTACAATAATAAAATTTATTTACAAACTTCATTTACAATTCTAATTAATGTTCTTAAGTATAAAAATATTTTTATAAATTAATCTTCCAAACTCATCTCTTCGCTAATCATATTAAAGTATTTTAAAAAAAGTAACTTCATTTTCAGAGAATATTTAACATTTTCTATCAAGAGATTAAAAATGAAAATTAATTAAAATTAAATGAAAAACGCTTGAGTATGAATCTTGTATTTATTAGGAGGTGAGACGTAGTTTTTAAATCCTTCCTAAACTAAAGCATATTTATAATTTAAAAAAAATGTGTTGATCGTATATTTTAATTCAAAACAATTCAAAAATTAATTATGTAAAGGTGTAAACTCTCTTCCTAATATAATTCCTTCCTTTCTAGTATTAACATAATTTATAAAATATTTAATTATTTTTAATAATGTTTTTAAATGTCTTAAATGTCTTAAAAATATTGCATTTTATTCCATTTTAAAACAATTTATTAATATCAAATGAATTAAATTATATATCTATACTTATTGTTAAATTAAGTGAAAGTCAAAATATATTATTTCTTAGTCACTATAATTTTCATTAAAACTATATATTAAAGATATATATATATATATATATATATATATATATATATATATATATATATATATATATATATATATATATATATATATATATATATATATATATATATATATATATATATATATATATATATATATATATATATATTTATATATATATATATATATATATATATATATATATATATATATATATATATATATATATATATATATATATATATATATATATATATATATATTTATATATATATATATATATATATATATATATATTATATATATATATATATATATATATATATATATATATATATATATATATATATATATATATATATATATATATATATATATATTTATATATAAATATATATATATATATATATATATATATATATATATATATATATATATATATATATATATATATATATATATATATATATATATATATATATATATATATATATATATATATATTTATATATATATATATATATATATATATATATATATATATATATATATATATATATATATATATATATATATATATATATATATATATATATATATATATATATATATATATATATATATATATATATATACATACATAGATAGATAGATAGATAGATAGATATATAGATACAACATACATACATAGCAAAGCATTATAAACTCTATTATTACATAAAAATTATTTATAATTTATGCTATCATTCAGCCAACAGGGCAGAAATTCTTCTCAAAACAAACAGGAACATGAAATTAGGATTTTATAAAATAGTGATTTTAAATTAGTGGCATAGTATGAAAGTGAATTTTATTGGTATTTCAATGATAAAGAATATTCCGCAATATTGCTTTTCTAAAAATTTTGAAATTTTCAATCTTTCCAATCAGCATATAAAAAGTAAATGATGGTTATAAGAATTATTCTGAATAGATTTGAAATTGTAATATAGTTAATTTTATGAATTAAATATATATATAGTTGGTTAATTAATAAGTGGTTTTTTAACCACCGCAATTTATTTTAAATTAAATTATATTTATGAATGTTTCTTAGTCATAGATTGTTTTTTAACAAAAGTAGAACTTTATAAAACCCTGCATCATGAACTCAACTGCATTGATGACGTATTTGAATATTAATAGTTTGAGAAATGTGTCTAGGACAGTAGTTTTACTGAGTACAATAACTGAATGAACTAGTTCAATAATTAAGTCATCTGCTCACTGGAACAGAAAACAAAAGTTAAATCTATATATTTATTTTTCTTTCCTTGGATTTCCATCAGACCCTGGTATTCACTTGAATTGAGCTTAAGAAACTGAAAAGCTCTTATCATTAGAGCTTAACAAAATAGTTTTAAAAAGTTTTAGTTAACAATTTTATAAAATATGCTGATCTTTGAATGTTAAAAATATAAAGATATATAATCAATGTCACATAGTATTCATTTGGGGCACAATAATTTGAATAACATAATATCATTCAAAATGCAAGGTATTTAGAAATGCACTTGGTAGAAATAGCATATATAAATGCATCATATTAATTTTTTGGTAATAAAATAGATTATATGTTTATACTGATTTTTCATTTCCCTAACCGTTTGTAATAAATTTACAAATGCTAAAGACAATCAGGGATACACATTCGATACACAATGCATGATAATAATATTTTATGCATTTGGTGTGAAAGATAAATGTCATTTTCATTGTATTATTTAAATATTTCGGTTTTATAACATTTTTATTTATTACTATCACATGTTTACTTCCATTCATTCTTGTGACATACAAGTTTCCTATGAATTTTATTTAAGTTTTTTTATCACTATAATAAAAATGCATTCATTTAAATACATAAGTATATATTAATAACTCAATGCAAAATTAATAATACGTACAAATTACAAGTGTAAGATACTAAACAATATATTTTGCACAACAACTGACTCTTGAATATGAAGCCCAACATAATTCTAAATGTCAGAAGCATTATCTAGAGTAAGATGTTCCAAAATTATTTTCTTTTTTTTGTGTTTGAATTTATCAATTTGATTCTATTGTAAATTCCTCGGCGTTGGTTTTTATGCAAGTAATATTTTATATCTATCAAATAAATGCAACGAGCTTCTAAAGCACTTATGCTAAATTATTGATTTCCTTTCTTACATATTGGAATCAATATAACAGGATTAATATTAATAATATTTAGTATATTTATAAAACTCGATTTTGAAATAATAATGGCTCTTATACAATCATGAAAAAATAAATGCTTCTACGGATCAAACAATTTAAAAGCCAAAAATCTTTTTTTCCTAATGAGATAATATGATTGCAATAAGTTTTGTCTTCTATACAATAACAATAAAATTATTGTATTAAAAAACACGTATAAGGATAATTTTGAAAATTTATTTGGAATAATTAACTGATCCTTCACTGACTGATTGAAAGTATACATAAATATATACATGTGTGTGTATATATAAATATATACATGTGAGTATATATATATATATATATATATATATATATATATATATATATATATATATATATATATATATATATATATATATATATATATATATATATATATATATATATATATATATATATATATATATATATGTATATACTTTCAATACTAAGACATTTTATACTAAGACAGCGCAGCTGTTAACATTTTGAATAAATTTATGATATTTAATACTTATTGTTGATTAATCCACTTTTTGTGACATAAAAGAATATATTTTCTTTAAATTTAAAACCAACATATGTATAAGAAATATTATTTATTATATTAACTGTTATTCATAAATGCATGAAAGATTCATTTTTAAATCTCTTACAAAATTTTTGATGTACTTCTTAAGTTTAAAACTTCACCTATCTCTTTCTAAAGTAGATTAAATGAGGATTTATGTGCATTAAGCATCCCATAAATCATTATTTTGACAAAAGTGACAAAATTATAAAATTTAACAAAAGTTTTGAAAAGGAGATTAGCAAATAGGTAGAATATGCTATTTGAAAGAATATATGATAATAATGGATATTATAATTTAAAAAGACTAACAAACAATAAAATGTTTTTGCTCGCAATTATTGTATCAAGCCAATGAAATACATTACTTACATAGAAATTAAAAGATTTCTTTTAATAAGATTGTTTTATCATATATATATATATATATATATATATATATATATATATATATATATATATATATATATATATATATATATATATATATATATATATATATATATATATATATATATATATATATATATATATATATATATAATCTTGACAATCTTATGCATAATGATTCGAAATGTATGCATATAAATTTGTTAACATAACTTTAGAGTTTTAATTTTAAGTTATTTCTTTTTTTTACAAATTTATGCAATTATTCATTAATATATTGCATAAATTTGTCAAATAAACAATATCTGGCTCATATACACAAAATTAAGAGCACTGTACTTGTTCTTTGCACTAAATATATTTAAAAGAAAGAGAAACTAAATTATTCCTTCTTATTCTTAGATTAGAAAAATTCCTTTCTTTTGGACATTAGAAGAAACTATTAAGTGATTAATGTATTCCAAATACAAGATGGAAGTTTAGAGGAGATAAAGAAATTGAGACAACTTTAAATCATTCAATTCCATTATTATGCTTAACTGCGACACTATTCCAATCTAGTATTATATTATGTATAACTTTTATATTAAGTTAAGATAAAATGTAATCATGCGCGCGTATTAATTTCAGCATTATCTCTTCGTCAATAGACAGTTTTAAAGACTACTAATTATAATTTATTAAACTAACTGCTAATTGGGAATTATATTTTGAAAAAAATATTTGCAATTCTAATTATTGCTTATTAAAATTAATTGTAAGGGTATTGTTTATTTTATAATTTTCTTCTAGTATCATACTAAGACCAAAGTCAAAAATATAAGTTATTTCCAAAACTTTTAACTTTTTCCCAAATATTTATGGACAATTTATGTACATACTACGTGCAAAGAGAAAACTACTTATATATTTTGGACATATGTAGTTAAGATAATAATCATTAATAATTATATAATGACTAAGAAAGTAATGCATAAAAATAACTAATTTACAGTAAGAAAATAAAAATTAATTTTTTCTGCAAATGATATAAAGAAATTAATCCATATGAATTTGTTATGAGATCATATATTTGCACCGCATTTTAAATAATTTCTGCAATATACATGCAGAAATTATTGACCATTTTATTATAAATATTTTAACGCTAGTGCTATTAATATTTTTAAAAATTTCTATATCTTTTATAAATGCATACAACACTGTGCATGAAAAAATATAAAACATTTTTTATGGTAACTAAAGCGTCAATGTGTATTAAATATTGATCATTTTCAAAATATGAATATATTTTTAGAATTTTGTAATTCAAAAATATAAAGCATTCAATGAAATATATTGCAAATATATTGTTCTTAAAGCTTTAGTATATATATAAAATAATATATATTATTTTATATACATACATTCATATGTTAACTACAATCTAATGGGATACTTTCTTCATTAGTCCCTTTAAAATCTTTATTTCATTTTTCAAAAAAGTTCAAAAAAATTTTTTTTACCCTTTCTCTCGCTCTCTCTATATATATATGAGAAATTATAATAATATTCCTAATTTTTAGTCATTAAGAACTTGTACATAAAGAAGTAAATATTTATGAATATACAGTGACGAGAATATTTATATATATATATATATATATATATATATATATATATATATATATATATATATATATATATATATATATATATATATATATATATATATATATATATATATATATATATATATATATTATATATATATATATATATATATATATATATATATATATATATATATTCATTTTTAGCAGATATTTAATTACTCATGTGACGTAAGTTTTTGTGGAAAATTCATTTGATTGAAATGATTGAAACCACCTTGCATATTTCTATCGTCAATAGTATTCTCCCAGAATTTCTGTTTTATACCCAGTACAATGTTTGTAATATTATTGACAAATTTAAAATCAAAATATTTAGTGATTTATGCAAGTATTTGGTTTACATTGAAAAAATATTTTAAATAACTCTAAATTTATTCGGGAGAGATCACACAGTAAGAAAAGTGGTTTGATGATATGGACTACAAAATCCGATTTTAGTTCGAATTATTCAAAAATTTCTATCATTTTTATACTTCTGAGCCCAAGTTTAATTTTGGTATTTGGTTTAACGAAAAAGCTCTTTTTCATTTAAAAACTTCATTTTTTCCAACGAAATAAGAACAGTGCAATGGTGTTTAATAAATAAACATTAAATAGATGTCAGTGAAAAGGACTGATAAGTTTGAAGTGATAAGAACTTGCATTTCGGCTTCATAAGTCAAATGACTGTGTGCATATCAGTAGTGTGAACAGTAATGATCTATGAGATAGTCATATACCAAAACATACCAAAAATTCACAAATACAGAAATAACAAATAGTTATTATAGAAAATGACAATAATTTTTCGACAGTGATACTTTTCTTGTTAAAATCATATCTTATAGCATAGTTAAGTAAAAATGTTGTGTGTAATATTTTTATTTTATTATTACATTAACTATGAATGAAATGTAGTACACTGGATTAATCTATCTTCAAAACTCCTGATATATCTAACTTTTAAGGAAGAAAATTAAGCAACGTGATTGAAAAAAACATACAAACTTCAGTAGTTTAATTTAAATATATTCTTCATACAAATTACATCTTATTTCCTTCTGTCCAAATTTACAACCTGTAAAACAATTCTTATCAGTGATTGGAGAGGGATTTGACTACGTGCAGAATTTTGGATACAAAGTGCAACTGCGACTTGTATTTAGATAACACAAATTGCGAATATGACAATATATTCAAAAGGTTTTTTTTTCAAATTTCATGATGTTTAGACACGGATTCAGTATTTATTACAAATTTTATTATTTCTACAACCCCACAAAAATATTTTGATAAAGGAGTTCAGTACTAATTAATATGAGATTAAACATTTGTGTTACATTTAATCTTTAAAAGGTATAAATATTTATTTTCATATTTGATCTTACAAATTCTTAGGACAGTAATGAAAGCAAGGCTCACATTCATTATATTTGGTTTTAATTCGCTTCACAAATATTTATTTTATGAATTAATTTAAATTTATCATTTCTTCGTTCTTTTTCTTCCATATTAGAATCAACATTCAATTCAGCTCTGGTAAAAGCATTTTGTACCCATCAATAAATCCAAAATAACCCAGTCTTTTTTGTTGTGGTCTACCACTCGGTTTTTTAAGTTAAAATGTCCACATAGGTCATTTTTAACTTAATCATTTTATATTATATTGATGTTAAAGATTTACAATTTAATTCCACAAAGACGATGTAATTCTTTAATATCAAAAGAATATAAAATCATTAATAGAATGAGAGCAAAAGTATCGTAATCATATACTATGTGATTTACATTCAGTTACTCTTATGATGTTTTATACATACAGAACCTTGTTTTAGTCAAATCATATGAAGTCATTTTTATAAATAATAGCCTGCAGCGATAAATCCTACTATTGTTAGTATCTGCTACCTTGGGCATCTACAGATTTCAAAAGCAATTTTCGCAGATAAATTATGAATTATACTTTTGACATGGATCTGTCCAGAACATTTAAGCTAAATCAGAAGTTTTATTTATTCTATATTTTCACTTTTGGAATAACTCTTTTAACACTTTTTAAATTGAGCTATTGAAATAGCTTCGTATCAATTGGATTAGAGAACAATCCTCGTTTTGTACGTTCGTCAGCTAGATTAATTAAATTAAAACATACGTGTCCTACATGGTAATTAAGAGTTAACTTGTTCTTAATAACCAGTTAATGTAATTGGTTTATATATTTCAAAACTGATTTCTCTTGTAGCTTTTTCTTAGCTTCAAGAGCTTTTTTAAAATTTACCACGACAGAGTTAGCGCAAGTACCTCAGCTTGAAATACAGCTGCAAATATCGTAAGATATTTTTATTATTTACATTTTATAAGAAGCCGTGAGAAATTGTCTTTCTTTAGGACATTTGTGAACCAAATAAGATTGGCAATATTGTAATTAAATATTTGCTTCCCTTCCATTCTTCCTTATTTTGCAAAATAGCCTCAAATAATCTGTAAAACACGTAAGTTCTTTTAATTATGTCCGAAGGTATCATTAGAATATCTTAATGTTTATTTTAGTAATACTGATATAGCCTTTAAATGTAGGCTTGTCATATAATTGTTTGCACAACATCATTCAACAAGCAGTCACTTTAGCAGTGCTGTAAATAAAAATATGCAGAGTGGTTAAACTATAATTAGTCTCTAGTGCTCACATATGCATAGAGATCATAGCATCTGTAATATGTTTAACAGACCTGTATTTGTAGGCTTCCAAGCCCATCCTTTGCAGTTCTTCATTTCTTTTTGCATCTCCAGGTAACAGAGGAATAAATTACGTTTAGTCTGCTAATTGCACAATGTATTCAAGACATCATTTTTGTGCATAAGTCATATTTTTACCAAGTATATTATTGCACATCAGGATTCATTTTTTTACTTGATTAATATATAGTCACATGTTTATTCCGAGTTTGCGTTTGATTAAAAACAGTCGCAAATACGTAACTTCTGAGATCACATTGATTTGGAACTTAGAAGTTTTGGAAAAAAAATCCATTATTTTCTTTTGTGAATAAAAGGTATGAGATTGGTTTTCTGAGGGATGACCTTCAGGTACCTTTCTTTGCAGCAGTTGCTAACATTATTCAATACATTTTGCATCAATTGACAAAATATGATGAAGTTGGCTGTTACATGTAGAAAATCGATGTTTGATGCTTTTAGTTTTTGCACCACTATGCTTTCCTGCACCAAGCCCTGAATTGAGTTTACCAGTTAGATAAAACCAGCCGGGTAAACTCTTCGTGGTTTTGAAACAGGGACCAAGCAGATAGCCCAATACTTTGCTTGCCACCCCTCAAAGATATTATTTCACTTAACGGACATTATGATTACCCAAAGTTACAACGTGCGCCTGGCGCTGTTAGTGAACACGACAAATCTTCAGTTAATGCGAGATTTGGGCTTACTACCATCCGATAATGACAATGATGACCAAATCAACCAGGCCACCAGGGTCACCGTTAGCTGCTTATGCAACTAATTAGGATTTTCACTCAGATAGTTTTCATAAAATATGTTGGTCATTAAAAGTAAATAAATGCATGGAATCTTATCTTATATTACGATTGCATACGAACCTTCAACCACACGCTAGTAGAAAATAAGGCAAAGGATGAGTTACTGTGTAAGGGAATATGATACTCTAGCAGATTTCCATATACTCTGTTCAGATATTAAAACAGGAGTGCCATTCACCAAGATCAAGATTACGAAATTACATTCTCAGCTACTTACGAAACTGTCCTTTCAAAAAAGAAAGAGACAGGACATTTGGTTGTTTAATTTTAATCTGATAGAAATAAGCTGAGCTATAAAACTTGTAATTTTCTAAAAAATAAATGTTTGTTTCAATAATATTTTGAATAAATGTATAAATTAGAGACACGTTATAAATTGGGATTAATATTTATTTCATTGACATAAATTATTATAATTACGTTTTTAGAAAGTCCTTTTTGCATGCATAAATGCTTAAAAACGTAACATTAGGAGACTTTTTTAATACATAGAAAACATTTTATCAATTTTCTCTTAATAATGCATATACTTTCCACTCATTCCAAGTCATGAAAGCCTTTATAAACGTTCTCTCAGTTATGCACCACATTTCCGTAGATATATTAGTGTATTTATTTGAAAATACTTTTCACGATATTAAATTTAAGAATTTTAATAAAAAATTCAATTATTGTAGTGAAAATTTGAAAACAGAGCTTACACCACCCTGCAATATTTATTTCTCTTATCATCTTTAATAGAACATATAAATTAATTGAAAACAACGAAGATCAAATTTTAATAATGTTGTTGTTTGAAAAGGTTACTTAAAATAAAAAAGATTTATATCAGTAAATAATATTCAAAATTAATTATCACTATTATTATTATAAACTCCATATTTGTGGTGCCTAAACTGTACACTCTATACATATTATGAGGATACTAATTGTACATAAAATATTTTGCTATATTTCATAGGAAGAGAAAAATGAACTATGTCTTTATTAACATTGCCATGACATATTTGTAGCCTTGCAATTACATGATTTAAAACAATAGTATTACCCAAATATTAGAAAAGATCTCTTCTGATTGAAAAGTCCTTAGTTTAAGACCAACCAGTATTTAACATCTAGATGTTACTCTTCACAGCATCAACATCTGTTGACTTTGGTTCTTGGGAATTTTTGAGTTTCTTTCTTTGAAAAGCGTAAATATAGCCCACAATCTATGCAGAGACTTCCCTTAAAGAAATTCACGTGGAGAGCATTAGCAGTTCTTAAAATAGTCTTAAGATGCTATGCGATATCAACCTGATCATAGTTTTTCTCAACTATTTGTTCATTTGAATAATTTATTGCTGCCTATCTATACCCAATCCTCAAAAATAAATTATGATTATTGTTTTCTGTTTGTTTTGACTTTTCTCTTCTTTCGTTAAATTATAAAAATACATTTAAGATTCTAGAAATTGGAAATATCTTGGTTTTAGATTTTTCTTCCCATTTTCTATAACATCTGAAAAACAACTATCATGCTATATAATGAATACCTATTTACTTTGGGATTTGCTCCCCTATCTTTGCCTTGCTTTTCCTTTCATCTTTTATTCTGCACGTTTTTAACTTTTTTTCTTATGAAATATTTTATTTGGTTGCTAGCCAGTACTTACTATCTTTGATTGGCTCAAATTTTAGACTATAAAAATTTTATGTCATTTAAAATTTTATGTTAATTTTAAGGATTATCCAATTCCTCCCTCTAACCTCACGTACTGGCCAGATTAACATAAAATTGAATTCAAAATTGAATTTCTTTTATCCACTGTAAAAATTCCACCCATCTTTTGCATGGGAAAGATTGTTTCGAGGACAAATATATCATAAAAATTTATCTATTTATCTTAATTTCCTTTTGTTCTTTTAAATTTTTGTAAAGAGTTACCTGTATTATATTGCTTGTTTTTTTTCTGTTAAGAAGAATTCTGGTTTATTAAAACATTTATTTTCATTTTCTTTCTTACGAAATTAAACAGTAATTGTAAATATGATTTTTTTCAACATATAACAAATAAATTTGTTGTTTTACATTACAATTTAATTTCAAAATCAATTTATTTGATTTTCCCATACGACATTCATTATAAATTATTTTCTTTCATTGAATAATTGTTTAAAATATGTCATGGTTTTTAATTTAAATTATTAACATAAAATAATTAACATAAATTAACTTAAATATTTAACATAAAATGTTTTCATTATAGTTTTAAATTAATAGTTTCCACCTTAGTTTAAAGGCATTAAATGTTTATAATAATAAGATGAATTTCATATTAAAACACATTATTAATAACTTACAAGATATTAGAATTTTAGAAGAGACTATGATTTCAAAATTTCTATGTTTTCCATAAAGAACTGAGAAAGAGAGAAAGAAAAAAAACTTCTTATATTCTTCTTATAAACTTCAATATTTATGTAACTGTGAGAAAAGTAGGTAGTTTGTGATTAATTTATAAATATTTTATTTAAATTCAGTTCCAATGATATTAACAGATATTTTCTTTCTTATAAAACAAAATTCAATAAATAAGAACAAAATGTATCGTATTTTCTACAAAAATTCTATCGATATTATTATAATATACTGCTACTCATCACAATTGCAACGTCATTAAAAATTGATCTTAAGAAAGTTAAAATCATATACAAAGAAGAATAATTTGGAATATTCAAATTATTAACATTGCAGCGTATTTAGATTGGACATAAAAAACAGACGCTATATGAAGCGCTGTATTAAAAATTTTAACCGTTTATTTTTCATTCTGAAAATCAAATTAATGTTAAATTTTTCTCTGAATATCATGTCATGCTTCGAATAAAAAGGCTAAATGTTCACCAGAAAATATTGGAATTCAATAGAGGAAATCTTTGCCATCGAAAACGTAGATTATTTTTTGTGATATTGGCATTCACACTAGTTGATATCCAACCACTGGAAAGTGAATATATAATCGATAGGTTACCCAAGAGGTAAAAAAAATAGTTTAAGGTTAAAATCTTACAACCGAAGCACAGATCATTTTTTTCAGGAAAGGCTTGTTTGCAGAAAGTATAGTAACCTTTTATGCGATACGAAGACTGAAATGTTAGCAAAGCAACCGTTGATTTATGTTCCTTTTACAATGCAGGATAAAAATTGACATAGACTCTGGTGTTCTCATAGACAAAATTGAATACAAAAGTAACACATTGTTTTTTTCATCAGACGATTACGGGCTCTGCATGGAGCATTCTTAAATACGTACACTTGTTCGGATGAGCAGAGGATATGTTTATCATCTGGTTGCATGTAATAACTTCAAATAAACCCTGAAACCAGTGTGAGGATATAATTACTAATGAGTACAACAGTATTACATCCATAGCTCGGATAGACAGTATTTTGAATAGCTATCGATGCATATCTGATAACTTAAATCCAGTTTTGTGTTATGCCTGCAATATCTGTAAAATATTAACTTTCAAATTTCTAAAACAAGAGGGCAACTTGCATATCATGGCTTTATCTACCTGGTTATAGAGAATATTCAATCGTTGTCCTGGCTACCACGGTCTCCAGGCCTCTCACTAATTAAAAATCAAAATGATCATCGTTTGCTATGAGACCATTATACGATACATACAATTGATATAATTAAAATAATACATAATACATCTGATGAACTATGGCATAGACTAGAAGTAGCATATCATTGTTGAATATTTCTGTCATCAGAGTCCAGTTAGAGTCCATACATAATCGATTAAGGAGCCTTTTAGCTGCCTGGTATCACTTCTGTTTCAACTAATTTCGCACCACCATATTCACCGAAATATTTTGGAAATTTAATAAATTGGTCTTACTTTATAACATACTGCCATATGATATTTTCAGTTTTCGATGTTGCCTGCTTTTCTTTTTGTGGGGATGCAGCTGAGTCTGGTGATTTTTTTAAATATAATATGTTTTTCTGAATGTGTTTTGGCAATGAGAATTTATAGAGCACTTACGTTTGATTTAACAATTTTTCTGGATAAAAATTCAAAACTGTGATGCTTGGAAATTTGTTCTTCCAGGTTTTTGTTTCTTCTGTAAAATCCTTTTTAGTGAAAGTATTGACAAAAGGGGATTTTTTCTTATTTTTACTTCCATTTTCCTTTACAGGGATCTCTGATATTTTTTAATGAATCTTTAATAATGTATACAAATCAAAAATCAAACTTTAAAATCTGTTTAATTAAGGTTTGAAGATCTGCAAAAGAATTTGTAAACAAAAATATAAAAAAAGAAATACTCTTGTATTGTTTCTGTGGATGAGTAGATTTTTATTTTTCCCTTCACAGGATCTAATGAAACAGAAGTGATGTACAGTATGACTGTAATTTTACAGGATACTCTATTGTGCATTTATGATTTCTCTCATTTTTAGAAATGATAATTATTACTATTTTATTCCTAACTTCATTTTTTGAATAATTGGATCAATTTCTTGTTAAAACAATATTCGTATTTGTTTTTATTTTAAATTTCCCTTTTCTGAGTAGTATTGAGTTGTAAATAACACCCCCAACTTAACCCAAACCATCTGTACTATAAATATCTCACTTTTACTTTCCATAAAACTGTCGCAATTATAATTAATGTAATTAGCAGTGTATTTTATTAGTGTATGTCAAAATATAAACGACATAAAAGGAGCATGAGAGGATGCAATTATTTTTGCCACTCAATAACAATAACAATAACAATTTATTTCAGCAAATGTGTTTTAAATTAAAAACGAAAAAAAATCTCAAAAAAACTCTGATACAATAAAACAAGTGCCCTAAATAAACAAAAAATGAAATGATTTAAAATCCTATGAGACATCTGAAGTCACAATGTAACCACAAATGAGTAATGCAGTTTTACGTCCATTTGCACTTATTCGCTTGCGATGCATGGGTAATCTAGTATAATAAAGTGTTATCTTTTGAAATTTTGTGTTAGCAGTCATGGGTTTAGAGTGGAGTTTTTTTTATCTATCACTGGAAGTATAGAAGTTATATACCATTACTCTAATTTGATGATCGAAAATAAAACAATAGAAGAAATGGTGGAAACTAAAATGCAATTTTAAGAGGGATATCTGACCTCCACATAAAGACAAGGTAGAGAGAGAGAGAGAAAGGACATAAAGATATTTATTTTGAAAAAGAGCAAAATCTAGAAAGCTGGATCAGGAATCCCTCGAATGATCAAAGAAAGAGGGTTTCTACCATATAGATGGTAATCTCGTCATACAAAGAATATGAATAGAAAGAAGACATTTTACATAAAAACCCAGCAAACACAAAACTCCGGACCGCTGCTGGCCAAACCAGTTTTTTGTTGGTCACTGCAAGTTGCTCATGGTTGTTTGATAGACATTATGACTACGGATGAGTTCTGGTCAAAATAAACCTGGCCGGAGCAAGAGGATAAGTAGTGGGGCACCAACTCTAACCATTGGTGTCCCTGAATCTGTTGGCCAGCAAAATTAAGGCAATTAGCTTTATGACTATTTTTTAGTTTTATTTCCAAAACTATTTTTTCATAAAAGCGATTTTTACATTGGTCTTAATGAATTTTCAAATAACCTCACACTTTTTTTAACCCTTAAAACTATTTTTCAGCAAGAAATAGAATTTTCGCTATTAATTATTTATACAGTGTGACAGTATGACGTCAAAAACTGCGAAGTGCTTGTGTCAGCCATTGATGTGAAATGAAAAATCCAATGTTTCCTCAGTAAGCCAAGAGAAATGTGAGATTAGTGCGCATTTATTGTTGTTGTTTTTTATCAGAATAGAAATTTTATAAATAATGTAATGGTATATTTATTGTATGTTGACTTTATTCCATGTTAAGGAAACTTCGTAAACTGTTGATGACATGACAACAAGATAACGACATTTAAAAACGTTTTATTAATTTTATGCTTTAGAATAATTTCGTCATGTAGGAATAAAAAATGCATTGAGAACAAAAGCATTTTTTCATAAAGTTTATGTGTTATATTTAACCAATTAATACAATCAGAAAATAAATTTTACAATTCTTAATTTCTTTTTTAAAAGAATTTGTTTGCTAGAAGTCTTAAACCATTTTCTCCCATTTTTGTTTGTTACGAAGCAAGTTAATAAAGTAAATTTGACAAAAGTAAAGAAAGTTAATAAAGTTTAAAATTATTGTATTTGAAAGATGCTTTTTTTACAAAACTCAATAAAGGATCTTGTCGCATTTACTTATGATAATAAAGTTATGTGTGAATTCCTTAATACATTTAGTTTTACAGTGCTTTCTTATTTTCAATTATTTTTAAGTCAATTATTTTTTTAAATGAAGTAAACAACTTATGCATATATACCTTATCAAAGTTCATTGCTTAAAATTTTACATACTCTTGAAAACATATGTTTTTGTTTGTAATGAAAAACATTACAAAATATTTTATGCACTTATAACATTGCATTTATGTATTACCCTGTAAACCTCTAAAATCAATGTGAATTTCTTAACAAAATATTTTTCGATTTAAAATTTGAAGATTGTGTAAAATTGAAAACATAACACTTAAAGTACTATTATACATATTTTACTAATTCTGCAGGAATATGGCATTAATTGTCAAAAGTTAAAAATCATTTGGAATTCTACGGTTTGAGAAGAAATAAGAAAGTATCTGAAAAAATTGTTGTCTTGAAGATTTCTGTATTATTATTTAAATTACTTGTGCGATATGTTGACTATATACTTGTAAGGAATATCGTCAAATGTTGCAGCTTAATGGCTACACTTATGTGACATATTTTCTTATATTCAAATTAACAATAGTTTTAGTTAGTTGTTTCAATGAAAATATAAATTATTGTGTTTTTCTTTTCACATTTTGGAGAAATGGATCAAAATTTCAATTATTTGGTGGTCAATTCTAAAAGCTTTATTATATTAGTAATATTAATATATATATATATATATATATATATATATATATATATATATATATATATATATATATATATATATATATATATATATATATATATATATATAGATATAGATATATATATATATATATATACCATTATAAACAAACCGTTTTCTGCGTTAGAATTTCACAATGATATGCAACAATGAATTAGGATTACGATGACAGTATAGTTGTAGATATAATTATCAATTTATCATAAGTTTCATTTTTTATTTACTTTCGATTTTCTCTCTTTAATTATTTGAAGTAAAAAAAATTAATTTGTTTTACCATCTTCAATATTAATACTTATTAACCTATGTAAAGGAACAAAATAATTTCAAATGCAGTAAATAGAAAGAAAATACTTTTCTATATTTTTTCTTTTCTTAATAAACTTTAGTCTCCTAAGTACTGAGTATTGAAAATATATTTCGATATATTGCAAAAAGGTATTTTTCTTTATATATATATATATATATATATATATAAATTACGAATTTATTTAAAAATTCCTTAATTTTTATTTTCAGAGAGTGTTACATCAGACTGAAAATCTTCAGAAATTGAACAAATTTGTCTCACAGTACTAATTTGGTAGGTAGACAAAATAAATTATAAAAAATTGTAAATTAAAAACGTTAAAAAACGTTTTTAAAATTAATTTTCGTGTGTAAATAAAAAATGTTACTTCACTTAATATTTGGACCTTTTATTTACTAAATTTTAATTTTGTAACTATGAATAATATATAAATAAATATTAACAATAAATTTCACTATAAGAATTAACACAAAAAACCATATATGAGTAATATATACAGACTGTAAATCTGTATACTATTTTATCATTTTTTAGTATCGTGGTTTATGAAGTTACGTGATTTAGCAAATGAAGTATTAATTTAATATAGAAAGAAAATATATTAATGTGTGTGCTTTAAAATAATACCGTAAAACTATCATAAGAAAATTAATTGGAATTTTTTATATCTTAAAGTTTAAATTTTATCGACAATTTGACATTTGTTTACACAAGAAGTTTAAAAAAAACAAATTTATAAATCATAAAATTCTATAATAAAACGATTATTTTAAAAATAATATAATATTTCGGTTATTTAAATAAAAATAAATTGTTAAATTTGTTTAACATTGTCAGATTGTTAAAATATGAGTTTGTAATTCATTTTTTTTAAATCTTTCTATATAATTAAGAACTAAATAATTCACAATAACTTTTTTAATCGTTTTTTTAAATAATAAAAATATATTCAATATTAATTTAGTTAATATTTCTATCTTAACTTTAACAATATATAAATTATTAGCAAATAAAAATGCATTCTATTTTTATCTGTGAATCTATCTGATATCTGATATAAACTATAACCAACCTTACATCGGTTAAAGCGGCTACCACTGACCAACCGTCAATGGGCCAACGGTTAACTTTATATAGGGATGTATTAGATTATATGGGCCCTTCGTGGCCAATACAGCATAGCTAGCACCCAGTGTTGGGCTAACATAGCACCGTTTTGCCGGCCCTGTTGCAATGACGACGGCTACTAAGGTGAGAAATGGAGACAAGTGCGATGAGACTATTAATCTTTTCCACGTCAAAGTGGCCACTTGTTGATTGTAAATACATTTGTAAGAAACTTATGATAAAAGGATACTAGTAGAATAAAATCAAAATTTGATTGTTTGAAATGCAAACTTTTTGTATTTAAATAGATAAATAAAGCAATTTATTATATTGTAATTTAGTTTTTCTCTGAATTTCTTTTCTCTACTTTTCAATCTATTTTCCACAAAAAATGTTGGCCCTGAGATTTTCTTTTATAACGAGATTCATTGCTACATTTAATTATTTTTCTTTTTTAATTTAATTTGTATTAATAACAATATTTTAATAATACATTATTTAAAAACTATTAAGATGAGGTACTTTAATATTATTGCACTCATTTATTAATGTCTACAACTGCATTTTTGTATAATTATACAACTAATAATATTCTTACTGTATTAAATAAGTTATGCATTTTCTTAAAATTATTATTACCAAATATTTGCTTAAATTGGAAATTTAGGCAAATATTTTTAAAGAATTTTTTTGTTCTACTATTGCATTAACTTTCCGTATCTGAGAATAAAACTGTGATGACAAATAGAGAGAATTGTAAAATATTTTAAGGTTTTTAAAATAAGAAAACGAAATTATTGCATATTTTATTTTAAGAATGAGCAAATATATCATTTTTTAAAATTACAGAAATATATTTATTATAATAATATTGTGTTATTTAGTATTTTGTTTTTAAATTTCTACATACTCATTTTCTTTTAATGATTACATCAAAGATATTATCTTTTCTATAATTGTGTAATTAACTTATGTGATGTTTCTGAAATTTATTATTATACAAAGAACTGGAAATGTCTTCTTTTTTACCATAAATGTGCAAGAAAATCAGCATATTTTCTATTAAAAGTGGTTTTGAATTTTTAGCGGTTTTTAGCAAAACAGCGGCATTTTATGTATGGCTAAAATGGTGTTTATTTTCTTTCTTTATTATAATCTCCCAACATTTAATTAATGTCTACGAATAAAAATAAGTTTCTTTTACTAAGAAATGTCTCCATTATTCCCACATTGCGCACTTGTTTATTTCTCAAATAAAGATTTTTTTGTGGTACGCGATATTTCCGAGTAATTTCGCTGTAATTGCTTGTCTCGAAAATTATTTGCTAATGAAAATTGATGTGACCTAACGTTATTTTCTGGTTTATGTTTAAGCAATTTCTAATATTTTGTGAAAAATACAAGTTATTAAAAATAATTTTGAAATAATCATTAATTATATAAAAATGTGAAATGCATAGATTTCTCCTTTCATCAAACATAATGTTTTGCAAAAAATCTTTCAATGTATTTTTGGTTAAGGAAATGCAAATAGTCTGCTGCACAAAAATAAATATTTATTCTGATTCTTAATAAATCAGTAATATATTTCCAACAAATCTTCTTTTCTAATGTTATTGGTACAACTATATTAATGATAAAATTTTAAATAATACTGATCAATATTTTCATAATGATCTAAATACTTCTAAATATTCTCATGAGACATTTATAACTTCAATATCTGAAAAGATGTTTTGAATTTTCTAATATATTACTATAAATATGCAATCTTATTCTAGATAAAAATAATTGGAAATACATAGGCAAATAGAGAAATAGTAGAAATAGAGAACTTAATAGCTGCAGTATTGAAATGACGAGTTATATTATGTGATTATGTAAGTTGAAATCACAAGTGGGTTAAAAAAATTAATACGCACTAAAGCAATTATGTTCTATTGCATGATATATTCAAAAATAAAGACCAATTTGCTTACATCAAAAATATTATGACAGGAGGAATGAAAATAGGTTTTAACCGAAAAACGTTGTAAGGAATTTTAATATTCCTGTCATGATAGATTTTAGGTGAGCATTGTGTGAATAATGTAACATATGGAAAAAATGAAGGTATCATAAGAAAAGGAAGGATATTTTTTACTGCCTGTTAAATGGACCAGTATACATAAAGTAAAATGCAGGTTTATATTTGCACTGTACAAAAACGAATGAATTCAAATGTGAAAATGTAATGCCTTATCATTTAAGGTATTCATATACGCAATAATCTTGAAAATACATAAATTACATGCAAACAAAGATATCTTAGCGGCAATTACAACTTTGAAACTCAAATTTTTAAAATGAGATAAATCACTCCAATTCAATGGGAAAATGTGCGCTATGAAAGAGAAAATAAATAAGTGTCTATGATTTCATCAAAAGTGTGATTTAATGTGTTTGATACTGATGATCGTTAACGAAGATGATATTTCCTGTAGTGACATTATTGATTATATCTAATTAGATTTTTAGGGTAGAAAAACTTTAGCTATTAAGGTTTAGCAATAGTATTTCTCCTCCATATAAAAATATTTTAAATACATAATGTAATATATTGATACTTGAATTAGACTATTATTTATTACCTACTTTATTAAAGGCAAAATCACAAGTTGATATATGTTTCTCGATTGAAAACAAATAAATATAAAAAAATATCATTAAAGATGAAGTGTCATTAGAGTTTATAAATATTCAAATATAATATAATTTTAATAAATAAAATTTCAAACATAAGTAAATATTTAGCAACAGATTTTTTATTTATCTGCAACAAATAAAACATGATTGACTGAAAATAATGTTACTTCATTTAATTTAATATTCAGCAAAATATTTCATTTTTAATAAAATCAATATGAACACGTTTCCATAACTAAATAACACAAATATCATTATTACGCAATATCATATGTCATTATTCACTCTATTAAGTGAAATTCATAACACAAATGATGGAAAGATAAGATGTATAATCATTAATCGCTAATTGTCTTTAATAATGAACTAGTTCTTACTACATATTTTTATGATTTTAAAAATACAAAGGAATTAAAAATTTTAATTCATGAATGCAAGTGCATCACACTTAGGATTTTTGAATCAATACCCAGAAAACACAAGATTGATGTGTATCAGTCAGGGAGCGGCTTGTTGGTCGTTTTATTTAGCAATGGCATTTTACTGTTTAACTGAATTGGCTTTATCAATAACGAAGCAGATCTATTACACGATATATAAGTTTTATGGTGCTCTGATAGATCTATGGTGAATTGCAGTAATGTAAAAAAGACGCAGTTTAAGTTTTATTATAAAAGTACTTTATGTTTGCTGGAACTTTATTATTTAGTTAAATATTATTCATTATTTTCCACATCAATTATTTGAAAATTCATTTTTTGATAGTTATTGCATTAAATGCTGGTAAATGTGTCTTAAAATATTTTTAATAATTTGCTATGGGAATTTTCTTTGAAATTGGCTATAGTTTAAAAATAAATTCATTAAATTATATTGATTTGTAATCTGATGAAACTAACTTTAATTTATATGCAAGGTTTATCAACCAATTTCTTAAAATGCTTAAATATTGAATTTGCACAAAATTTAACTTAAAATAAAACCTGCTTTAACTTATGTTTTAGTTTCCTTAGTTATTTTCTGCATTAAGTATTCACATATTACGTCAAATATGTTTTATTTGATTAAATGTGTCTACTCTACAATATTTCAATGTAAATTCCTTAGTTACTTTTGCAATTTCTGAGAATAACTTTCATCCTTTATTGTAACAATGAATATAGTTTTCTATAGCTTAAGGAAATTTTTATGAAACTGGAATTTATCTGACGTTATAATCTATACCTTGAATATATATAATTCTATTTTGTTACCTAGATGATACCAATACATAATTGTCAATAATGAATGTCAATAAAACAGTCACACTTGCAAGTCGATGAACTCACACCATTTAATGTCGAAGGAAATTACTCAGTTAAAAATAAAGATGCACTCACACATATGGGATCAGTTGTCTTCAGATAATTATTGTATGTTTTTCGTATATTTGTACAATAATATTTTATAATGTAAAATAGTAAAAACGTGTCTTACTGGAGAATTTATAATTACTCTTTTGTATCGAGATATTTATTAATATAAATTCAACTCAAATCCTTAATAAATAAATTCGAGTTGTTTTTTAAATGAAATCAAGGCACGAAGATAATACATTCAGGGTAACTATAGCATGGTATTTCAAAGCAGAGAAGTTAAATTTACGAAAGTATGACAGGTATTTTAAATGAGAAATATAAATATAATGATAAGAATACACACACACACACACATCACACACACACACACACACACACACACACACACACACACACATACACACACACACATATCACACATATATATATATATATATATATATATATATATATATATATATATATATATATATATATATATATATATATATATATATATATATATGTGTATATATATACATATATATATATATATATGTATATATATAAGATAACAATGCATATGCAATTGAGTGACACAATACTTACGCATTGCCATGAAACCATGAAATACGCATGAAAAGTCGGAAAAAAGCCTGAATGGTTGTTAAAATTTTCTTTTTTCATTGATAATTTCTTTAAGAATGTTCCAATTTTATTTAAAATTCCATAAACAGTAGAGAAAAATCGCAATGAAACATGTTTGAGTGTAATTACATTTAAATAAAATCTGAAAAATAATGAACACTGTTAGAACCAAGATCCGAGTTTTTAAAAACAATCCCTCAAGAATCATTCGAGGAATATTTGTTGCTTTGTAATGTGTTGAAATTCGGAAATTATCAAAAAATGCAATTCCATGGAAAGTATCACAATTTATTTATTAAAGAATATTATCTCATCTTTAGTAAACATTCCTATTGCTAGTTTTTCTTAAAGATTCAAAAGTTATATGATTTGATATAGTTGCTTTTGACTAGAACTGCAGTTACAAAATTATTTAGTAAACTAACGAGAATGGAAAGTAATATTGCTATTATGAAAATCTTAAAGTACTCTATAAATATTTAAATATTGTTTGTAATCCGAAAATAAATGAAAGAATCTTATTGTATCAGAATCTTTTTCTAATAAATATGCTATTTTACATTTCTTTAAATAAATAGTGTTTACTTTTATTATTATCTTGCGTATATTTCCAAAAGAATTTATTTCCTATCCAACTTGTTTTCTCTCAAGTCGTAAGCATTTATTTCCACAAATTATATATATTGATATTTATAATTAACCATATAATATTACTTTCATATAACAATTAATAGTTTTACATTTTAATAGATAGAGTGAACTTAGATTACATATTAATACATTTATATTCAATCATTGTAATTTATAACTGTCTTTCATTATTACCTGGTATGTTTATTTATTTTTTCAAGCATTTTTGGTCTAATAAAACGATGAACTTTTTTCATTAGATTAAATTTTCTTTTATCATTTATATTTTACTGAAATTTTTAGCTACAGTTTAAAAAAAGGATAGGTTTTTTTATATTCTGAATTTCAGAGATGCACTATAATATGTATATATCTATAATTAGTTCGCATGAAATCTAAAATAATTATCTCGCTAAAAATTACATATTCTGATTTTGATTACAGATTACAATGAATGTATTATTTTGTTAATACATATATACATGCATACATTTTTAAATTTTTATAAATTAAATGATATTTTGTATTTTTGACACATAGCGCTAAACAATCTTTCTTAATCACTATTTTTTTGCATATAATATGTATAGGTTTTAAAATAATTCCTCACATGTGTCTCTTCTCATTAATATAATTTCCACATTCAGATGCCTTGAACATGCATTCCTCATCTACAAATGTAAAAATAAATAAATTTATCATTTTTCTTTAAAACTATCATTCTTTATCACTAGTTGACAACATAAATAGTATTGAAAAACGTTTAAATTCAAAATATTGGGGCAAATGCAGATTGAGTTCTTTAAATTTTATTTTTTACGTGATTTATTTCTTGAATTTATTGTAAAACTAAATTAATAAAATATGAGTTCAAGTAACATCTAGAGCAATAATATTTCAGTAAATTATTTACCACCAGAAAAGTAGATATTTTGAACTTTGTTCAATTTTATTAACTATTACGAACGTATTTTTCCTATGACCATTAAATTTCTTCTTATAATTACAAACTGCTCAGAATTTATGGTTTAAATTTAATCATTGAATATAAATTTAAAAACAAAACATAAACTATTAACTTTTTTCATTCTGTAAACATTCTCTTAAACTCCAAATATTTAAGAAATGAATTTTAAAACAAATGCTTACTCATTTTATCAATATTTTAGAAAAATTATTTTTCAATCGTTAAAACACATTTGCAATTAATATATCAAAAAGTAAATAAAATCTTCAATTTAAGAAGAACATTAATATTAAGATTAATTTGATTTTTTTTTCTTCAAAAGTGTTCAGAAATTAATATTTTTGAAAAATGTTAAATGCTTTTAAAAATGTTAAATGATTTGAATGTTAAATGTTAAATGCGTGTATTGCTATTTTATATTAATTTCTAAAATTGAAATTAATACTTAGTAAATTATTTCATACATACTTATTCATTACAAATTCTTCATTTGGATGAAATTATAAAAATTTCTGTTATAAATTTGTTAAATTTCATGCATTTACATTTTATTTAAGAAAAACTTTGGTATAATTGTATTACAATTTTTTTAGTCTTGTCTTAATTTAGTTCAGGGTATATCCTGACTACTGCCCAAAATTGTAACGTTAAACATATACTTTGAATGTATTCTTTAAATTTTATTTAAAATGAATTATGTAACTTTAAGAAAATATAATTTAACTAAGCATTTTTAAAAGAAATATTCAGATTATTAGCTTTGTGAATATTAATATTTTTGGATTTAAAAATGCATGCATCTTAACTTAAAGGTAGTTAACTACAAAAGTCTAGGATTCACTATTTCACCAAATAATTTTAAACATATATATCTAATTTTCACTTTTTCCGAAAATAAACTGTTAATAAGAAAATTCTCTCTCTTTTGTTCCTGATAACACACACACAGCTAAATATATTTTTGTTGATCACCCAAATATTTCCATGTCACTTCAGACCTATTTAAAAAATAATGTCATTAACTGGGATAGAAGAAGATAATTTGTTAATACACAGATTTGTATGAGTCAAAAATACTAAGTTACTAATAGCAATTTCTGTAAATTACAATGGTCCTAATACGAAATATATAAATGTCATTGAATATAATATTATTTTATTTATATAATGCTCATAACAATTAAATCATATGAAGCAATTCCAATTTTGAACTTCATAACAATTTAATAAATATTCTTGTTGATAAACTAAGATTGATATATTAAAAGGGCACTATTCATTAAAATGTACATTAAAGTTAAGCAACTAAAATCAACAATTATTGAAGTTGCAACAAATAATAATTATACACATATATAAGTAAGATTTAATATTTTCTACAAAATATAATTGTTCAATCTTAGTAAGTGTTCGATTAGAAAACGCTTTCTTAGTCATAGGATTTACGGTATTCATATTAGTTCACCTTAAAGATTAGTTAAAAATTTTGTAAAAATTGATATGACGAATATTAAATTATATGCATTGTTTTCAAATATATTATTTTAGATTTGTTAAAATATATTGCATTATATAATGAATATTTAATTAATATGTAAAACATAGCTAAGCATTTCTTGTCATAAAATAATCCATAAATTTCGAAAAATAATATTTCTAAAACATTGAATTTTTTCTTAATGTCAATTATGTTTGTTGGCTTGAAATTAAAATAAGTGAAGACAAAACTAATTATTTTGAACTACAAAGTTTATAATTTGTTATTTTAAAATCATTACGATTAGTTTAAAAGTATTTACTGAGTACTCCATTCTGGAATATTTTCCAAACACAATGGGTTTCTTTCTCTGTACTTCACAAATAGGTAGAAACCTATACGTTTGCTTACTACTAAGTTAATAATCTTACAGTCATAGAATAGAAAAACAAAATACATTTTCTATTGTTCAATTGCAATTAGAGTAAAACATAATGACATTCATTATGGAAGAAAGATGCCTCGTTATGACTTAGCTTAAGTGGTTTCTGTTGTTAACTATTCAATAAAAATTAAACTTAAAAATACAGTTTTTAAACTTATGAATCATATTTACTAAGTAATTATAAATAGATGGCCGTAAAATTTACCATTTTTATACTTACAAATTAATAACTCCAGCAATCTATGCACTTTTGAGCAGTGAAGTCAGTTTCAATTTATTCAAGAAAATATATTCAATATTTTTAAGGGAAAATCAATATTTACTATTTTTTAAATATTTTGCACGTCAAATTTTTAGTCCGAATTTAAAAACATTTGTATAAAAAATAATAAATTTAAAAGAAACCAATTAAGTTTTACTGTTATAAACGTTGAGTAACAAACTTCAGCCATTCTTATCAATTTTCTACTAATGTATGCCTCGGATTAAAAGTCATAAAATAAAATCATGTGATCCTGAAATTAGTATATAAGTTAAAATATTACATATAAACTACATTAATGTTATTTAAACCATAGAAAAAAACATAGTAAACAATTTAAAGAGTGCAATAGAAATACTCACAACAACATGACAGCTGTGTTTGTAGAAATAATAATTTATTTCAAAGTATAATTACTTATGTACAAATTGCATATATTGTATTAGAACTGTATATAATTACTTTTTAGTACTTCTTATTTCTTAGATAATGATGTTTAACTATTAGATGTAAAAGTAAATCACATTTTTTATCTATTCCTAATATTTAAACATATTATATGTATCAAAAATACAAAAATGAAGGAGGGCTTAGCGCTATCGAATAAAAGATCGTTAATTACTTCAAAAATACAATTACATTCGGAAAAATCTTTTTTTCCTAATTCAATCAATAAATACATTTGACTGGCAATGTATGTTGAATTATTGTATTCACAGGGTAAAACTAATTTGTAGTAACTGGGTATTTTTCGATAACATAATTAACTTTAATTGAGCAATTTCCTTATTAGTTGCAGTTCTTATATATAGTTGTTAGATTAATAAGAAATGCATCGTATATAGAAAAATTCAAGAATAAACTTCATTTTATTTATGATATTTAGATAATGCTAAAATGTTGCTTTAAAGAAAAGTATAAAATAATATGGTATAAAATTTACGAAGAAAATAAATTTTCATTAAAGGTCTATCTTTGTTTATTTATACTTCCCGCTTTATGCACATTTTATGAAAGGTTATTATTATGTATATAATTAAAATTTTAACAATTCAGTTATTATGAAATTACTTATTTTTAATTCCATCATTACACTTTAATAAGATTTTCGTAGGCATATTTTTTTATACAAAACAATTGATCGTTTTAGCAAATAATTATTATGATGGCAGTTTTTGTCTGTATACAATGTCATTGTATACAATGACATGAAAAGATTTTTTGTATAAATATTAATCAAAATAAAGCAAAATTTTTTTTCACCTCAAAGTAAAAATATAAACAAATCTTTAACAAGTGTCTTTACAAATATCTACACAGAAGCAAACATACAGTTTAATCATAATTTAGGTATGACTCTTCTAAATACTATTAAAAGTAAGATGATATGAAAAGTTCTAAACAAGAGTTTCTATTCATTATTTTATGCAACTGTTTCTAAATTACTGTGATAGGTTGTAGTAATAAAAAATCTGGATGAAGGCAGCTGCTGTGAAAATTGCACTTAAAAAAACTGCTTTTGCTTTTTAATCAAGCATAATGATCAATATGTCAAATGCTCCAATTTTCAAAAGTATATTAGCTAACAAAATATAATAACACTTTAAATCTTATACTAAATCAATATTACAAAAATGGATTATTTATATTATTTTGCTCTGAATATTAACTGGATTATTTAATAACTTTACAGTAAAAAGTACTTTTACTCTAAAATAAGATATCTTTATTTCCTATAGTTTTTTTCTGGTATTTTACGGTACCTAACAACCATAAACTTTTGCATAATAGTATTTTAAGCATACAGTAACTTTTGCAAAACAGTATCAAAATATCATAGCTACGCAGAGGATCGGTAAAATAGAAGTGCTGTACAAGTAAAAATAATCAAACGAGCTTAGCTTTTACAAAATAGAAATTGCACTAAGAAAATTGAATTAAATAAGATCTTGCTGGGATTTTTATATAGTAATTGAAAAAGGAATTGCTATATAAATTGAAATGTATTACCTACAATTTGTTTCCTCAACACTTAATTACACTGCTGGCAACCTAAAGTGCAATACCAAAATAGACAAAAGATATCACAAGAAAATTTATCCAGTAGATAACATGTTGACCACAAGAATCAAATGATTAAATTTATAGATTTCTGTGAAATGTGGTTCCTGCCAAAATCAGTAGCCAAAGTAGCCGCCATTGTTGGAGATCACCACTGCCACATGTCTCGGCATTGATTAAAAGAGACTTTGGATGTGTTCTTGGGTACAGCGGACCAAGCAGCCTTCACATGTTGTCAAATTTGACCTGGTTTGGCAGCTAGGGCAGTAATCTGGGTCATTCGTTGAGCAATCATGGACCCCAAGTTTTCTATCTTTGAAAGATCCATAGAGTGAGCCAGCCAGAGAAGCAATTCAATTTGGCGATTGACGAAGAACACTTGGACAATGCATACCACGTTTGTTCACTCATTATCCTGTTTAAATATGACTGTGGGCAAGCTCTGTATTTAAGGAAGGACAAGTGGCTCAAACACCTTGGAGACGTAGCGCTGACTGTTTAAATGACCAGCGATGCGTACTAGAGAAGTGCGAGAGGGATATCCAATACCACCCTATGCCATAATACCGAGTGCAGGACCAGTGTGGTGATGCATAACGCCTCTATTCAGCATCCTCTGTGCACGGTATCTCAAACACGAAAGTAACCATCATGGTGTTGCAGACAGAAGCGTGACTCTCAGTAAAGAGAATTTCATTCCATTCTATCATCCACATCCTTCTTTCATCACGCTATGTTCGGCGGAGACGTCTGTGGTTCTACGTCAAGGGTAGACGAAGCAATGGGCGTCTTGTGGACTGACCACACTGCTGTAAACGGCGTCGAATGATACTCGCAGACACTAGACGATGCTTTACAGACTGAATGTGCTGTGCTATTGTTTGAGATGTGGCTGAGTGATCCGTCACTGCCATGGGCACAATATTCCTGTCATCACGTAAAGTAATGCACTGAGATAAACGCGATCGAACACGTCGGTCCGTCCTGCATCCAACGATCACATATCCACCTTACAGTTGCTTAGTTTTGTCCAACACGTCTACTGATTAGCCTGGAAATTAATTCATAATCTCCGTAGGCTACTATTCTTCAACTGTTAGTTGAACTCAGATAGTTGATCAAAAAATGATCTATATTTTCTACAAAGCATAATTTATCGTTTTGTTAAAATATAGTTTATTTAAAAATAATACGTCAAAAATATTCTCAAGTGAATATTTAAAAAATGATTTCCTACATGCATGCAGAATATTTTTAAAAATATATATTTTAAATGGAGATTTTTCAAGAATTTCTGTAGTAGATATAATAAATTTTGTCACTGCATTCTAAAAAGATAAAACTAAATCGTATGGAAAGATAGTGTTAATAAAGATATTAATGGAATAAACTTCATAACTTATCTGTACTTTAGAATCAAATTTAATCTTTTTTTCTTGCTTTGTTTTAGATTCTTGTAGCATAGAATTTCTTGTAATATATGTGCAATAAATCTAATTTAAATTCATAATATTTTTTAGATATTTTAATTAAGTTATGGTATAGTAATTTTAATAATAGGAATTGTGTTTATAATTTTTGAGACACAAGATTAACAATTCATTATTAAAACCATTTGAGCTAAGTGTATCTAAGTAAAAGATTTCCGGCATTAATAAGGAATATATGAATGGTTTATTATAATGCTTAACAATACGTAATAATATTAACAAAATACTTAAATGGATTTCTTATGTGATTAGCGCTAAAAGTTTATTTATTATTATATTTATATATATTCATTAGTTAATTTTTGGAACATTTAAGCATTTTTAAACAAATACCTACTCTGATTTTTTGGTAGGACAAGAAATAAACTATGCCTGAATTTTGAAATAATAATAATAATGAGGATTACTGGATCAGAAACGCGCATAAGTGGGAGATATTTAAGCAAGTATTATATAAATATATATTTGTGGGTTTTGGATTCATTGTTTTATATTATTTATAGATCACTAAAACAAATATTTACTTTATATTTTTATAAATCCAACTAAATTTTAAACCTGAAAACCATGATAAGGAAAAACTATATATATACTTATAAAAATAAAATTATTTCTTGATTTCTAGAAGCACTTGTAATATCATAAAAATAGTAATATCATAAAATATAGTAATATCATAAAAATGAGTAACGTTTCGATGTCGATGTTTTTATTATGAAATAATATTAAATAAAATATTGAAATAAAAAGTATTTAAACAAAAATTTAAAAAAAACTGATTGAAAAATATTTAATACTTGAATCAAGGTAAAATTTCTTAAAGAAATTCAAATCTATAAAATCACATTTTTAAAAGAATTTAAATACAAAACCATAAATCTTTCTACAAAAGTTATTGAATAATTAGTTTAAGTTGATATTTTAAAAACGTTATTTCTTTATTACGCTTAAATTTAAAAGGATTCTTTGAAAAAATTATTTTAACTATTGGATTCTATACTAAAATGCTTTCAAATCATGTGAAAAATGAGTGTTTTTCATTATAGGACAGTGAACAAATTTAATATATCTAATGGATTTTGAGAAAAAGACAAAGAAAAACTTTGAAGAAAAACTGAGTAAGCTAAATATTATCTTTTCTTTTATACACAGAAAATACATCAGTATATCGAGTTTCCACTACTAAAATTAATAATTCAAATAAAATGAAAAATCTTGATTTTTAAAATTCCTTGATAATGTATTATATTTTACTTTTACTTTATAAATCAAATAACATTTTAAGATAATATTTTGCTATACGAATGTATACAATAATAATAATTCTTTCTATTTCGGATATAATAGCAAATAAGATTTTGTGTATTTTACGTGCAGAATATATTGAGATATATGATTACTTGATTTAGTTCGATGTTTTCATAGCTGAGTAAGGTTATTTTTTTTCAATATATTGGACAGTTTTTGCTATGCTGAACAATTTTACGAAAATTTATTTTGTAATTAATTATACCTTATTTTTACAAAATAAGAAAGTAATCAGTATCTATTTCTCATTAAGTAACACATTCTTTATAATAATATGAAATTATAGCTATATTATTTAGTTGCTGAACGAAACAGAAAACGTGTGTAAGATTTTTCAATAAAATTTGTTTTCTTAAACATCATCATAATTTAATGGTTTTCCTGAGTTAAAATTGTGTATCTTAATATCATATAATTTTTATATAATTTCTGAAAGTATATATTTTGTATGAATAATTATTGTAAAATTTAAGCGAAAGGGAAAAAAATAAGTATCGTTTTTATAGAGTTTGTTTTATAAAATAAGCATTTTGCAAAAATGTAGTTATGTGTGCACAAATAGTATATCTAATGTGTTCATATGATTAAAATATATATATAATTATGTTCTTTAAATAAGAATACGTTGCACTTATAATTTCTCCGATTATGTTCTGTATGTATATTTAGACAGCAGTGATCTGGTTGGTTAAGGCTCTCGTTTTCGTTATCAGGAGGCAAAGTGTCCGAATAACAACCCAACCAAAGATCCTCTAATGTACAAGCTAATGTGACAGCTAGGTAACTTTAAATATATCATGTCTCCAATGTCCATCAAATGAAATAAGTTTTCTAAGGATTGTAGTCTATGCCTGATTGTCTTTTGATTGGTATCTGCTTATAAATTGCGAAGACCCACCCACTTTTAAGTTCTGATGCAAGATGACCACTAGGTGCCCCACTTGCAGTGCAAAAAGGTGGTAAATGTATCTTAGAAGCGCATTTTTATAATTATAATATTAATTATGATTTAATTACAATAGTTGAATTTTCTTTAAATGTTTTGGATCTATAAATTGTATGTTACAATTTTTTTTTACATATAACTAGATTAAAGTACGCATTAAAAGTTTTGATTGTCTAATCATGATCCCAGATTATTTGTATAGATACCCTGAAAAAAAGAAAGCATTCTTGAATTATTAACTCAAATTAGTTTTTAATTAAATCTGATTGGGAGAATTATTCAAAATAACTTCAGTTTTTATGTTGATATATTTTAATAATTACTAATTTTTGTTATCAAAAGAAAAATATGTTGTGCTTAACGATGTACCAATTTGATTTTAAAATAGATTATCAATTGTGTACAAGAGAAAGAGCCGGTATTATATAGAGGAATTTCACTCGTTCATTATAGAAATCCTATTCGTTCACGTATACAATTATATAGAAGTGATATAAGATGTTAAAAAAATTTTAGTAACAGAAATATTACAAGTGTAAAGAAAAAATTAAGAATTTTCGAATAAATATTGCCCGTAAATTAACAAATAATTGAATTATTTTGCTTAATCTTTTATGAAGTGTTCACAATAGAAGAACAATGTTGTTTTAAATTTATTACCTTCATAATAATATACTATTTCTTTTATATGATGTGTGATGAAAATTATAAGATATTTTGATTTATATATAAAATGAGTTTTACATTAATGTTATATTTTTTCTACCTGAAAAAATACATGTTTACATCCTTATATTTTTCTGCGCATTAAAGTTAAAAAAGGCCGACTATATTAATGAGCAATCACTATAAGTGTTTATAAATTGTTTTGCATAAGAAATTTTAATGAATGTTTATCAATATTATAAGCATATTTCAATTATGCAGAAAATTTAAAAATAACAAAAATACCTAATTATCAATTAGTAGATTTATTTTTTCTTATTAAAATTAATTTCAAGTGAGTAGTCAAATGAATATAACAATAAGTGTGACATAAATGATATTAAAATTGCGTTAGAACACTGCAAAAATATTAAATTGAAAGTTTAATGAATTATTTTTTAAATATTCGAACAACTTTTAAATATTGCTTACTATTTTTATAGAAATTAGTAACGAACTTAATGCATCATTCTTGCACTTAATTAACTTTTATGTAGCACAAAATTAAAAAATTAAAAAAACGAAACTCTTAAACTACTTTATTGAATCTAACGGTATATTTTTAAAAAGTTTGCAACTTAATGAGATTTTATCGAAAGGAGAATAATGGGATGGGAAGAAAGTAGTATTTGATTAGAGCAAAAGGTACCAACGCATTTATTTTTGTATCAAAAACAAACAAAATGAATTAAAATAAAGTATCCAATGTTCTTAAAAATTATTAGAAATTCAATTAAATTATTCATTGACATATTCATTTTTTCAATGTTGTATTTTCTTACAAAGATTAAGCTTGTCATTAATTTTAATTTCATATTTGAGGTCAAATTTGAATTATCTTATGGTCAAATTTGTTTGCTAAAATTACGTGTTTATAATATTTTTGAAAAACACATCCTCATTTTTATAATGTGAAATTTGTCTGTCGTAGACTCTGTGTTTATTTATAAATGTGTAAAGAAGTTTTTTAATTGTTAAGATATAAATAATTTAATAATCAACTTTTTATTTAATTACATCAAAATTAGAGAAATAAAAATATATCAACATTTTTGGAATTTTTAATAGTATAACATTATTTGATTTCACATTATAAAAATGTAAAACAACACATAAAAAAGTAAAATAGTTAACGTATTAGTTAGTTATTAAAATTAGTCACTTAATTTCTAATGATGTTGGAATTAAAAACAATATAATATGCTTTGCCATTTTAAATAAGATTAACAAAGATTATACATGATGAACTCTACTCAACATTAATTTAAAACAATGTGCAGCGCAAAAAGGAAAAAAGTTAATTTACTATACGTTTTGCTCTGATTTGCTTACTCTACTGTAAACATGCGCGTCTCGTCTAAAAATCACAAGACAACGAATCATTGTCTATTAGGATTAATATACCATAAGTGTTTTTATATTTAAACTAAAACTATGCAAGAATATGTGTGAAAATTAATACTCTTTTACTTAATTACATAAATAAAATTTTCTTCGTAAGAAAGATTAGTGACTTCTTTTGTAACTCTTAATGGAATATTGCGAATAAATAAATTGTGTTTTTTTAGTTTCATTTTAAATTGTAGAATAGAATAAGAATTTCAATTTTTTTCAAAACATAATATTTTTAGCTGTAAGCAAAGATTAATTAATTTTGTCATAAAATATAAAATTTAATTTAAACTAAACTTAACTAAACTTCATGGCACGACAGCCCATATAGGCTAAGGCCTACAGTGCCCATAATTGTTTTCATGACCAAGGGCCCTGGGGTGCGAAGCATATATCCCAGTTAGGTGGTCAGCCTAACGTGAAACCCCCAGTGTTTAGTTCCTAAGCATGCTTGGTACTCAGTTTATCGACCCACTGAAGGGATGAAAGGCTGAATCGACCTTGCCCAGCCCGAGGATCGAACCTCGGACCTGTGTCATGGGAGCGTGAAACGCTGCCACTAAGCCACCGGGCTTAAAATTTAACCAATATATATTAAAACAATTTTAAAAGATTTAAAGTACTGCTAATAAACACTTAACTGAACACATTATTTTAAATAATTTATTGGAAAAATGCAGGTTGATTTGTTTTATAAACAATATCTACATTTATATGTATTTGTCACATTATATCTCAGATCAATGCAAAATATATTATCTTACAAAATTTGAAAATAATTTTCACTGTTTGTGCATTTTAAAATTCAAATTACAATGATTACACATATTAAAAGATTAGATTAAGTTACATTTTTAAAAACAGGAAAAATAAATAAAACTCTTTTGGATTTTAAACTATATTTAAATTGCGAATCCCCATGTAAAATACACACCCATCTCTAAAATATTAATACTAAAGCAATAAAGAAAAATGTATTTGCACAGTGTAAAATCGAAATCAGCAAAGGTAAACAGCATAGATTGAATTTGGACTGTATTTTCAGATTCTCTTATTTTTGCAGCTTGAATTCTATTTTTTAACTAATACACCATTATGTGTCAACAATATAAAAATAGTCCATTTCAAATGCGCTATTAATAAAGTATTTTCTTGATTTAATTTTTTAGAGCAAATACATTTCCAGTTATTTTTTATTGAGAGGTTCATCGCTCATTAAAAAGTTTACTTTCATGCTAGTAAACATCCTATTTTTAAACTTATGAATTTGAAATATGTTTGGATAAAAACATATTCTTAATATTTTAAGAAAGCAGCTTTTATTAGTTCAATAATAAAAATTTAATTAAAATTTGCATTTATTTGGTATTAAAACAATGCAAAAAGAAATAAGGCAAAGGATGATGTATTACATTTTTTAATTACATCAATCACATTTTATAAATAATAAGTTTTAAATAATGCCAAACATCATAAATTAAAAGAAACATATTGAAAACAACAGAGTACTTGAGGTTTTTAGAAATGCAAGCAAATGATAAAAATAAAGGCATTGCCTCAACATAATTAAAGAAAACTGATAGGAAGTATAATTAAATGTGCCATAGAAATACACACATACGCGCATACACATATCTCTTTCGTTAAAAGCCATCATTGATGATAGTCTTTATAACAAATAGAGATTTACAATTTTTTTACTAATGTACAATTGTAACAATCATAATCTTCTTATGTTGTCAGTGTAGTTAGGAGCATTTAACTTATCAGCTAGACTTAAAAATTGAAAGTAAATTTGAAATAAATAGTATATTTTATAATACTTATATAATACTTCTATATAAGTTTTCTACGCAACAACTAAATTCCTACTTTAAAACATTCATTATATCAAACAATTCCAAAAATATTTCGTTATGTTTTATAAACTCTATAAAAAGTTCCTTTTATATTGTTGGATTTATTAATTAATTTTTTTTATTTTAATCTCCTTATATATTTTTAGGACTTATTTCAAGCAAAGTCCTTGTGATAACTTGATATTAACAAAAAAAAATTCATGAATTTATTTATGATTATTTGTATTTAGTGATATTTTGTCTTCGAATTTTTAATACAATTGTTATCTTCAATGACGTAATCATATTGTCTGATTATTTGTTACTATTATTCATTAATAAAATGTTTATTGTTAATATCAACATATGACATTAAATTTTAAATTGATGTAAATAAAAATTTCTTGAAATATTTTAGGGAACTTAATTGAAAATTTTTAATTAGATGATTAAAATTTAAAAAATGTAATAACTACCATCACGTAATTTGCATTTAAAAGTAAAATTCAAATTAACCAATTTTCTGCAATCACTGTTGATTTTTTAAACTTTATTTTAAATTCTTGTTGTTGCTAATGATTATATATATATATATATGTACACTCACACACAAGTTGTCACAAAACGACCGCATAATCTCTGCACAGCTAGAGCATTATTGTTATCGTTATCGTATCAACATTATCGTCTGAAAAGATATGCAAGTACTATCGTTTATATATACAATAAAGTGTTTTCCTTGCACCGGAAGTGACGTCATACTTTGTTTTTCGTATTTTTCTTGTAAACTATGAACCGTACAGGAACACTTATTTGGGCAGTTTTTATGTACTCCCAATGGGGAATTTATCAGTGCAGAGATTATGCGGTCGTTGTGGGACACCTTGTGTGTGTGATTATATATATATATATATATATATATATATATATATATATATATATATATATATATATATATATATATATATATATATATATATATATATATATATATATATATATATATATAATATATATATATATATATATATATATATATATATATATATATATATATATATATATATATATATATATATATATATATATATATATATATATATATATATATATGTATGTATATGTATGTATGTATATAGTGTGTGTTAATAACTTGAAAAAATATATTTGTTTAATCTTCAGCGAAGTATGAAAGAATGTAAATAATTCCGTTTCATGCACCAAAGAACAATTATTTTAAACACAGCTTGCATTTTCGTTGCGCAGTATCCAAGTTGTTGGGTTTGTTGAACTGCTAATAATAAAAGAAGGTAAAGTATATCGAAAGAATGTTTTGAATACATAATTTACAGAGGTAGTTTGGAGTTATCGAGAATTGTTAAGACAACTAGGCGCTAGATAACATTGTACTTTGTTGCTTAAATAAAATCTTTGAAACTAAATGGTGAAAATTAGCATGATTCTTTCAACTTGCACCGTCACTGGCATTAAAAAGACTGGCAACACATATGGTTCCGTGAAAAATAACGTTTATGTCTTAAAATAGATTTCAAGGATCTTTATTTTTAACAACAGTTAACTATCACATTCATGCATATAGAACCATAATTTTTTGTTACACAAACTAGGTCATCTCTAATCCTTTTGAATATTTCTTTAACAGCGAAAAATGTGTTGAGTTATTTTGAACGCAGTGTCTTATATTGTACATGATTCCTGACATATGTTTTTATTGAAATAATGTGGGATTTTACACCAAACGTGTATACATATATATATATATATATATATATATATATATATATATATATATATATATATATATATATATATATATATATATATATATATATATATATATATATATATATATATATATATATATATATATATAACAGATTGTTCACCCTCTCTTTAAAAGTTGATAATTTGCCAGATTCAGGAATTCCAGTAATAATTGTTAAAATTCTACAGCAATAATTGAACCATTGTCAACTATAAAATTAAGAATTCAATGCGTAATTTTTATCTATTGTTTGCCTGAATGCTGTTAAAAACTGAAATAGGGCAATAGTAAATAAACTATTTTAAAAACTTTAGAAAAAACTGAATGCCTATTTTTAATCAAAAGTTATTTATTCGTAAATATCTAAATATTAAGTTGAAGTATCCTACAAAATTAGACATGTTTTTTCATACAAATTACCTAAATAAATTAGAGATGCAATTGCCTCAAAACTTTGTAGCTTATTTTTATTTTCGTTTTTTGACTTGAAATAATGAATAACTTATATTTTAAATTAGTTTTTATGATTTTTTCATGTTTTTTGTAAAATGTATCATTGCAATTCGATCGCTTGTATGCACAAATATGTCGACAATTAATCCGTACAATATATTAATTATAATTTTTTAAAATAATAATTTACAATTTTAATTCAAATAAATTATAATCTATCGTTAAAAATACGAGAAAAATATTAAATATAATATGATGTAATATTACATGCTCTTTAAAAAAATTGGAGTGGAATATTAAAATAAATTAAACATTAAATAAAATCCTATTTAGTTTAAATATGTTTTATATCAAATAAAGTTTTCATGGTGTTTTTCATATTCTTTAAATAAGCAAAATTTTAAAAATGTTATTTGCTCTATTTTAGTAATATTGCTATTATTAAATTAATATTTCTAATATTATTGCTGAGTTTATTCTAAGCTGACTATCGGTAATTTTTATGATTTAATAGCTTTACCCATTTATAATATATATATATATATATGTATATATATATATATATATATATATATATATATATATATATATATATATATATATATATATATATATATATATATATATATATATAAATATTATAATATATGTATATGTATATATATATATATATATATATATATATATATATATATATATATATATATATATTATAAAAAAATGTTAATAATTTCGCTTATGACGCACATTGGCAGGTTTCTTTGAGAAATGGAATAGGAAAATAGTAAAATATTTAATTTTAATTAATATTTATTTCAAATTGAATTTCGAAAATATTGTGCAGTTTCTATTCTTATAACACACTACGATTGTATGGTTTACACACAAAAAGTTATTATTTTTAAAATTTCTATGCACCATGCTTAAACTTAAATATATAATTAAGCTTTATAATAATATATAATTAAGTTTTAAGCAATATTCTGACACAAAGTATAAATAGGAATTTAATTGAGGAAATATGACAGAAAATTAAATCAATATAAAGCTAGTTTTCACTTGCTTGAAACTACGTGTGATTAAAAAGATAAGTCAGACAGTTTATAAATTATCTTATTCGATTTATTTCGCATTCAATATATCATTTAATTGCAATAAAGGGTAGTTAGAAATACGAAAACATATTTTAATTTTATTTCTACTGATTTCTAACAAATAATTACACAAAGTGCATTTCTTAAAAATTTTATTTTTAGAATTTTATCAATTTCCTTAATGCATTTTAAATATTTGGTTTTTAAATGAAACAAAACATTTTATAATTATGTAAAATGTTCCAAACAGCATACATTTTATAGCGTTTAAAAAGTTAAATTTTATTTCCTTTTTGTCTGAAAGTCATTTCATTCAATTGCATGTCATTTTGTAATATATATAAGAATGCATACTGTAGTTTATTTCAAAGAAAAAATAATATAATCTAATATGTATCACAAATTTTTAATGTTTAATTCCATTTTACCTTCTGAATATGATATTCGTATTTTGCTTAATAGATACAACTAGCTTCATGATAAATGAATTTAGAAAATAAGGAGATACTTTAGAATAATTTTAGAAAAGAAAATGCGCAGAATGTATAAAAATGATTAAACTAATCCAAAAACTGAAATCATAAATGGGCTTTATTTCTTATATAAATATTTTTGTAAGTGACATCTGACGCAGGAAAAAAATTAATCAAAATAATAATGAATTTTTTTCGTCATATATTTAATTGTAGATATTCTGAAAAAAATGCTTGAGATAAGTACAAAAGGTATATAAATGTGTCCGCGGAAGCACATAAATCCACTACAATAAATTATAATAATTTTGAATAAGATTTGTAATTAATAATTTTTATTTTATAATTCATTACTAATAATTTGTAAATATGAATTACAAATCTTATTCGAAAAAAAACTAATATTTTATCTCAATATGTTGAAGATCTTTGATTTTCTGATGAAGAAAAAAATATTTTTGTTAAAAATAGGAAAACATCGAATTTTTTAAATAGTTAACTTGAAATCACTTAAGTAATTTTCTATATTATCAAACTCCAAATAAAATACTTTAATAAAGATTTATAAAAATTCATAAAAACTCAAGCACCAAAACATCTAAACAGCAAACAATTTATAATAATAGAATTCACATTTATTTCATTTCAATTAACTTGCGTTTACAGCTTTACATTTATCTCACTTAAAAGGATATTTTCATTTTCTTAAAAACACATAACAAAGTTATGCCGTTTCGCACTCAGAAGAAATAGAAATATTCCCACACATACATAAGTGTAACTATAAATTATTTATTTTTTTCAAATTGTATTTCAACTATAATGATTGCTTTTCTAGACAAATTAAATTAAAAATCATTTTGTATCAAAAGTCAAAATTGGTTTGTTAATTTATCTTTCATTTATTATATCGTCTAAAGCATTGTTCATAAATCGCATTTTGGAGAAAATAATAAAAACTGAATCATTTACTATGTTCTAAGCAATAGAATTTATTTAATCATATGCAGGAGTATAAGTCGTCTTCCAAAAGTAACTATGAAATTAATAACAATTTTTAAATTTCACTATATCAAAATGATAAATAACATCTTTTATGACAATGAATGTGATCGTTTTATTTTTCTATTTTTCTTGAGCCTGAAAAAGGAAATATTTTTGATGACTGGTATGTTATAACTCTTTATGCAAATCAGTTATTTTTCGTGCTTTAATATCCCTGCAGAAATTTTAGTGATACACATTTAAAATACTGCAGTTACTTTGTCTTTAATATACTGCAACTCTTTTATTTTTCGACAAACCAGTAGTAGTGTTTGTTTAGTAAAACTCACGGGTATGAGTTATTAGAAGGAACATTAATACTAATATAATAATACTAGATTTTTAACTACCTTAGAATTTAGATAAATCAGAAATTACAATATTTCACGATATTATAAAGTTCTTTAGGATTACAAGAAACTCATACGAAAAAAGGAAGTAAATTTTTGTGACCTTTATTTTAAAAAAGTCCTAGCAAGCAATTTTTTTTGTATTTTATTCGTGAATTATTAAAATATTTTTGTTCTCCATATTAATTTAAATTAACTAAAATAAAAAAGTTAACAAATAAAGATTTAATTCATTTAGTAAATTCGTGTTAAAATTAGTTAAAATTAGACGTTAAAAAATTTAATTTAATACTCAAAATAGTGTTATAACAATTGAGAAAATGAAACAATCTAGTTATTAACAGATAAGGAAACAATAATTATGTTGAAAATATTTATTTTACTTAATAATTTTCTCTATTTTGATAAAAAAAAATTTGCACAAAAATTTTAAGAAATAAAATTTTTGAAATATATCTGTTCAATAATCTCTTCGAATAATCTCTTAAAATAGCAAAATTTAATAACTTTCTTGAAGAAACTAAATAAAACAGACACACAGAAAGTTCATTTATAAAAAAAATAAATTTTTATAGTATGAAATTTTAGATATCTCGGTAGAAGACAAGTATATATATATATATATATATATATATATATATATATATATATATATATATATATATATATATATATATATATATATATATATATATATATATATATATATATACATATATATATATATATAACCATTCAAAACCCAATATATAATTTTCAAAAAATCTACATAAATTTTGTACAATAATTTCCACAAAAAGCATAGATGAATCTGACAAATCAGTGTCAAAAATTTGATGTAAAAATTATTGTGTTTATAATATCATAATCAAAATGAATTATTTTAAAAATTGATAACATAAATGACTTAAAAGATATCAAGTTGAAAAAGTATTTATCAAATTTGAAGTGCAATCATTTCTAAATAAATTAATAATTGTAAAAATAATTTACCAAATAAATTAGCATAGCTTAATTACTTATAAAAACATTCCTTCAACGACACTCTTACTTTGCATGCATTTCTAGAATACTATTAAGAAAAATATTAAAATTGTGTTTATATTTTATGACTTAAAATTTTTTCACATTTGCCAAAATTTAAAAATATTATTATTAGCATTTCCTTAATAGTTAAAGTAAGTGTTACATTGGAAAAAATAATTGAACACACAGATAATAGCATTCATAAAGGATTTCTCACACATAATTAAATTATTCCCCTTCGCTTCATTTCAAAGCCGTGTAATTGCAGTTTAACTACTCATCCAAATTAAATTCCTCGGAAAGCCTTAGATGTAGGATATTTTCATTATTCTGTTAATTTTCCATTAGTGTGTGAAACTAATTATCTAAAGTTTTAAGAGCATGGAACCACTGTATACAGATAAGTAATTTCTTAATATATTTTGGAAATTTCCAAAATCACTTAATATAATTATATTTAGAAAAGTTCGGATAAAAGTTTAAAATTTTAAAAATAAACATAAATATGTAAATTACCAACACATTTAAATCTATGATCTTTTTGTGCATACTTTCTTTGAATTGCATTAATAAAAATACATATCCAATTCAGGCTTATGCTTTTAAATTGAAAAGATATTTTCTTGCACTTATTAAATATATAAAATGTGCTTTAATATATATTTGAAAAATGATAAATTGGAGAAGAAATAATAATGATGGAATTTGTTTTACTTACTAACATTTTTCGAGTAAAATTCCTTAAAATATTCAGAAACTCTCCCCAAAATTCATTTTAAACATATTAATTTAGAATGTCTGACAAAGTGATGACTTATTAATGCATCCATAACAATTAGTGTCTACTTTTCCTTTATTGATATTCTCCACTACCTAAAAATGGGTACCAAATCAATATGATCATTAACACTTAATCACATTTAAAAGCATACAGAGACTAATTGAGATTAGTTTTTGATCCAGATAAGATAATTAGCCTAATACCTAACAAAATGGCTTTACTTAAATATAACTATAGAATGTATTAAATTCAGGTTATTTGCTAGTTATGAATTGTGTTTATAATCTATGTTGTTTATTGTAATAATTGTATTTGCAATACTTTTCGACATCCTAAAATGTAACTTTCATCTATTCAGATGTAAATTGGTCATCATTTATTAAATTAACTCTCAATAACACAATATAATTATTTTGAATAATGATATTAAAATAGATGCATTTACATTTTACACTGAAATCCTTAAACTTAAATTAAAGTTCTTATATATGTATTGTTAAAAATGGAATCAAAATGTGCGATATGACACTCATAACATTTGACTATATCTCTAAATATCTAACTCTATCTTTTCAACATAACCATAGTTTATAATTTTGTAACTCGTAATGAATGAGCAGTTTTGAATTATACATGTACAAAAAACACATCAAAATTGTTTCAGAAGTAACAAAACACATATTAAGAAAAGTTATGTCCCAAGTATTCAATTATATTAAAAACCCATAAAGAAGACTTCATTGGAATTCTGAAAACGGGAAAATATTATGAATAATCATAAATCAATGCAGATAGTAAAATTTTATTGTATGCTTGTAATATATTAGTTATTTCTGACAACTGACTGAAATTATTAAAATATAAAATGAAAAACATTTTTCTTTTAAGGAAAATATTTTTTGGTTGTACGAAAATGAACTTTTCATTTTGCAATTTAAATTTCATATGAAACAAACGAAAATTAAAAAGATAATAAGCATTCTTAATTTATTACCTGAAAAGTTAAAAAGATTTTTAAAAGTGTTCTTAAGAGGCGTGTCACATTTAATCATGTTATTAAATACAGTGGTTCACACATCATTATGATTAACACGCTTGTTAATATTTTCTTTCGCATTCTTTTCATGGGTTTGCCAAGACTGGTTAAGCAAATAAAAAGTAGAAAGCCAAGCATGAGCCTGTGGTCTGAAGGACACGTTGATGCAAGTTGCATAGGAAAGCGTGGGACAGGTTTGGCTGTTAATAAAAGAGAAACGTCTCTACCTGTGAAATGAACTTGGAATAATACAATAGACAGCAGAAGATTATCTTTGAGCGCATTAAGTGTTGTATATTGGTAAGGATGTTCTAAAGAAAAAGCTGAAAATTAGTTGGAAGGCATGTGATATCGACACAGAACTGTACAAAATGCATCCAGCTATTGATCAATTATACTGACCCATTGATGACTGGAAAGAAAAAGGTTCTGGTCATAAAATTCCTTCCAGTTGAGGTAAAGTTGGGTGAGGAAGAATCTGGAGACAATTTTATGAAACTATGAACTATTTCTTCACAAGTGTCTCTTGTCCAGATTCATAGAAGCAATGTAATGTCTGCAAATTATTTTCCAGGAATAATGTTGGTCCTCTAACACATGTAGAAAAATCCAAATAGCTGGAACCAATAATTCTCATCGTCATTCTTTCATTCTTCCATGCTTTCATGGTACATTATGGCGTCGATCAGAAAGATACATCGAACTGGAAAATGATGCTTATCACAAGGCTGATTGGTCACTAAGTGATTCTCAATGAGAATATGATAAGGAATTCAACTTATCTCATTGGGAACCCAGCCCTGGATCTGAAGTATAATTAAATCTAAGAGATTATTTGGAGAGAGTTCATCGAAATATGGATCCACTATATTTCAAAAAGCATCAACTGGAAGTGGCAATTGCATCCGCATTAGCAAGCATCATGAAACAATGCTTTCAGAATCAAATATAATACATGATAATGTCAATTCATTTTTCTATTATGGAATGGGGTTGACTAACAGAGTGTTAGGGATCTGTTCCTAATAAACTGGTCTTTCAGTGTATTTGCTGTTGTGAGTAGTGCTAAGATTATTTTGGAAATGTTTGTATAAAAATACATACATTTCCAAAATTATCTTAGCACTACTCATCAGACTTGAAATCGCCTGATCATCTTCTATATATAAAAATTATAAGACTGACAGATATTCTGTTGCTTTTATCTGAATAACGCTGAAATATTTAGTTCTTAAATATATTTATCAGCAAAAGATGGTGCTTTTAGAAATTGTTAATTTTATGTTTTTAAAGGTAATTTCATCTATTTATTTTTAAGAAATTTGTCATTGATATAATAGGACATTAAAATCATCAATTTTCATTTCGTTTTAGTCATATGTTTAGCTTCTATTAGACAACAATAAAATGTTTGAGTAAATCCTCAATATGCACATTGGTTTTTCTACCTTTCTTTTCTTCTAATTTAAAAAAAATATTAATACTTCCGATGAGTTTAGAATAAGTTTAAACAACATTTGCAATTATTTTATAATTAGAGTAATTATTGTTATTTTGTTATTGTAAATTAAATGCAGTAAATTACAGCAATGTATTTCAAGAATAAATATTTCCAATAAAAATTATCTGAATTTTATCTGCAAAACTTCCATGTCATAGTTAATAAAATATTATATAAATAAATTGCATTATTGATGACAATTTTTGTTACACAACGGATCATTCAAAAACTATTGTTTTTCAAAAAATAACCAGAATATTTAGTTTGAATTGAACAGGTTTTACTTGAATTTAATCTATTTAGAAACCGCATATTCTTTACCTTATATTAAAGAATATCCATATTTAATATAAGGTAAAGAATATGCCATTAGGTAAGGAATATGAGAAATATTTCCATTCAAATTTCTTTGAAACACTAAGTAAATTTATCGTGAAATTCAAATAAAGATCATTTAGACAAAAGTTTGAAATCCTCTATAAAATCTGACAACAATGAATCCGAAATTAACTTTGAGTCCAAATTCAAAGAATAATAATTTATCCTTCATGTATCTGGGGAAGGTATTATGTTGACTCATAATAAATGATTTTTTTAATATTTTGTATTGCAACTTTTAACGATTCTATTTCCACTATTTAACTTTTGTTCTATTTCACATAAATTTTCCGATGCTTCAAAGATATTAAGCCGTTTCTGAACTACAGGAAAATCACCATTTCTAGTTCCATATAAATATTCCAAGTCAAACTTAACAGTCATTTTAAATGAACGTATCCATAATTAAGGAGCTAAAACCATAGAGAAGTCCTCCAGACTATATCAGACAATCTACAAGGCATCATTTCACTTGGAAAATATGCAAGACCAATTATTTTGCATGTTGCAGCATAAATTAATAAACAATGTATACTTCATCTTATATAAGAATCAATTTTAAAACATTCAAAACATGAACACTTTACTCTTACTGACAAAATAATTTATGTGATATTAGAATGTGTATTTCCTGAAATACATTATAAATAAATTACTGACCAAAATTTTGAAGATAATTTCATAAACATAATTTGCATGAAATTAGATTTATTATATAACAAATCGCCTTTATAAGGTTAAATATATAGGAAACTTCAGAATTTATGATCTGAATAGATATTTCTATTCTTTACTTTAATTTTTTATTCTTGTTTTTCAGTTACATTTGTGTTGTGTTGTTACTAATGACACTTGGACAAGCCAAGAACGCTATGCCTTAGCTATACGAATTAAAGTCAATTGGGAGCATCTTTAGTTTTAATCAGAGCACCATAAAGATGAAAGTACGACTTTTGCTCTTCAAATTCTCCAATAGATGGCAGAACCAAAGGATCTTCTCCCTTAATTTTGGCATTGATCTGAAATGGGAGTAAATTTCTCCAGACCATTGCACCCATGGTAACTGTTCAACGACCGACCACAAGACTTTCGATTCCACAGATTTAACGAGCACGTATATCGCATGTACTCGGTGTGTCTTTGGCGGCATTGGGAATCGAACCCCACCCTTCCGGATGGAAGGCTGATACCCTAACCACTAGGCTACCACGTCCTCTCAGTTACATTTAACCAGATGAATTTAAACTGAGAACTTAAACTAGAACCGAGAAAGAGGGACAATATTCCAAGCAAAAGATTAGATCAAGCGTAGGTGCTTAGGCATTCATTGCAACCACATCGTTATAGAAAATATTTTAGAAATAAAAATGTATTTCAATAATTAAATGACATTTAACGCATTAATGTAGATTTCATTATTACATTTCTTTATATAATATTATTTAATATATTGAATTAGAGATGAAATTAACGGGGAACAAAGCGAACATATGCTAAATTATGTTATTTCACTTTACGGATGGTATAATTTATGATTTTTTTATTGAAATTTGAAATATGTTTACATTTTGTAAAAAACCACAAGCTGGTACAATTTTTTTTAACATTTTAGTATAAATTTTTTTGGAATTTTGAAATAAAAAAGGTATAAATCAGCTTAAAAACTATGATGCACAAGATAATAATCCATGACAGATCTTTTTTTTTTTCAATTGATATAATTCTTTTACTAAATATGTCATAATTTCTAGCATGTAGAATGCTTATCTATTTTATAAAATTATATTTGTTCTAAAAAAATTTGACGTACAAAATGAAAACATAATTATTGGAGTTTTTGTTTAGCAGTCACAACTAGACTTCTTAAAATAATGAATTTGGTTAAAAAATGGAAGAAATGAAACTTGTTTACAAGAACTGACTGTGTCTAATTATTTTAATAGAGCTCGTTTGCTTTTTCCATAGCACTCAAATAAATATACATACACAAGAAGGGACATTTTATTAAATGTTTTTCCATTAAGTAGTTAATTTTTTCAAAAAATTTTATTTCCTTCCTTAGAAACTGTACAGGTATTCTGGTAGCTCTACAAACATTTTAAAATTAACGCAAATATAATAAGCTTAGTTCTAAGTGAATATTTCAGAAAAAATATTCTGTAATTATTTTTTGAAAGGAACAAAAGGAATTGTGTAATTATTTTATAATAATAAGCTTATGGTAAAACTAAACTGTATGATATAATCTTAACTAGTAGTGAAGAATATTATAATTGAGAAATGTACATAAGAATAATCATAATCCTTTTAATAAGTATCAGTAATCAAATGTTCCTTATTATTTGAAGTTTTATCTATTAAAAATTGTTTCCATATAATTATTTATTTCATATTACTCACTACGATATTTATTTCAATTTTCCTTACAGAAAATAAAAATTATGAAATTTACTAAAATTTAACAACAATATCTTATTATTAACATAACATATAAATTATCTTATTAAATAACATAACATATAAATAATAAATGCCAAATAAAATTTATATATACATATATATATAATTTTATTATCAGATATATTTGTGTATGAACTACGTTTGTAAAATAATTTTAACAGTCGAAAATTGATTTTTGTTGCTATGGGATAAATACTTATAATATGGATTATTACTAAATATTATAGTAATAATATTTTTCACTTTAGGAAGCATTTTCAGAGTTACCTGTTTTCTGAGATCTTTAGAATTAAAGAATTCTGCCAATTTGTTCATTCTTTGTTTTACTTACTTAATCAATTAAGTGGAAATGTTTTGCAATATTTCAATAAATAGTTTTATTCCCTCGATATACATACCGAAATAAAAGGTCCTGCAGCTTCATTTTTACTTGATAGAAATTTACTGAATTGATAATTTTAGTAAGGACACCATCAATCACATTACGAAAATAATTTTTATGATTCATAATATTTAATGCCTTTTTTGTAAAAACTTTAAAAGCTGTTTCGTTTCCGTAAAACTAGCTAAAGCTTCAATTATTTATTAATATTTTAATTATTTTCACACAAAACAACTGGCTTTGTAAAACAATAAAATCCATAGCAAAATTTATATTTAATAAAATATTTTGAAATATTTTGAGTGAAAAAATATAAAAAATAATTTTGAGTGAAAAAAAACCGTTTGCTTACATGGACTTCTATTGAAATCACTATATATTTATATATAAATTTTAAAAATTAATGAAATACGTTATAGGATATAAAAACGATTAAAATACATCCCTTTTACATTACAAGAATTTTTATATTCCATAATTTATGAACTTATAACTAAAATAAATATTGTCCTTACAATACCACATGTTTTGTTAAAATAAAATTAACAGCAGTACTTTTCAGCATAATAAAATTGTAGAAAATAACAAAATCGTGTGGGAAATACATGGAAATTTTTGTTGTTTTTTAAAAAAACCATATATATATATATATATATATATATATATATATATATATATATATATATATATATATATATATATATATATATATATATATATATATATATATATATATATATATATATATATATATATATATATATATATATATATATTTTAATAGTTTTATTCACTTTTTAGGGCAGTAATAGCAACAACAGTAAAGCAGTAAATAACTAACAGAATTGATAATTGATAAGAGAGAAAAAAAACAATTTATTTAAATATTCACAATGATATCTTTAACCAAATTTGTTTGAAATAAGAAAATATATTTGAACGAACATCAAAAAAATTTCTTTTTCTATATGATTGCACAAAAGTCTTTCATCCCTTTCTATGAAAGGAAAATTATGCTTCCTTATTCAATGGTTCATAAATTATTGAGCCTGAGAAGTAATACTTCTGTATTACTTTAGCCTCAGTTAATACAGTGACATTATTTAACAGCTCATACATCTTTTCATTCTAGCTGAATTACTGAATCGTTTTAAACTGAGTTAAAGCTTTTGTATTTCTTAAATAGGCATGTGTGAAAGAAATTGTCGTATTTATGTAAACTAATATATAATAACGACAGTGTCAAAGTTATAATTTTAATTTTAATTTGTATTATTATTTATGCAATTTAAAATTATAAAAGTAGAAATATAATTTTAAAATTTATTTAATTTTTTAAATAATTTGCTATTTTAAAGATATATCTAAACAATGATGAAAATTTTGTCATCTATGATAAACGTATTTGTGTTAATAAGATAATAATTAGAGCATCATAAATTTTTTTGATTTATTGTCTCTAAATTAAAAATAATACAAATGAAATTCATCTTTAAAAAACAAGCAACCTTAAAAATATTTACTATAACCATATTACCATCTTCGAAAATGACACTTTTTGCCTGCAAAATGTATTTGGAATTACCTATTTTCAAAATTAATCTTAGAATGCTTAAAAAACATTTAATGGTTTGAGAAATGTATCAAAAAGAAAAGCATTCATTTGAGAATCAACACTAATATTAATAAAAAATCAACACTATAAAAATTTTAGAATTCGGGATTAATTTATTCATTCAAAGTGATTGTTTTAAAATATAGTAATTTGTTTTCATAAAATATTTGCTAAATCAATATAATTTTATTATTTATTCTACTGATGGATGTCGAAGTTTTAATCACTAACTGTATATTTATAAAAAATTAAAGAAGAAAAATTTATTGTATAATTTGTAAACAAATGGTATACTTCAAATTAAAATAAAATTAAAGTATATAGTTTAAGATAGAGCTTTAAGAATATGCCTACAGATGGTTATATATTTAGTGACATAAAACATGAAAGCAATCTACGAATTCTTATATATTACGTCTTTATGTACTTCTAGAACTGTTCATTGGACACTTAATAATGTAGGAATAATTATATTCCTTAGAAATATTTTTACATCTATGGAAAAAAATATATTATTTGAAATCATTCTCATCAGTTCCATGTATTTCATTTGTCTCTTCAGTAAACAACGCAATAGATTAATTACAGCATAGGAATTGTAAATTATAAATATGTAAACACAAACATAAACCACATCTTAAGGATAAGTTGGTAACTATTTATCACTAATCGTAATAAGAAAATGATGTAAATAATTTAAGCACGCTTGCATCGAGCCTACTTTTCTTTTTATAAAGTTAGAAATTATACAAAAACTTCTAAAAATTAGACTAAACTAGTTATAGTGATTACTAAACTTTCGAATCTGCATATACTACAACAGTTATCAGAATGAAATGTCTTTTATTGTTAATTTTGATTTATTCAGGTAATTGCTGTGATATTGTATACAATATGCAGTTAATAATTTGTGCTGACATGAAAAATAATTTTTATAATGTGGGTGAATACCTTCATTAAATCCAACTAATTGTAAGAACCGAGAACAGTTTTACCGAACATAAAAACTTACTGTTGCATAAAAGAAATAGAAGTAATAAAATTAAATTTTCTTACATTTATAAATAGTTTGAATGTTTGACAGGATTAAATATTTTGTTTGGATGCTTGGATATTGCATAGAAAGAAAACTATTTGCTCATAATGGAATTATTAATCAAGGAGCTCTTTGGTCTGAAGATTTAAATTTATATTATGTTTTTGATATTATTAGCTACATCAACAAAATTAACAGCTCGAGTTCTGTACTGATGATGATTTTGTAATTTTTTCTCTAAAGAAAAATATTATTGTGGAGTGCAAGTTAATACTTATTGTGGAGTGTATACTTACACTTTCAACGAAGTTAGTATTGCTTCATTCATTCTACCTTAATGGTTATTACAGACTCTATAATGAAGAAACAAAAGTTGTATACACTCCTCAATAACTCAGGTATTACATTGCAAAATCAGTAAATTTCCTCTCTACAATAAAATTGAATGCGAAGTATTCATATTAAAAGAGTCATTTAGCAATACATTTTGAAATATTATGTTCGAGGATAAAATCTAATATTTTAAAAATATTTTCTGTGTACTTCGCAATAATATTTTGTATATAATGATTTTTAGTTATACTTATGCGATAATATTTGTTATTTATAAATACGGAATTATAGCTAACGAAAAAGAAAACACAAAGAACATAATTAGACAAGAGGTTATTTAAATTTCTGATTCTAAAAATTATATCAATGAGGATATATATCCAAATTTACATTTGTATTTGAGGTATAAATGATTGTATCGCTCAATATTTGTTTGTAAATATGTTTCTATAATAACTGTGATAAAATCAAGCTATCCAACAACATTAACAATTTGCGACGAAAACACATAATTTTGGTAACATCATCAGTAAATAATACAGTTGTTTGGTAATCTATGAAACAAAAACCATAATAACTAATTATTTCTAACTAATTAATATTAGAAATTGAAATTTTTCACTTACTTATTTTCCTTTTATATGTAACTCTAAATTGTCTGATAATTTTATGATGCTTATTAACTATTAAACTATAGTTTGTATTGACTTTTTCAGTCATTGTTAAATCTCTATTAATCAGACTTACAAGAATAAAGGGTCTATTTCAAGAACGTACTATAATCAGCAATTAAATGAAAATATTTACAGTGTATTGAGAAATATCTAAAAGCACATACATACTTTTTCTCTTTAACAATGACACCCTTCTTAAAATGAATCGTTTCTTCTGATCTATAATATTGCATATTACTATTACTGTTTAGGTTACATTGCATGAGTGATGCTATTTTTGAACCACAAAATACAACGAGCTATTCATTCTTCACCATCCAATGTTTAGATGCCAAAAGGCAGGATTAAACTAATATTTATTTTTTCAAAATATTGCTTAGTTACTGAACTTCAAACCATTACTAAAATGACTAATACGTTTACCTACCTTCGGGCTGTACTTGAAGATAAGTTGAGTTGGAAGTGCCACACTGATTTTGTTTTGCTACCATTTAGTAAAATATTGTCCATCCATGAAAAGGTTTGTTAGCTGCCTCTGAGGGATATACACATTCAACCTTAAATAATATCTGTAAAACTTTCATTCTGTCGGTCTTGATGGTCTTGCTACATATTTGTAAAGCCTTTTATACTCATGATATCTTTAGAAATGTTACATTGCCAAATTATTCTACAAAAGCTCTTTGGGAAAGAAATTTATATTATCTCCCAGTGGATACCTGCTCATTCTGGTGTTGGTGGAAAAGAACAAGCTGACCTTTTAGCTAAAACGTGTCTGTGGTTTTACAGAGGATTAAGTGTAAGATTTCACCTGCCAAATGCATTGCTACAAACTCTTCAACCTTTCGAAATTGGTCAAAAAGTAGAAATTCCATTAAATCTTGATTGAAGAAATCATTATATAAGGAAATTTCTTATAAAATTTTTACTGGCCAAACGTCCATCAAGAGTTAAGCAGTGGAAATTCCACTAAAAGCTGATTGAGGATTATACAGGACATTCCTGATTGACCCCACCTCACAGCTGTTGTGAGATTTCAGTTGAATGTTTGTCACAACTGTTTGGTGGTTCACTAATTTCATCTAGATGTCCTACCGAGCAAGATAAGTCCTTTTTGAAACAATGGAATCATGGATAGGGACTACTTAGGACTGTGTAAAATGATTCAATGTATCGCAGAAACGGAGCATTATTGAACCACCTGTCATAGTATGAATTATGAAATCTATTTTCCTTCTTTTTTTTTATCTTGCCATTGAAAATGAAAAAATGTTTAAAGCAAGAAACTATTTTTATGTCATAACGTTTACTCCTTTTTGTTTTAAAATATTAACTTAATCATAATTTAAAATACTAGCTTAATCCAGATTTTTTTTAAAGTTTCAAAGTATGATTTTAAGACTTTATATTAAAAATTTCTATTTTATTTACCATTTAAAAATCAAATTATATAAATATTATTTAAACACAAAAATACATTTATATTCCATTGTACTTTTATAAATATTTAATTATAATGCAATTCCCGATCTTTAATAAATTGAGATAAGTGAAACTGTAAATATTGTGCATTCCTTTAAAAATTCCATGAATCATATTTATCCTTAATTTAAAAAAAAATTATTTTTCATCAATCATTTTTTTTCTTTTAAAAAATATCAAACAAAGATTTATTAATATGATTAGGAATTTCTGATAAATATCGGGAATATAAATAAAAATGAATTTGTAATGATCCTACCATTCCAAACTAAACTATAATGATATTCTTGATTTTAAAATCATAATTAAATTCTTATCAGTACTTGAAGTTTAATATTTAAAGCTTACAAAATTTTATCTTTTATTGAAGTGCAAATAAACATGTAACTTTAATTCATGATGCAAAAATAGTAGGAATATATATATATATATATATATATATATATATATATATATATATATATATATATATATATATATATATATATATATATATATATATATATATATATATATATAATGCAGGGAACATCATGCAACAAATAAGAATCGGAAATTTATTTGCTAGAAATTTTAAATTTCTTCATGGTTTGACTAGTTTTGATATTGTAATGTTTAATTCAAGCTAAAAGTAGATATTCTAATGAAATGATAAAGAAATATCTAACTTGGAATATTTCTTGTTTATGTTTTGAAACAACTAGTCTAGTTCAACTCTAAGAAAACCTTTTGAAATTTTACAATTTTCACAATCTATTATCGAGAAAAGTCTTTAAATTCATTTCCAGGTAACATTAGAAAACAGTGATTTTTTACATTTTTCAAAATTTTTTACATTAAATTTAGTATCTTAACAGTTAACATGCTTTAAATATTCTTAAATACACATGTATATTATTCAGAGGAATATTTTGAATTGTAAAATAGAAAAGATATCTTTAATTATTTTAGTCTTAAATAAAATAACTTAAAATCTGATTTTTTCATAAGATAAAATTGTAATTATTAGAAATGTGAATGCAAAATTTAGCATCCACTACAAGAAAATATTCCCAGTTTGTATTATCAATTTTTGTATAATTTGCTACCTTACAAATATAATAGCTAATTTGTATTATATTATAGGATTTAATATCAGATTTGGAGTTAATTTGAAGCACACGTAAGAGTATTATAAAACACAATTCAGAATCAATTTAATGCTTTTTATAAGAAAAATAACCAAAAAGGACATAATTGATAATAAATAAGTTATCACGCTACATAAAGCCCAAACATTTTACATATAAAGCACAAACATTTTTTATATAAATACATTATAAGCTCTATATTCATGCAATGACTCATAAAGTAATCTATATTCAAATTACATAACTTTTTTTAATTATTTATATTAAAGTTTGCTAAAAAATTTCCCAGCAACTTGAAATCAATCATTATTGAAAATTATCATGGACAGCGTTTGTTCTCATATATTCTTTTTAAACCACTTTTAAGCAACTGCAGAAAAGCTTTTTTTGTGACTTTAATAGATGTACAGTCCGGCACTGAAAATTCAGCACCGAGAATCAGTTGCCAAAAGTGACGAAACTCGGCAAACAGAAAAAGAGACAACAAAGAATAATAAAAGATGTATGCATTTCGGAATGATATGCTAGTTAAAGAGCGGGAACATGGTTGAGTCTGTAGGTTGTTGGATCATCGTGGATGCCGATACACGAAGCAAGACGTCTAGGCACAGAGTTAAAGATAGTGCGGATAGCGTCCTGATTAATCACTCTTCTTTCCCGGTTAACCATTTGAAAAGGTGCGTCTTCTAAAGTAGGAAGTGCAAGGGTCAGCAAATGATGTCCAATCATAGCCCAAATATGCTCCATTGGTTTTAGATATGGCAAGCACAGTGGCCCAGGAAACAGCAGTACAATTTGTAGGGCAAATTTGCTGATGCGAGCAATGTGCGGTCGGGCTTTATCCTGCTTATAAAAGGCATTGGGCACCCGGTGAAGATAAGGGAGTGTCACAGGCTGCCGCACATCATCCAAGTAACGTCGGGATGTCATATTGCCGTGAATACGAATTAGCGTTGACCTGGAATCGTACCCAATGGTGCCCCAAACCATGTTGTAGTATTCTACTTGATGGGGAATTCCAAACTTTCTGCAGGATTATCTCCACGTTGGCAGCACTCTTGTTCACACATCACTAAAGTAATGGAAGCATGTAAAAAGACAATCCTGTTCCACTTTGTCTTCCACTTCAACCCAATCTGACATCATTCGAGACTTATGCATCTATGCAGTGGAGCCAATATCAGTCTTTTGATTTAACGTAATGACAAAGGACACTAGCATTCATTCAACGGCAAATGGTTCTGTTTGATTTGGGAGCATCCAGGGCTGAAAACCTTCCACGTGTTGAAAAATTTCGGTAGAGGTGCTTCGTGGTGCCACCACTGTCTCACGAAGCATCCCACAAACAATCTATAGAACCTTGTTTTAACTACCTTCACCACAGTAGGTGCTGTGGACGCCTTACCGTGTCTCTCAGCTGCAATTTGCCATAGTGATAAAACTGTCTTCCTCCGTCTGATCAACTTGCCCATCGTAAATCGTCTTCCTGCTGGTTTTGACTCTATCAAGGATGGTCTGGAATTCTCTGCAACTGCAAGCGTCTTTTGGAACAAGAACAAACTTTCAACGATTATTTTCCAGGCAACAATAGCGGTGTGAATGTTTCTTACTTTACTAGTTCCTCGTATTATAACTTATACTAAGCGCTCTGGAAAGCAGTGCATTTCACACCATTTGAATAATTTGGTAAGGTGCATCTACTCTGAAATTTGCATAATTTTCTAATCATTCTTTCTTGTTATTGCATTTCTAATGTCGGGCAGTGTATAATTAAATGCATTGACAAAAATTTTATTTTCTGATTTTACAAATTATAATTTAAATTTTACGAAAAATAATCTAATATAATTAACAATAACCAACTAAAAGATAAAAACTTGTATTACATTACATAAAGTTCTATTCTTTCCTGCATAATTTCATATAAAACGATTCCATGGTAAAATAGTGTTAGAAAATTTCCCTTTTTATTAACTTGTTCTATATTTATTTCTTTTTGAATTTGTTTCGGTACATATTCTATCATTTGAACTGGTTAACAGTTTTTCTAAGTTTACTTTATACCTTGTCTAGTAATTTAAGTAACTTCCAAGAAATAAAGGGATATTTTATGGGCATCAGTTGATCAAAACAAAACAACAGGCAGCACCCTGTATACATTAACTACTAGCAAATGACACAAGCTGTAATTCTGGAAAAAAGCAGAGTATAACAATAAAACCTTTTCGTGGGTGAGCGAGAACGGAAAATTTTGTCAAAAAATAAAATAGTATATATATATATATATATATATATATATATATATATATATATATATATATATATATATATATATATATATATATATATATATATATATATATATATATATATATATATATAAAAATATATATAAATATATATATATGTATATATATATATATATATATATATATATATATATATATATATATATATATATATATATATATATATATATATATATATATATATATATATATATTTCCTCGCGCGCGCGCATGCGTTTAAAAGAAATCTTTGCACATCTGAACAACTACTGTTACATCATTTTAATTTGACCAATTATTTTACAAAATGATTTACTAATATTGAAAAGGTGTATAAAATAACTAACAGTATGTGCAAAACATTAAAGTTTCAAAATTTTGAAAAATAATAAGAAGTGCAAGTTTAAACATTTTCATTTCAGTTCAGTAATAATGCTTTATTCTTGATTTGCAATGACACCTTAGCTATTATTCTCAACGTTAACTCTCAGTGTTAAAATTTTACATAGGTTGGTTGGTTAGTTGGGTATTATGGCGCAAGGTCCAAAAACTGTCATGCTGCGTCAAGAATAAAGTCTTGAAGCAGATATTTAATTTATTATATTTTTTATTTTATTTATTTATTTATTCTTATTATTTTATTTTATTTATATTATGTACTGTTTTTTGGAAACCCAAGCAACATTAATATTTTAAAAAATAAAAACTAGAGTATATATATTATATTAAAATCCTATTATAAAATATAAAAGTAAAATCAAATATGTATGTATAATTTTAAAATTTAAAAAACGCAAATTAAATATAATGTAAAAAACCTATTGTCCTCAAATAGGCAAATAAGTTCCAATAGGGTGGTTCCCCAAGCAAATCAAATAATGTTAAAATATCACAATTAAAAAGAGTAAACGATATTGGTTAAAATATGAGCATGAAATTAAAATATGATAAATAGTAAATGTGGTTCATCACACGTTTCACACCATGGCTTTAGTTCATTTAAAAACAAATGTCTGTGTGAAACGTATGTGTACGATACGCGCGAAGTCGAGTTAATCTAACATCAGCACTTCGTAAGGTATATATATATATATATATATATATATATATATATATATATATATATATATATATATATATATATATATATATATATATATATATATATATATATATATATATATATATATATATATATATATACTATATATATATATATATATATATATATATATATATATATAAAATATATATATATACTATATATATATATATATATATATAGTAACGGTAAAACTGATAATGAGGTGAGGGATGGGAAAATGGTATGTAATTTGTTGACGACCTGCAAGTTCCATGATTCCTTCCAAAGACCATATATAAAACTTTTTATTGCCTTTCTCACATCTGAGAGAGGAACTGATGGTAAAATTGGATTTGATGCAGCCTTTGCAGCTGCATCTGCTCTCTCATTTCCTTCAAGACCCATGTGGCTTGGTATCCAACAAAATATAATTTCTTTTCCCTTGCCAGCAAGGGAATCCAATGCGTTAAAAATTCTTGACACAACAGGATGACAGATAACGCTATTGTTTTTCAAAGCTTCAATAATACTCGTGCTGTCAGTATATATACAAAGATCATGACTATCATCTGTATTCATGTGCTGAAGCGCATAGTAGATTGGTGTTGCTTCAGCAGTATAGATGGAGCAGGACGAATGAAGGCTGTAGCTAAAAGATGTATTGTTGGTAAAAACTCCTTAGCCCACATGCCCTGTGGTTTTAGATCCCTCCGTGAATACAGGATTGTATGATTGGTTTTGAAAGCGATGAGAATAGTATAGCTGCTGAAAAACAATAAGTGCTGTGTCGGATTTTTTGAAGTGAGCAAAGGTATTTATAAGAGTCGTTGCTTGAGACGATAGCAAAGGTTTCACCAAGGACATTAGCGATGTCCATAGGAGAAGAGTGTACAGCAGCTGTGGATTTTAGGATAGGAATAAAGAATTCCTTAAGCATTCCATTGGCTAATTTCACTTTTCTCCATAACTGTTTACTGGATGTGGAAGAAGTAATTGAGGATACATACCGAGACCAGGATTCCTTCTGACTTCGACGACGAGTTCTGCGAGCTAATGCTTTTGCTCTCTTAAAGGCGTTGAGATTCTCCGTTGTGGGGTATCTTCTGAATAGCCCCCATAACCTCCTCTGTTTCTTATAGGTGTTTTGACATTCATCATTTCACCAAGGTTTGCAACGCCTGTGTGGTGTAGGGGAACTCTTTGGTATTGATGCATCAGCTGCATTCTTAATTGTTTGAGTGACCTTAAAAACGGCAATATCAATATCTTCGATCGAAACCATTGCATCATCAACAACTGCCAATTGTGTAAATAATGTCCAATCTGCCCGACTGTACACGTAAGTAGGTAAGCGTTGTCCTACACTACTACCTCCAGTCTCGGAGATGACGAAAGGAAATGATCGCTGTTATGCACATCATTTCCTATATTTAAATTCAAAAATGGCAGAAGTGAAGAAGAGCTAATGGCCAGATCGAGAGAATGAAATGTTCTTGTGTGTATGTGAAAATATGTTTTCTCGTTGGTATTAAGCAGACAGAGACTGTTATCTGAAATAAATCGCTCTATCTGACGACCGCGAGAATTAGTATCATCACTACCCCATAAAGAATTATGGCCGTTAAAGTTACCTAACAGCAGAAATGGGGTTGGCAACTGATCTATTAAGGCATAAATTTCCTCTTGGCGGATGGCATCATGCGGTGGCAAATACAAACTACAGACTGTCAATAAACATGATGTATGAATTCACACAGCAACAGCCTGCAGTGTAGTATTTAAAGGTTGGGCGGTGCTGGGATGGTTGTTGGATGTTAATATGCAAACACCTCAAAACACTGCACCATCATCACCACCATCTTTTCTAAAGCTTTTAAACCCACGAATGGAAAAGGTATTTCTGCACTTCAGGAATGTTTCCTGAAGTGCAACACATGCGAGGTTGTAGGCTGAAATTATGGACTTGATATCATCAGGATGGGAACGCAAACCATGGCAGTTCCAAGAAACAAAGGAAGTTATTATTTAGTTTGAAAAGTTCCTTTCCTGGAGCTGGAAGGCATGTCATCTGACATCTCCTCGAGTGATAGGTCTTCGTCCGAGGGATGTAGATATACGGTGTCTGCCTCCAGGTTTAAGGCTTTACGGGTGGATATGGAGGGCCTAACATTGCCCTCTTTTGCGGATTTTAATTTTAATGCCTTTAAGGCTTTAGATTTAGTCATTAGAGCTTTTCTACGCGGAATGGCTGTTGACGTTGATTTTGGCCTCTGTACAGATGTAAGCGGTAATTTCTCGATTGGAAGTGAAAGAGCATCAGTTTGCGTTACTAGCCGTTTTGGTGACCTTGGCAGTGACAGAAGCATAGCTAACTCCTGCTGGATGTGTAAGTGCTATAACGGTACGTTTCGCCTCAGGATATGAACAATTATTTTAAACTTTAGTGGTTGTGATTTCCTTTTCCAGTATCCAGATAAGACAACTTCTATCGTAGGAGGGGTGGTCACCCTTACAATTGACGCACCTCTCCTTTGCAGTACAAGACGAGCTGTCATGGCCAACTGCTGCGCAGCGAGCGCCAGTCAGTTTGCCCCTGCAAGCCACTTTGAAGTGACCAAATCTTTGGCAGTGGAAACAACGCAAAGGATTTGGAATAAATGGCCTAACGGGTAGATGCATATACGCAGCTTTAATATGCTGCGGTAGGTCTGGCGTCGTAAATGTCAGTACGAGATGTTTATTATTAATAATCTGCAAATCTCGTTTGATAGTGATGCGTCTTACAGCACAGACCTTTTGATCTTTGAGATTTTCTAAGCTCTCATCCGCAGGCGTATTAAGCAAATCCTTGGCGGATATCATACCACGAGAAAAGTTAAGATTCATGTGAGGAGAGACAGACACCTCAATGTTAGCAAGCATATTCTGGTTGCTTATAACGTTAGCTTGAGCTTCTGAAGCTACTACAACAATTAAGTAACCAGAACGCATTTTCCTAATGCTCTTCACTTCGCCGATATTTCCACTGATAGCTTTGTGGATTAGGAAAGGGGATACTGTATCGAAACTACCCTCTTTCCGTTTGACAACATAAAATTTTGCTTCTAGTAATGACAAAGAGTGCTTCCGTGGTAGAGAAGAAAAAGCATATGTTTCCATATTAGAAATGGAAAATTCGGGTCCTGACGTCACCACCCCCCACCGAGTCCAACAAGGGGATGCAGACCAACTGCACCAGTGCAAGCAGGTCCTATACGCTCACAGTACATCCCTGAAGTGGTCTCCACCCTTAACGAGTCACCCAGTAGATGCAGCGATCGCTTGATCCATAAAGCCGATTGATGTGCTGAGGACTACTATACACCTCCCGTTTACCTGAAGCAGAGGTCAAAGTAATGTGTTGGTCTCTGGGGGCCTCAATTACCAGGACCCTCCTTTCCAGGGACACGGGTCTCCACGCATGGCAAACACATGGGTGATTTAATCCTCAAGAGTAGCTAATAGCAACAGAGCGGCTAAAGCTACTGAAGGAGAGCCCTCAATCTCTTACGAGGCAACCTCACTGAGGGAGAAGAGGAAGAAAAAGCAGAAGAGTAGAGGAGAGAGGAAATTAAAGTAGACCACAGATCACTAGGGTACTTCGGGATTGTGACACCCGTGTTTACCTAAAGAAGGTAAACCCCCTGTTGGGAAAATTTTACATACAGCACAAACATTTTTATATAAATACATTATAAACTTATTGTATGGAATAAGTAAAAAAATATTAATTAAATTAGTGGAAAATATCATTACAGAAATTTAAATTTAAAAATTAAATGTAAAACCTATGGTTTTTTTTAAAGAAAAATGTTTGCTCCCCAATATATCAAAGTTAAAATATCAGTGTGTGTAAAAAAAAAAAGAAAACGATAGTCATTAAAAGCTGGACATAAATTTAAAGTATAGAAGACAGTAAATGGTACATCATGTTTCACAACAAAGATTTATTTAATTTAAAAACAAATGACAATGTGTTAAATATGTGTGCTTGATACGACAGTAAGTTAATTTTTCATCTGCGCTTCAGATTTGAAAAAATGATGATTGATGATGAAATTACGAATGGAAAGATAATGCTCAATATCTTAGAGACCTACATGTTCCATGACTCTTGCAAGCGAAAATAAACTATCTTTTTGACACATCTTATTGCATCTAAATGAACGATGTACGTGCTACGATGTGTAGTGCAGGCGATTCAGTTTCAGCATTTGCATTAGAATTTTCATTTCTTTCAAGAATAAGTAAATAATATTAATTAAATAAGTAGAAAGTGAGTGGTTTAGGGATCAAGACCCCAAAAGCCGGATACGCAACAAAAGATAATTATATAGGCATGTTAGCATGAGAACCCAAAGCTTAGAAAGCCTCGAATACAGCAGAATGATAATATTCGAAAACTCAACGCTTCTAAAATGCTCAAATTGCCAGTATACCCGCAAAATTTAATTTAATTTAAAGTATTTACGAGCTGATGCACCTGGTGTACTGTCGTAATAGGAACAGGAGCTATAGAGATTGTAACATCCACTGGTATTTCCAAAAATTAGGCAAACAACCAACGAGTCAAGTAAATTTGTGTACGTCCATGGAGGCAAGCATATATTGAGGAATGCTGTGAGAGTGATAATATAATTAAAGCGGTTGTTGTTGTCATGGGACAAGTGCAAAAATAAAAAAAAAAGAAAACGTAAAAAAGACAAGTCATATGGTACCAAAGGCATGGAGCACTGCCCTGGCCACATCTTCTGCTTTTTCCGTATAAAGGGTGTCATGGCAGTTGGGGTCGACGCTGAAGAGAGTCGAGGCAACAGAGATGCAGTTGAAGAGATGCCTCTGATCCAGTTGAACTCCAGTGCAGTGCCTGCATTCTGCGTAGGTTCTAGATCCGTCAGGCATGATTTCCTTGCCTTTTATGTGCCCAATCTGCATTCTGATGATGGTATAGGGCATACCACGATCAGGGTTAAGCTCCGGTAGGTACCATTTTTTCCGTAGTCCCCCGCAGAGCTGATGACTTGCGCAACGGCGTTTGCATCGAAGCAAGTGGTAGTCGTGGGAGGGGGATTGAAATTCCTAGCCTCCTTGGAGAGGGAATCCTCTTGTTAATTTCCCTCGATGTCAAAATGTGCAGGTACCCATTTGATGTGCAGGTTTTCTCCCTTGCAACTATGCTGGACAAAAGAGCGTTGATGTCTTGGGCAAGTCTCGTTTTACCTCCTTTAATTACCTACTTAAGACTAGAAACTATTGTACTTGTCACAAAGACTAGTCATTACAGCACTTGTTATTATAGTGGTATAATCATTCGAATTTTGGTCGATTTTCTAAATTGAGCAAATGGATTGATTATAAATCTTTACTCTCTCTTGGTAAAAACAGGGAGATGTTAAAATGTGTACGTTTATGAAAAACAGATTTTACACAGTGCATTTAAAAACAGATGGATTTTGATTCGAGAAAGTAAAAGGGGGATGCTGTAAATATTAAAGTTATATGTAAAATGATTTAATAAATTTTTTCTCTTGGAATAATTAGTTGATGAGTCACATGCAAAATTTCCGATTGAAATCTAAGTCATTCCATTGGAAAATGAATTTTACTATATGGGTTAGGAATCTAATTCATAGACATACGAGTAATCCATAAAATATACGAGGAACTTTTATTGAATAAAATATTATATTATACTCTGTGATGATAAAAATGCATGAAATTATTAATTGAAAATAAAAGTTTCTGCACTCTAGAAATTTTTATGAAATTTATTTTAAATACTATAAAATTTTAATTAAAAATACCTAATAATTCTCTATATAATAAACTATAAATATTAAATTAGCAATATAAAAAGAAAAATCATAAATTCCAGTTGAGATTTTCTTTGAAAAATTTTTCAATGCAAAAAATATTTTATACATCAAAAAACGCAATTTAAAGTATGTGTGAAACATTTTTATCAACTGAAATTATTGCAGAAAAGCAAATAAAATCAAGCGAAATAAAATTAAAAAAAAATTATATAAGTATATTATGGGCAATTTTATAAATAAAGTTTTATGAATTCCATACTTAATAATTATTTATAAAGGGATAATCATTTATACCTGCTTTTTCATAGGAAAATAAAAATAATAATGAGAATTATTGTAAATAAAATAAAAGTATGTATTTAATATTATTATAATAATATTATTATTGTATTATAATATTACTGATGCATAGTTTGGAATTTAATTGATAATTCTTATGTATGGTCACATGCTCTCCATCAGTGTACATCTTTAATAAAAAGTATTTTTTTCACATAATACTGTACATTAATATATTTACATATATGCTAAGTTTTTTTCATAGAGTTGAATATTTTAGGAATTTATTTTTATTTTGTCATTAAATATTCACTCAGTTCTCGAACCTAATTATAATTGAAATGTGTACTTATGTATTGAGTTAAAATAAAATTTCAGAAGATTAGTTCAGCTCAATCCCTTTATAAAATATCTTTAAAAATGAAAAATGGAAAATACTCTTTATAAATTGCTATTTTTGCATCATTTTATGAAAACAAAAGAAAAATACATTATGTATAGAGTTAGCTTATATGTTTCTTGTTTAATTAGCCTTACCTCCAGAGTTACAAATGCACAAGATCATGTAAAATTAATGATTATTGAATTGGAAGTGCACTTTGTATTTTACCAAAGCAAAATATTCTTCCAACCAATTAGCAATTAGAACAAAAAATAAACATATTAATAACGAGGTATGTTAAATTCTGATTTCAGAGTAGTTTTGCAGCCTTTAAGGATTAATGATATAAGATGAGATATTAGACTGATAACAAATAAACTTTCAGGCCTGATTTAATTCATATATTTAAATAGATTTTTAAAGTTTTTTTATAATGATGTTCGTGTAAAATGTTGATTAAATTAAGTTTATACCTAACAAATTAAGTAATATCTAATTATTGAGGATTTAAACAGTAATCTACTAGTATATCAAAATCTTTCCCATATGTCTTAAATAAATATTTATCTATATGATGAAGATAAAAAATATAAATAAAAAAATAAACAATGAACTATGTAATAAATATTCCTTTTTTGAATTTACGCTTCAGAAAGGATTAAATTCTTAGATTATACATTTCCCAAAATTATTATTCTTTTAACTAATCAATAATGTTTTCAAATTAAAATTTATTAGAAAAGTTGCCATATATTCAAATGTTAAATTTAAAGGAAAAATAAAAATAATTGTTTAAAATGTTTTTTGAAAATTCATTTTCATTTAAATATAACAATAACAAATCTCAAAACAGACGTCTCATTATCATTAAACAGCAAGAAATCTTGCAACTGGAAATTATTTTTCATTTCACTGAAACAAACATTGGTTGCGAAATTCTATTCTTAAATTACTCTAGGGTATAAAATTGAATTCTATACATTTTGTCACATCAGTGTAATTACAAAAAGAATTCGAAAGACATTTTGATTACACAGAATGTCAAATAAGTTATAATGAATTTTGTAATATACTTCAGTCAGGTTAATATTTGAGACTTTATCTGTCTAGACCGATATCATAGAGCTTTTGAAATTTTATAAGTTAAATATTTCCTCATTATGCATATTGAACTAAATGAAATCAAAAATATTTGTTGAAGAAAAAGGAAGTTTATAACTCCAGATTATTAATATTTAAATAATTGGTTTAGAGTTAGATTCTGGTACGTCAGTTACAACACTTTATAGTACCTTTGAATAAGTATACATTAAAATATATAATAGATAATTTTATAATAGATAAGTAATATTGAAAAGTTGTTTTCAAGTGTTTAATAGTTACCTTAGAAATAATCAACAAGCGTAATAATTTAATATGTTTATCATTCAGTATTAACCTTTCTCATTCAGCATAACTCAATATACATATTTGATTGTATGATTTCCTTAAATTAGAAGTTAAAATTTCTAACTTATTTTTTATGGTATATATATATATATACCATAAAAAATAAGTTAGATTTTATATATATATATATATATATATATATATATATATATATATATATATATATATATATATATATATATATATATAAATTTGATGCTAAAAATATAAAACAAATTATATTTATTTATTGAAAAGTACATTTTCTCTATAATTTTTATTTCTTGCATATATGGTTTTATTTTAACATTCATTATTTACATTTTTTGAAAAATATATCGCATAGTTTTTTAAAGTAACTTTATTAGTAGTTTTTGGTTCATTTAAATGATCAGTTAAAAAATCTGAATCATTAACTATACGGACCACTTAATCACACACATTACTAATTAGTTTTAACTTGAAAATTTTGCAAACATTTCAATACAAGATAAATCACACCTGTCTTTACATTTACATATATTACCAATTAGTTTTAATTTGAAAATTTTGCAGACAATTTAATACAGGATAAATCAAGCTTGTCGTTAAATTTACATATATTTTTGATTACTAATTATGGGTTCTGCTATATTTTATTGATTTATATGTTTTGCTTTAGCTATGACAGAATGACATTATTAATATATAAATATTAAAATTTAGTGCAACATTTACATTTTGATTTGATGAAATCTTTCATTTAAATGTTTATTCAAGCAAAATAAATTTTAATATATTAAAATGCTTAGCATTTTAGTATTAGATTTCTTTGTGGAAATTATTCATTAAATAAATTTATCCTGAGCTAATGTTTGAAAAGCACATTTTGTGGAAGAATTGAAGGAAAAATTCTTAGTTTAAAAATCATGCATTATGATATAAAAATTAAGAAATATGTTTTTCTTTCAAAGTATTCGATTTTGAAATTCATCGTTAAGCCAAACATTTACAGAAATGGCTTACTTACTAATAAAAGAAATAATTTCTTTTACTTGAAAATGAGTGTAATACCTATGATACAAATGTTTGTCTTGATGTAGTTGTTACATTAAGACGGAGATGGAAAGCTTAGTGGATGATATGATTATTTGTGCAATATGATATTTTTCCCTTTTATCTTTATCACGGGAAATATGTGAGGGAATACTTTTGGGAATTTTGTCTCCGGAAAATTCTCATTTCCTGTTTGATTACTGGGATGACTTTTTTCTTTTATTTGGTAAGACGCATATTCCAGAAGGAACTTAGGACAACTAGATAATTCTTTTAGCAGGAAGTGTTTATATGAGCAATAGTTTTAAGAAATTTATCTGTTTTGGAAAAATAAGAATCTTAGCCTAAGTTATTAAAATTTAGAAGAAAACATTAATTTTATACTTAAGTGGAAATATTAGGATCATTTTTAAAAAATCATATAGACAATTTATTTTCCTTATAATATGGAAATATAAATGCTTTTAATCAAATAGCATAAGAACTCGGTGAGTATTGATTTCTCAATCGTTAAGTTTCAGTGATTTTTCAGATGGCGTAAAAACCAATCTTTTATTTTTCATAAGTAAATATTAATAAATTTTTTTCATCTGTAAAAGAAACTGAAGAAAAACTTTCGCTGATTTATAAGATAAAATTATATTTTCAATGATTTTCTCATTTTTTAAAAATTTTTTTGAGAAAAAATTAAAATTTGAATATTTTTCAAGTAAAATATTTGTGTACATTAAAAGGAACTAAATGAAATTATATAGCATATATATTGAATATTTTATGTTGTCTGTATGTAATATTATCCTGTACATACTCATTGAAAAACAATTATTGAAATGTACCATAATACTTTATAAATATGAATATTGCAGTAATGCATAAACTTTAAACTACATAAAAAAATTAAATGAATTTTCTAAGAAAAATAATTTAATTGAATAGTCTTATTAGAGAGAAAGAATGTTAAATTTACTGTAAAAAAGAAATAACATTTGTTTGTAAATATATGTTGACGTATATATTCAATTTCATTATAAAGTGAAAAATTCAAATCTCCTCAAAGGTTCTTAGTCTAAAAATGTTTTGAAAAGCAATTCTTTTAAAAATTAACTGTGAAGAAATGTTATAACTATATATTATCATAAGGAAATACATAAAGAGATTTAATATATAATGTGAAAAGTGGCTTTTAAATGATATTACATATTTATATAGCTATTTCAGTTAATTTTTAAAAATCTCTTAAAATGTCTTATGTAAGTTAATAAAATATTTGGTTAAAACATAAGGAAAGGTAATACCATAAAGTAAAACATAGGAAATATTTGTGTCAATATCGAAAAATAAAACTTTATATTATTTTTCGTGTAGAAGTTGGTTTTAAAATATTTAAGTGATTCCCCACACAGTCATTATCCATTATCTTCTCGTAATGTTACAAATTCGACTTAATATTTTCAATTGATCCCTTTTCCTTTTATGTAAGCCTAAGATCTTTATTTAAAAATACTTCAAAACATATTAAATGGGAGTAATTTTTGATTGCAAATGACAGGATTATCAATCTTACAATTCTGACAACGACTATAACTCTAATCTATAATACCCATTAAAATAAAATTGCGATATAATGTTAAAGAAGTAAAATAAACGCAGACAATTTATAAAACTTCATTTTGATGTTTTAATAAAATTTTAACATTATTTCAAGAAAAAGTGATCTAGATAGTAGACGAATTCTTCTATAAGTTTACATGTTAAATTTTGAGAAATACTACGCTGTGTGAGTGTATTTAAGTTTGTGTTTCACTCATAAAATGTTTTAAATATTTTATTGATATTTAAAGCAATTTACTTCTTGGTAGTTTCACTTTTCCTTCTTTTTTAATGTAATATAACATTCAATATAAGATAGAATATTCAGTTTTTAAGTATAAATTAATCTAGTTACTTTTTCATATATTCCGATTTTATTTAAAAATTTTAATTTAAAAGTACTTTATTAATTGTGAATTTGATTTTTTAAGCTGCAGTAAATAATGATTACCTTTGATAACAAAAATAACAATATTTCAATGTTTTCCGTTATTACATAAAAGAATTATATTTACAAAATTAATTTTCATTTCAGGCTAAATGCTAACATTTTTTTTTTTGATTTACGATAATTAACATTGCATTAGAAAAATATTTTGATAAGATTAATTAATTTTTATCTTACCTGAGTAGAAAATGACCCAAAACAAGAATTTGATTAGTTTATTTGTTTGGAGCGTAAAAGCTTCACATAATTAAATTAATTACATTATATTTGTGATGTCGGTAAAAAACTGATTTTATTAACTTTTACAAGAAATATCTCAATGTTTCATGAAGGAAATAAAAGGATATTAGAATGATTGCATAAGCAAACTTGTTTAATTAAAGAGCATCTAAAGTATTATATATTTAATTATTTATTTTTTTAATCTTTGTGAAATAATAATTAAATGCATTTTACGTAAACTTTGTAAAAATATTGACATTTTTATTAAAATAATTCCAAAACAAGAAATTCATATATATTTCTTAGCATTTTACGCTAGGTAAGCAAAAAACACATTTTAGGAATGATATATTAAATAGAAAATTTAAACTAGTCTATTAAACAATACATACAAAATTCTATATTATTTTTAATTTTTCCTTAGTTTGTAATACTAAGAAGTAAATTTTAAATGTTTTCTAGATTTCAATATTTCTTATTGGAAAATTTTTCAACTTTGTAAACCTACTACTAACTTTCTTACCTTATTTATCAAATATTCAAAGAAAAAAGTAATGAATTATTTTCTCAAGTCCTTTACAATATTTGTTAATGTGATTTGTATTATGAAAGCCCATTATTTTGTAATTATTTTATTATGTACAAAAATATGAAATAAAAAAATCGTCAAATAATTCATTTTCGATTTAAAATAATTTAACTTTTGATTAGAATTGCTTAATTGCAATGGAATAAAATTATGTAAGTGTTATTAAAATTACACAATTTTTTTAATTTTTATTTTTAAAACTAAACATTTTAAGATGCATTTCATCATTGACTTCTTTCATCAACTGAATTTATTATTTAGAACTATTTCTTTTGATTTAAAGCTGATACTCTGTGAATTTTTATGTTTAAAATGTTAATAATTACAATATTCAAAAGAAGATTCATTCCACATTCATTAATTTTGTGATTCTGACTTGAATTTTAAACTTTGAAGCTAAGAATTTAATGTATATAGTATTTTTTAACTTCTAAATTAGTTGATTCAAAAACAATAAATTTTTATAACCATAGCTTGAATAAATATCAATGTATTACTCCGATACAGTTAACAATTGAAACATTTAAAAATTGTAGAAATGCGTTCTATTTTATTTATGTAATGCAGGATAGAAATTACATGCTACAGTCACACGTAAAGTAAATTTCCGGTAATTTTGTTAATCTAAAATTATTTAATTTTTAAAGCTTTAAAAGAAGAATACCCGAAATAACACTATTAGTTAAAATTGTTTGCAAAAAATCCTAAGAACTTAGTGAACTTGGTACTTAAGTCTTGATAAGTAATGAAAATAAATATACCATCACCAGAAAACAGTGAAAATGGTTTTATTTTTCCAAATAAATTGTGTAGTTAAGCAGGTTTCGAAGTTTTATTTTCATTAAATTACTCTCAGTTGGTTACGAAAATGTTCAGAATACGATTTTTATCTCCTTTACAGTGTTCTAAAACATCTGGATTCTATGAAGAGAAAGATTTAAAATTCGGATATGATACAAACGCTTTTGCCACTTGCAATATAAATTCTTTCTCTTGAAAATTCTGGAATCTGATCTATTTTCTTTCAAAATTTCTGTTATACTATACTTTCAACTGAAATTTAAGAATTTTCTTGGAAACAAATACGATTATTTAGCTTTAAGACAATATTTCTGAAGACAAATAAATGTTATAGAAATAAAATTTAAAAGTAAAAAAATTAACAGATATAAACAATAAGTTTTTTTTTAGTATTTATTTTTATATATCTTCTTTTCTTAATAAAATGTGTCTCAAAACATTATAAATTTTATAAAAAGGTAATACTTTACATAATTTTTTTTATTTGTTATTCTCAAGATTCTGTAATTTCTAAGATCTTACGGAGAATAAGACTCTAAAAACTAAATCATGATTTTTAAAAATAAATTAGTATCAATATATTTCTAATTAATGAAAATTTTATTATTTAAAATGTCTAATCATAACTAACAAAATGATTCTAATTGGCATCATATAATAATATCTACCTAGATTTCTATATAATTGGATTTATGAAAGATATAGAAGATTAACCTTATCACAAAATAATAGAATAATCACTAATTTAACTCTCTTTATTAGAAATAAAATATTAAAATATGACATAATTACATTGATATTGCATTTGAAATGACTATTTTAATGAACTGGTTCTTTGAATTCCATTCGAAGAGAAGCTAAAACCCCTTAAATAAATACATAAAATAATTAGACATCTTTCAAATCTCTGATTTGTGTGTTTCATATTTAGAACACTACTAAAAATGTGTCATAAGCGTTTGTAAAGTATAACGAAACACATTATAAATTTAGAAAGAACATAAAATTATGTATATAATACACATAATGCAGAACGAACACACATGTTTAGTCACACTTTTTTTATTCACCAATTTTTATTTTCTAGTCAATTGTTACAGATAACATCAGTAAAATTTGATTTCAAATTATGATATAAAAAGCAATTTGTCTATTTTACAAATTAAACTATACAATTAAACATAATCCATTTAAACCCAAATATATATAATGGAGCAAAATCTCAAATTTTTACACTCTTAAAAGGAGAAAGAGCAATATTTAGCATTCATAAATATAACTCTTTTAGGTTTCAGTTTTGTGCAAAAAGTGACTATAATATATGATCCGAATGTATTAATAAAGTATTGATAATTGCTTTACTGATAAATTATATTTCTTGCGAATTAGCATTGAATATACTATATTTAGTTAGAAAGAGTCCAAAAACGTTAAATTGTTATTAGCTCATTTTGTTCAGAATCAATGTAACGAGACTTGAGTGTAAAAGTATTTAAATTTTGCGCGCTTAAAAAATAAAGGAAATTTTTTAGATATAGTATATGTAATTTTCTTATAAAATATAATAAAATAAATAACGCTTCTTCTTACACAGAAAAATGGTGATACTTATAAGAGTGGAATATAGTTCATTTGTCAATTTGTAAAATATGTACCACCTACTAATTCATATTTAATAGCAATGAGAGAGAAATCATAATGTTATCCAAAATGTTAAAACAATCAAATACTTGAAAAACCTATTTCTCTTACCAAGATCTAATGAAAATATTATGTGCTATTTTATATCTTTCAAAATAAAATTAAAAGGTAAATTTAAGTTAAAACGCTTCTTACAAGCTAAATGTTCATTTGTATTTAATATCTATATGTCTGGACAAATTTTGTTCAAACAAAGAATAAACTATGTATAAAAAATAAGCGTATGCAAACGTTATAAATAAATACATATGCGTGTAAAATTTAAATTATATTTTACATTTTTCATTATTCTTCTGAGACAAAAAAAATTCAATATTAGTCTCAATTTGAAGAAAAACATCACAAATGAGGCGAATTAAATATATGAATTTGCAGGTTGTCTCAAAACTCCATGTGAAAATTTAAAGAGGAAGTTATTGCTGTGGCTTATCCTCCAAATGTCTAACATAGTCAGACAAGGTCCATCAGATCACCGACCCAAGGAAATCGAGGAGCAGAAGGGGAATGAGTATATATCTCTCTGGAAAGTCCTAAGTAAAGATTATCGTTAGAACGCACAATTATAACAAACAGTGTATATGACAATAGACTGACACATAGTGTGTACATAAACTCTTAAGTTTTGAATCTGTGACCAGAATCGTTTCACAAACGTAAAACTGATATACATTAGTTTCATCCCAAATCTCGTATGTGGAAATGTACACAAGGTTGCTCAGGAAAGATATTCAAACAGATGCCAATCAAATCATTAAATGTTCACATAGGTATTACAGAACCTTCCATGATGTAGATTCGTAACTGTTCAGGATACTGTGCAACAATGAACACCAACATTCAAATGAAGTTTTTTGACAGATTGTTTTCTGAGATCAAGAAACAAATGGACGAACTTTTATCACTTGCATTGCAAAGTCACAATCTTGTTTTGTTGCTTTTACTTTTAGATTCAATTATTGAAACTGTATATCTATACATGTCGTGTAAGGTTTGAAGAAAGATCTGTACATAAAAATACGTCCGACACGTAATTTTCCAATTCTATTTTGTTTCATGATAAAGAAACCGTTTCAAGCTAATTTTCTCAGAACTGTTTGCATTAGTGTCACACATTTAAATTTAAATAAGCTGATAATATTGTTTTAAAACAATAATAAATAATGTTTTTTCAAAAAAAAGTAGGAAAAGAAAAATTTTACTTCAATCATTAAAACTGCTTTTAAATAAAAAAAAAAAAAAAACCCACGAAAATAATTTCAAAATACTTGTCACATAAAGTTTTCCAACTATATAATGTAAGTATTTAACATGATTATCTCTAGCATTAATCTCGATTATATATTCCTGTCGTTTCGCAAAATATCTCCTCTCCTATGGTTTTTAAATTGTAAAATTTAAGTTAAATATACAATGTGTGACATTTAAAATGTAAGATTACAGACACTCTAAGACGGAGTTGGCAAAAGTGAAGAATCTCGGCAAACATAGAGAGACAGCAACGAAAATTAAGAAATTTGTATTTTGAAATGATATGCGTAATATAGAGCGGGAACAGAGCGCCGGGTTAATAGATTGTAGGACAAACGGGGACTGCAATACACGAATCAACACTTCTAGGCACAGAGTCAGGAAGAGTACGGATGACGTATTGGCTAATGTCTCTCCATTTCCTGTCAACCATTTTTCAAAGTGTGTCTTCTATTGGTAGCAGTGGAAGAGTTTGCAAATGGCTTCTGATCATATCCTAAACGTGTTCGATTAGTGAGAGACCTGGCGAGCATGGTGGGTAGGGAAGCAGTTGTATATCTAGCAAGGCATGTCAACAGATGCCAGCAATGGACGGTCGGGCGTTATTTTCTGATAAAGGGTATTGGACACCCCTTGAGTGTTTTACGGCCACAGCACAGTATCCGCGTAAAGTTGGGCTGCCATAGTGCCATGAATATGAACTAGAGATGACCTGTAATTGTACTCAAAGGCGCCTCAAATCATGATGCTGCGTTGTCACATGATGGGGCTTTCTCCCGTCCCACTCGTATGCAGTAAATATCACTGATAAAACAGATGCATAACTCATCTGAGATCGAATTCCTCTACGTCGCCCACTTCACTCTAATCCCGCACCATTCCAGGTGTTGGTGTCTATGCCGTGGGGTTAATGACAGTATTCCTAACAGGCGCCCTGACCACACGCCACCAGCAACCAATCGACGATGGTTCTGTTCAGTGTTGGAGTTTCTATTGTGTCTTCAACATGCTGCAGAATTTCGATATGCATGCTCTGCGGGGCCACCATTGCCCACGTGGGACGCATTGACCCACGTGTTCTGACGTCAGTCAGGCTCCACCGCCAACCAGCAATCATTCCACATTTCTTTGTTCTAACCATCATCTCTACAGCTTGTGTAGTGTGGACGGGTTCATTTGTCTTTCAACTTTAACTTGCCATTAGGACCGAGCTTCTCTTCTTAGTTCAATCACCATGCACCTCGTAAACTCTTCTATGCGATGAAACTGATTCTGTCGATGGTGGCCAGGCATTCTCTGCAATTACAGGTGATTTTTTTAGAATCAAGAACAAACTGTCAATGATAATTTTCTAAGCAGCAATAACAGCGCGAATATTGCCCACTTTTCCGTTTCCTCATCTTATATCTTATACTAATTGCAATGGACAGCTGCTCGTTACACATCATTTGCATAACTTAGTAAGGTGCGTCTACCCTGAAATTTGCATAATTTCACGGCCACGGATTCTTGGTTTTGCATTTTCAATGCCAGGCAATGTAAAAGGCTCCAAAATATTTAATCTCCATAGGATATGATGTATGTAGAACTAGTTTCTAAAAGTAAGATTGAGGTTAAATTCATTTAAAATCACGTCAAAACATTCAGTCAATAGATCATTCTTGATTCTAAAATAAAAATAATTTTTTTTATTCTTTATAATTGTAATTAAAGAAATGTAAAATTTATGCAAGGAATTACATTGTTTTCATAAAATTATAATTTGGATAAAAAATTTTATTATATAAAAAATGTGTACAAATTTTAAAATTATTAAAGTGTTATAACCATTAATCTCTGGGAGAGCAGTGATATTTTGTTTGCGCGCGCGATTTTCAAAACACCAAACCAGGAATATTCTGTTATAGTAGCATGTGTGTGTGTAACGCGTTATATTATGTTAAATTGGATTCTCCTCTCTCGAAAAGAATTGAATCTTCTTTATTAGAGATTGTGTTGATCCTTATGACATTTTCAAAAATAATATAACAGTTCAAAGCATATAATATCAAGATGTTAATATTAATTGGATTTTTAGCATTTGCGAGATCATTCATTTGTATCATTTATTTTTACTTTAAAGTTTGTGTTCTTCTACCCGGGGACAATAAGAATAAGACAAACATTTTGTAACAGTTAAGAATTTCTTATTATGTAAATTATATAATAGAAATGAATTTTTTGAAAATAATTGACATTCCTATGTGTTGGTAATTTAATCATGTTTTCGTGCTTTGTATATAGTTTTATGAGGAATTTTGAGGTGAATGAATTATTTTTTGGAGTTATTTGTTGCTTTTTCAAACATGTGTATGTAATTTTTATATAAAATTGGTTTTCTGGCAAAATAATAATTTTTTTTCAAACACAGCATTTTTTCCCATTTACTTTTAAGAGAAAGTGTCTTTATATAGAAATTCTTAAATTATTTTTTCACAATCCAAAAACAGTTTTGTCAATGAAATTCAAGTTAACTTTTTTAGTTTAATTTTAGAAAATAAATAAAAGCACTTCCCAATATTTTAAGTTATTTTTTTCTTAAAATATTGATAGTATTCATGTAAAAAATCTCTTCTCTAAGAAAAGCAGGTAGAAATCATATGAGATTGAATATTTTAAATAAAGCCAAGATTTCCATTCTTATTTCTACATTCAAATTCTGAGAGCCGTCTTTTTATTTTAGTGACATCAGCTCTCCATCCAAATTCTTGAAAATTCTATCTTTCAATAAAGGTTGGGAAAAATAATCTTGAAAAATATTGATAAAATTTCATTCACATCTATTCTTCTTATATTTTAAGACATTAATATTTTTCCAATAAACTGGTTATTTTTAATATTTTTGTAGCTTGTTTCTTATTCTGTAAACTAAACTTTTATGAGAAAACTTTTTCTCATTAAAACGCGTGTTTTAAGATTAATAAATTCATGAAATATAAAATACATACAATATAAAATGGCAGAATAATGTCTTATCACAATACTTGAGTTATTTGTAACACAAAATTAGAAATAAGATGTAAATTTTAATATGTTAGTATCAACTATTATTTTGATAAATAATTATTGTAAAAATCTGTTTTGATCACTAGTTGACTGATTCCTCTTAAGATAAGTATATTTTTTTTGGAAAAGAAGTATAGTAAGTATTATCAGTAAAGAGAAAAAAATTAAGTATTCCATCGATATATTTTTAATTAATAGCTATCTTGTTTTCAATAGTAGATTCATTATAAAATGATTTTTTTCACTGTCACACACATTTAGGAAAAAATCTACACACATAAACAACTAATAACTAATAATCAAGGTTATAAATTAAATATCTTAAAGATTATTAATAAAATATCTTATTAATAAAGTAAAATATTTCTTTAATTTTAAAATCAATGTTTCAAAATTACATAAATAAAAATTATACATCTAAATGGAAAAAAGTAACCATAATTACAAAGTGTATACCAATTTTGAAGAAATAATGTTTAATGAGTTGTTTAGATATATTGATCATACATCAGAAAAAATACATGAAATTTTAATGTCAACAAATATCGAAAATAGAAATATCAATTGCTTCTTAGATCTAAAAAACATATTTTACGAAGTGTTATTTATAAACCCAGCCTGATGACGGGGTCTACGTTTTAATATGAAATTTGTCTCTTATATATTTTAAGAAAGGAAGGTTATATTCACTCTATGATTATATTAACCTAAATTTATCTACAATTTGAGGGTCTATAATGTTTGTCAAGATTAGATCTAGACTGACCGTTAATTTTGATAGAAAAATGCACAACCACTATTTGGCACCGTGTTCCTTAACAGATAATCCATCTACTGATAAATGAAGACATTTTTAAATCTATTTAAAAAAATTTATCGATGCTTTATGTTTATTCATTAAACTTTTAAAAACCACTTGGACTACTTGTTTCATATTTTTAATGTAGGCTATAGTTACTGAAATTAAATATTTCTGTTAATTTATTTAGTTATTTATCAGATTTTTGATTTAAATGAAAAACTAGAAATTTAATAGGCATTACTCTTTTTTACTTGTATATATCTCTTAATCAAAATTAATTTCACTGCAGCTTTTCAGCTTTTTTCTTTCCTTATCCAAAAATATGTACACATTTTAATATTATTTATTTTTATTTTTTATTTATTTCAGCATTGATTGGGGCTATATTGGTATTAATCTGCATTTTTGAGATCAAAATTATTGTAGAAATAAATTGTCACTTATTTATAAGCACTGATCAGAATTTAAATGTATTCTCTTATAATTTTCACTCCAAAATACTTTTATTTTGCACTTAACTTTTGTGTGCAGTATTATGTTTAACTATAGTTCAAATATTAATTAAACTAAAGATTTACAAAAATTTATTTTAAAATAGAATGAGTAAGAAATATTATTCATTTTATGTTAAAATTACGCATTATACCTACATACTATACACGTTATATTTTAAACATGAAAATTTTTACTCTGAAAACTAAATATATTTTATATAAAATCATCTGATGATAAAATCATCTGATGATCTATTTGTTTACTAACTTATTATTTTTAAATCAAATTTATAAAAAAATTGTTCTTAATTTCATTTTAAATATCTGCTTTTTTCAGAAAACTAATTCAAAAATTTGTGTTTATCTTCAGAACAAATTTTATGTTTACAAAATAGTGTTTCTTCATGACATAATAAATTTAAAATATTTTCAGAAAATTCGTTTTCATATTAAATAGTCATAATTCTCTATTGTCTTCCTTTAAAGTGAAAGATAATATGTGAAAAAAAGTATCTACTACACATACTTGTCACTATTAGTCTTCGCATTTAAAGTCACTTATTATTTTTAAACGAATGATGTTTGCCAATAATTTGAACAAAAATTCATGAACATATGTCTCCATAGATACATTGGATAATACAAATTAATATATCATATAAATAGTCAAGAAAATGCCACGCTAATTCATATATTTACAGCATATTTATTCTCATTTGGATATTTGCATAATATTATGTGAAGACTTATAAATTAGGCCTAAAATTATCTTTCGAATTCTTAAGTAAAAGAAAGCTTGTCAACCTATTAAAAAGTTTCCTTATTGTTTTGCTTCTATACAAAAATTATGATAATTAAATTAAAAACACTGTTTAAAAAAACTAATCAGATTTTTCCTAATGGTGTTTAAAACACACTTGAGTTTCTTCCATTCAGTATTTGGTCTATGATAAAGTCTACAAATGAATAAGGAATATTTAAAATTTTATTTTTTTAGACTTAAATATTATTATTCCTATTATTCTTTTCAAAATATTTTTCCGGTAATCTGTATAAATTAATTTTAATTAATTTTTCTTTCACGTGATAGTAACTATGGCACGAATTCAAGCAAAACTTTACTTGGATCAATAAGGGTAGCAATGTCCAAGTTAAGAAAAATAGCTTAGGAATATTTAGAGAAATAAATCATGTTTTGTACCAGAATAATGCTAACAGTGTTTCCTAACTTATATGGTGATATATTATTAATATAAGATATTACCGAATAATTTCTCTTTATCACGATTTGTGATAGCTTCAAAAATACATTTCTAATACATTTTGCTGAATAGTTCACATATTTTACTAATTTTCCGGTAACTGGTGGTTTTACGTAACTTGACGAGCTGAAGAGAAGAAATATTTGTAAAAACCATGTCTTATTTTTCGAAAATACTCATGCATTCCTTAAGGAAGAGATAAACATAAATCTTTATTTTGGTATATTTCTTTATTCAACTTTCAATTACATCACATTTAATTATTAATATTTCTCACTTTTCAATTACGAAATTAATGTAATGTCTTTTGGGGTTTAAGATTTTCCCCTAACAAAAATAAGATTCTTTGTTGTTAGTTAAAGTAATGTACGAAAACGTTTTAACGAGACATATTTATAGTTATAATTGATTTCTAAATAATAGGTTTTTTCTAGTTTTAGAATAAAATGAATTTTGTTGCGTGTATACATGTAAAATAACTTATTTTGTGAAATTTAGTTCAAGTAATTATTTTTTCATAAAAAATATATAATCAAATATTTATATCTAAATTAATTTTTAATTATTGAAACATTAAATGGTAATATTAAATGTTATTTTCAATTCAAACGTAATCAGCATTTTTTAAAGTAAAACAGTCCCTTAAAATGACAATAATATGATTATGATTTAAATAAATATAAATGAGATTTGTAATTGTAAGCAATGAATTTTATGTTTATTTGCTAGAGAAATTATAAACTTTCCTATATTGCTAAAGTTTATTTTATTCATACAATAATTAATTAAAAATATTATATCACCCAATTCATTTGAAATTGAAATAGACTAGATATTGATACTTCAAGGGTATAAATCAATCAAATAATACTTTATTTATTTATTGTGATGAGAAATATTTCTGTTCAAAAATATTAGCTATCATATATATATATATATATATATATATATATATATATATATATATATATATATATATATATATATATATATATATATATATATATATATATATATATATATATATATATATATATATATATATATATATACATAATATACCTTTATTTCATGCATTTAATACATTTAAGAAATATTCTTTTTTGAAATTATAAACACTACAACCACATTGAGTTGCTTTAAAATATGAAAGTTTAGATTAAATAAATTGTTTATAAAATTATTTTTAATTTATCTACAAATCGTAATAAATAATTTGTATCGTACCTATCTACATTAATTTAGTATAAATGAAAATATTTAAAGTTTAAATTCATTTCTACAATGAAATACTAAAATCATAAATAAACATGTTCACGTTGTTATATTTGCATTTAACATTTCAATTGATATTAGATCTACGTGAATAATTTGTCCATTTTTAGAATAAAACAAACTACAAATTTTTTCTTAAGTTCAATAAAATTAATTAAATAATATTATCATTATTATTAATGACTTCTTACCAGGTGAGGAGAATTTGCATACCCCATTTTCAAAAACTGTTTCATTTTTATCATGCAAAAAAAATGGAAGCAATGATTTATTGTTATCTTCATTTGTGAATTTTTACCCTTTAAAAAATTCTGTATGGACAAAAGCAAATAATTGTTAAAATCCGAGGGGATTATAGTGTATCGAAAAGAATTCAGCTTTTCTTTCAATTTAAACTATTCATAATGTGTTAGTCTTCAAATGCTCCACCATATCCACAACATTCACTTATTCAGAGTCAAATTTGTTTCAGAGTTTTAAGCGTCAGTTTTCCCACACAATATTCTCTTTTCCTTATGATACTTTCGTAGGTATCATCCCTATCACCATTCAGTTCAAGAAGGACTCTATTTTATTCTAAACAAGCAAAGATAGGCATGTGGTTATTCGACCGTAAAAATTCTTCTGACTTAATCCATGTCACACCCATCTTGAGTATTTATATATTAAACCATTTGAAATAGTTTGCTGAGCTGAATTAAACCTTCTGCTATCTCCAATTTTTTCAGCAAAAAGATCTTGCTCTAATATGGTTTTAAAAACATCGCCATCTATCAACAGACAGATGATTCTGTCTGACCTAATATTTTTTTTAAAAAAAATCAAATTTCTAAGAGAATTAAATTTTGGATTTTTGTAGATTTTAGTGCAAATTGAAGGAAACAATTTACAGACAGTGGTAAGTATGCAAATCTTATGAATAAGTACATTTATGTTTACCTGTTATTATAAACGCTACAACTTCTTATTTGTATTTTTTTTAGATTTTTTCAATAATTTTTGAAAATAATGTTATAATTTTAGGTTTCATGCAATTCACAGAACTGCGAATGACATGCGCAACAAAAGAATCCGAAAGGAAGCAGAAACACTACATTCAAGTTTCATATTCATTTCAATTACAATGAGTGATATGTTTCTAAATTCTTCCATGAAGTACTTACGAGATTTTATGTGTTCAGATGTATGTCACAACTATTTTGTGCAATATATTATAATCAAGGAAAATTTAAATTTATTTATATAATTTTAATACATTAACATTAGTAACGTTTTTATCGAAGTAAAAATGAAAATTTATGCTTTTGATTTCCTTGTGTTAATGAACAGTGTTTGTAGAATGTTGAATAAACTATTTTATGAAATTGCAATAAAACATTGTGCAAATTAAACGTTCAAATAATTGGAAATGTTTTCATCATTATGAAAATTAAAGAAAAAATAAAAAATCAGGAAAATTTTGATATGGATATTAATATTATTGATATTATTAAAAGTCAATTGTTATCATTAATCTATCGACTTAGAAGATAATATTTCTTATAGTCACATATTAAGCCTAAAATTTAAGTAAACAATGTATTTCACATTGTAAACATTATATTAAACAAATACGTATTATTTCTGACAAAAATTAAGTTACAATAACTACATTCATTTGTGATAGTTTGAAAATCATTCAGAGCTTTTTGTTTCCTTTAATAAAGATGAAAATTCTTTCTCAAGTAAGATTAAACTAAATTGCCCAATTGTATAGAAATCATTAAAAAAACTATGACATAAAAACTCAAATCCAATTCAAATATGATCAATTTATATTATTAGCAGAAATTACCCTTTAATTATATTTATATATTTTTAGTGATTACTTATTGTTTCTAATTATTTTACTTGTATTACTAATTAATGTAACTTTCTAGAAACACACAGAGAATATCTTGTAACGATAATTAAACTGCAAACATCTTTAAATTTTTAATGAAATTTTGAAATTATTCAGGCAATAAACTTTCATTAATATTGTTAGTGAGAATATTGAATCATCTGACTGATTTTCATTTTATTTTTATTCAAAGCATCTCACCTAATTAGTCATAAAGACTTAAATATTTAAATGATAATTGAGTTAATATTATTTAAATTTCAGCAGAAAACTTTATGGTTAAGGAATTTCATAGCTTATAAACATTTCTATTAAAATGTATGAAACACTCGTTAAATAATATTATTTAAAAATTATTCTTGATTAATCAACATTTTCATTTTAAATTAATTTATTAATCAGCATAAGTAGAGATATAATTATGTATTGTGTAATATTTTCTCATGAAATAAATGTATAAATAAAAACAAATTTATAATAACTTTGTAGAAATTTGGAAATATTTTTTAATTATAAAAAAATAAAAGATAACTATTTTTTATTAAAATAACTAATAATTTTCAGAAAACTAGCTTTATTTATTCTTAAGTGCCAAAAATGGATTAAGATGTCGTAATACTTGTTTGATTGTAATTGTAATTCATAATTCTAATATATCAGCATTTTTTTAAATATTTAAAATTGTGCTTAGTAGAAAATAAAATTTTAAAATGTAATTAAAATAAGACTTTAATAGTATTTTTGTTTTGAAAATTAAATTCTCAAGGAAATTTATTTTGCAATTTCCTCATCAACACAAATTTTCCTTAAACTTTCACTATTTAAGTAATACTTTTCCATTTAAGTGTTATAAATTTAGATTTAAATTATATTTTACTGAAAACATAAATTTTGAAACATATTTTGTTTAGAAAATATTTTACAGCTAATTTTCTAAACTTTATAAATATTCAAGAACTGATTTTCTTAAAAAAGAGTTTAAAAAATCCTAAATGCAACTTCTGAATGTTTTAAAATTCATGAATAATCAGAGCTTAATGTATTTTGTATTCTAAATTTCTAACGAAATCCATTTTTAAAAACTCGTGAATGAAAATATCTTATACATTACTCGAATAATATTATACAAAAACTCATTCTTCCAAGACGTGATGCAAAACGTTTAAAATATATGGAATTCATTTGATTCAATATTCTTGGTCAACGAGACATGATGCATTTATATTAGATAAAATAAATTTTGGCTTTTTAGTCAACTAGTATAAATTCTTGTTTAATTCATTATCAGTATTCTAATGTTATAAAATTCTTTCGATGGCAAAGGTATAAAATGTTAAAACATATGGACCGTATATTTTTGTTTTAACTTTTACTTCTAATTTCATTAATTGTTTTGAGACATTAAAATGGTCACGAATATAATAATAACTTCTTTTTAAATTAAATTAGATGTTATTAAAATTTATTGCTTAAACAAGCCACACAATAATATTACCTTATAAATATTTGCGAGATATTACTTTCCACAAATTATTAAAATGTGTCACATATAAATATTGGTTGTAGGAATTTTCCTGTTATTGTATTATTTTTATGCGAACACACACTTTTGATAACTAAATAACAATTTCTTATATGAATTGTTACTCATTGTAAATAAAAATGGCAAAATTGATTTTTTTCCTTTATTTAAAAATTGTATTTTATGAAGTATATTCATCGAGGTTTGTTTCTTTTTTCTTAAACTATATATTGCTAAAACAAATAAAATTCAAATTGTAATATAGATGTTATTAATAAAATTCAGTTATAATTAAATCACATATTTAATATATATATATATATATATATATATATATATATATATATATATATATATATATATATATATATATATATATATATATATATATATATATATATATATATATATATATATATATATATATATATATATATATATATATATATTATTGTATAAATATGTTATTAAACAAGTTAAAAGGAAGAAAAAACACTTTAGCTTTTTATTAATGAACAAATAAATAAACTTTGTTAACCACATTTAAACTCGTTTGTTTTAAATTGATATAAATATTTAATATTTAACAATTCTGAGAAAATGTTAAATATTTAAAAGGTTTAAAAATTTTGAAAATCAGTTTTGTTTCAACTCTAGCGCAATATGTTAGTGATTTACAGTAAAATAAAAATTTATTTTATGAATTCATTGTTAAAATCAATGGGTGCTATCTTTTAGACATAAAATACTTGGAGAAGTTATCTTTTCCAGGACAACATGATTGATAATGAAAAGAGAACAAAAATTAATTAATTTTTAATAAACTACACGCAACTCAATAGCTAATCAATAATACACATGTATAAGACAAATTTATTTAATGCCTTGTCATATCCATGGCATTTTACTACACGTGAAAAAATAACAGTTATTGAATATAATTCTACAAGCTTGTGGATTAAATAATTCAATTATTTTGATGTCTACATTTATACTTTCCGAAGTGTTATTAAATATATATTAAAAGAATTTTATAATTACTTTTAATTGTATTTCTGAAAGGCTCTAAGTTTTTCCTTTGAATTTATTATTTTTTAAATTATTTTATGTAAGAATTTCTTTTAAATAATTCATAACAATGATAAAAAAATTCATTCAAAAAGTTGCATTACCATAAATTATGCACATGTAATAAAGTTAATTGCAGACTTTAAGCAATTAAGTTAAGCAACAAGCAATTATTTGAAATACATATTTTATTTATTAAGTACGAACTTAACGTTTTTGCTTAATTAGATTAATAATTTTTATGCCGTTACAACGAGCATAAAAATTTTATTAGAAAGACTTTAATGACTCTTCGAATTATAATTAAGGATTAATGAATACGAAACTTTTGCTTATTGTTTATATAAACTGCATTTCTACAGTACTAGGAATACACAAATTTTATTAAAATATTTAATTTCGAATTGTATTATTATACCTTTTACATACAACTAAAAATGTTTTTCACCTCAGTTAACAAATTTCTTTTATTTACTCTGAAAGTATACATGTGTACTTCCAGTTCGTTCCAACCAAAAGAATTTTAATTTCCACTGCCAGAAACTCAATAAAAATAGAAAATGTTTACTTAATCAGACTATCTTTCAATGCGGGGAAATTTAAAAAAAAATAAACTGTATATTTACCTTTACTGTAACTATCATGAATTAAATATAATGGTCTTGCATAATGAAAAATTTACCCAAACTCAACATTTATAAATTGGACATCTTTATAATTTTACAATGTTTAAGGATCAGAAAAATTAAAAAGCACAATTTTTCTGCGTTTCTCAACCTTTCCGAATTTTCAGCCCAATTATCAATCATAATTTCCATCGTGCCCTTACCAAGCAATAAAATGTATGAAATAATATTTTGTTTTCAGTATTTTAGCATTAAACTCACCTTATGACCTTAATTTCAAACCATACTAATTACCGAGAATATAAAAATTTATTTCCATTTGTGGCAATACCGACTCTTAACATTGATAAGCAAGAATTCGGTGCCTATACATTGCTTTCACGTCCACAATGACGGACATTCTTAAGGCTTCGCAGAAGTAACGATTTTACAAAGAGAAGGAACAAGATGGATACTACTTGTTAACATTCAGGCCAGTCTCGTTAATTTCAACCCTTCTATCGTAATTGAATGTATCTATAGCGTGTTATATATGTTTTCGATTTAATGGCAATTAGCCGCATTTTATTTACAGCAGCAGATTCATGTAAAATTCTGATAAATTTTTAAATGGTCGCAAGCGAGAATTAAGCGATATCCGAGAATCAACAAGTACACAGACAAGCATTACACTGAAAACAGAATCAAAAAAATATTTTCCGAAATGCTTAAATTTTTGATTTACCAGTAATGAATTATATGTAGAAGAAATACCCCTGGGCATATAACAAAAATATTGGCTGCGAACAATATGAAACCTAATAAACTTAAGCATTTAAAAATTGCTTCCTAATGTGTACTTCAACAAACCCAGAAATTTTTTCGAACAAAAATTAAAATCATATGAAAAGCCAAAGGGAATTTTTTAAATCTATCCCTGCGGATGAAAAAGTTTTATTTCAGTTTTACAAAGTTTCCTACAAAATAATCAGATGTAAAATTCCTTACAATTTTTTGTGGAAAACTTATTTTCGCAACAGCAATTAAAATTGTAGAAATTATGTTTGGAGATAATTTTTCATAACAATTGCAGCCTATACCTCTTTCAAAAAATACTGCTTACCGTTGAATTTGTGATGTAGCTGAAGATGTACAGTGTCCGATTTCTTTAGAGTCCAGTGATAAAATGTTTTAATTTTGATTTGGGAATTTTCAGGTCAAATAGTCTGACACGTGAGTACGGCCCACTATCCATGAAAAGTCCTGTCGGTAAGTAATACTGGGTGTATATTAGAAAGCTTTACAGCTGACTTTGGCCGTTAGGTTGTCCACGACATCCTGCCAAAATATACCTCAGAAGAGCTGATATGAAGGCGCTTTTTAATCAATTTTAAAAATGTATCGGTTTATGAGATATTTTCGATATAATGCAGTTTTCTGTGTTATTTAAGAAGCAGCCGATAGTAATAAGGATTTTTATTTCATTGCCCAAAGTTGATTCCGTGATATGTCAGTAGAAGAATTCCTTTCCTGCAAACCAACACAATTCAAAGTCATGGAGTTCCAATTATTTATTATTCTGTGGAAATTTGCATCGATTGTGCGAGCTCAATATCAAGAAGATTCCTAAGTACACCATCACTTGTAAAACAAAAATCACTTCAGCGCGTCTGGACACACGCATGATCTATAGAGAAGCTTTAGCTTTCCAAGAAACGACTAATAGTCTGAATAATGTATTAATTACGGTTGAAATCGTAGTAAATTATATAAATATGTGATCTTTAAAACCAGGAATCTTTTTAGCAGCAAGACGAAGTTTCAACTTATTAAGCGCTACTATTTTATTGAGAGACAAGATGGTTATAACATGGGACATTTTCACAACGCACATTTGAATTAACAGTAGAAATTACAATTTTCCTGGAAAAGTTAAGCAAACCAAAACCTGAGAATTTTTGCTATGGTTTATCTATTACGAAATTGAATATACATAATGGTCAACATATTCAGAAAATTATATAACTTCAATCTTCATTGCCAATGATAAAACACACATATATTGGATACGAATAATAAAATTAATGCTTTTGGTAGAAAATTATGGAATAAAAATTTAAAATAGAAAGACCTAACAATTGTTGCAACTACCAATGATTATATTAAAACCTAAAAATCTAAAGAAAAATAGGTAAAAATAGTATTCATAACCATTGGAAGGTCATTCAGTTATGCTGACAAAGAATTGTAAAAAGCATTTTTTTGCTCGAAACAAACTGAAGCAAATTATAAGTAAGTTAGGTATTAATTTTTTAATGCTACCGAAGAGGTCTCAAATGCAGAAGAAGAAACCTTCACAGACTTCACAAGTGGTGAAAATAAAAGACAATTTGGTAATTAATCACTCTTTAGATTTTATACAAGAATAAAGCATGAGTTTTCTGAATTACCAATACGGGCATTTCATATTATATTAATATATATAACATTCTACCTTTGTGAAACTGAAATTTCTGCTGCGACTTAATTCAAAACAAAGTATAGATCTCAGATGAATATAGTAAAAGATTTGAAAGTGTATATTTCTAATATTAAGCCTTCATTCTTAAGAATTTTCTCATTGCAACAATCCCAAGGAAATTACTGTTAACTTTATTTTCACTATAGTAAGTTTAGATTTAGTAAAATAGTTTAATTATATAAGTTAAATATTAGACGGAAATGTATTTTGTTTTGTATGTGTGTATGTGCTTTCCTTTCAGTTAATTAATCTACATTTTTTTTAAATATTTTTTCTTGGATACGTTGACGCTCCCTTTTTAGTGTGTTCTCGCCCTTCTCTTTTGTCGGGTGAGACCTATAGGTTGATAATCTCTGCTATATTGAATCGGACATTTCTTGAAATGTTTTGAGACTGCGCGTATTTAGAAAAATTATTATTCACTTTGTGTGATAGAAGATTGAGATTTCTAAATTTAGGATCGTATTCCAATTGTTGAATTCTTTTTTTTAAATAACATCCTCTAAGATTTCTCTTCTATAAATAAACTACCTTATAGTTATAATACTTTTTAATCTTATTTTGGCTAGATAATAGAGTAATTTATTAAATATTTTTTATTATTACATAAATTAAATAATATAAGAAATTTTTCTTTAAGTGAACCGCTCAAATAGTGGCATACTCTTTATCAAAAATTATTATGAAAATCTGTAGTGACATAATGTTCATAAGATAGAATTTTAATTTCATGTAAGAAAAATATTACCAACATTGATACGTTGCCAGTTTAGATAAACGTTGGTATACATTCTTAACTTTAACATGGGAAGTTTGTTGATTTATCTTCATCAGGAATCTTCTTATAAATATGAAAAATGTTTTCTAAGAGCAATTGTTTTTACTGAGTATGATAGTGTGATTAGAACATTTATTAATCCACATTTTTTCTATTTGAACATTAATAAATAGTTTAAAAAATTGATGTTACACTCATTTCAAGTTCAAAAGGCATGAAATACGTTATGAATGAAGCAAATAAAAATATTATCGGTTATATCAGTTTTTCAATTAAAATTTTGCTTATAATAAAGATACTTAATTATTGCATATTGTATAAAATATTTTTAAAACTTTTTTGATCTATGCAATGTTAATTAAGTAAGCTTATCAAGTAGATAATGATAATTACTTTCAATCATGGCAATATTTCATTATGGAAAAATTCATTATGGCAAAATTTCATTGTATTTCATATTTTCTCATGGCAATATTTCATTCAACATATAATTACTTTTAATCATAGCAATATTTCATTGTAGAAATATTTTTGTATGAACCTGGGTATTTCTGCAATCTTAACACAATTTATAAATTTTTTGCAATCAATGCTATCGCAAGATTCAATATTTAATAATTTACCTTATTGATTCAAAGATTCAATCCACCTTATTCAGAATTCAGTTAAAATGCTAATACAAATTTAAGAAAATACGACCAAGTTTGTTATTGTTTAATTGTTTTGGGCTCTGAGTAAGTCAAATTTTTAATTTTAATCAATTCTTAGTAGTCGGCAATTTTCTCATTTGTCATGCACCAAATTTTACTTTTTTCTTATGTATTACGACTGAAATATTTAATTTTAATCCAATGAATATTGACTTTGAGTCGTGTTTCAAATTAGAGTAGAAATATATTTAACATGTTGTTCATTTGTAGTTTTCTTAAATATCATGCTTGAAAAAAAAAGAAATTTTATTTGAAGTACAAAGTTCTCACCCAATAAACATATGTTAATTTATCAAAAAAAAGTTATTGGATTATTTACCATTCATTCATTACTTTTTTAAAAGTTGTATATAAATTTTTCAGCAATAATTAAAATTTCAAGAAAGCTTTCAATGGTTTATTAATCCATCAATGACTGTTTAAAATATAGATAGAATTCTAATTCAATAACACCAGATAGTATTGGTTAATAATAATTGAAAAAGATAAAAAATACGTTCCCTAATCAGAAGTTAGTTTGTTTTCGTACATTTTGTAGCTATTTCGTATATATTACTCTATTTTTAGAAACAATTTCCTTTATTTGCTTTTATATGATTTGCTGATATATCTGCTTGACTTCATTTTAAAAGTAATATTTCTTAAGAAAATTTATCTTTCTTACTTATTCTTTACTGTTTGATTACCGCATATTAATTTTAGTGAGGATCATATGTAACTTTAAATGATGAAAAAATAACATATTTTGATTTATGATGATTGTGTTATAGAAATTATGCATTGAATATTGTGTGCTGCTATTATAATAAAATATTTGGAATACTTTAATGAAATTGGAAACATTATGATAACCAAACTTCTTTTCTTAAATTTAAGAGATATATTATGAGATTCTTCTTATTTTGTCTTATTATTTTACATAAACACTCACTTCCCCAAGAAAGCTTAAAATTAATATCTTAAGTAAAATTAAAAACAAAAGACTAAATAATTTCAAGTTGCTTAAAATTCAATAATTAATCAAATTTACCGTAAATGGTTCTTATTTTGAAAAACATTTGGAAAATAAATTTTATCTCAGAATTTTTTTTTTTGCAAATTTATGTCATTTTTCTAAAGTTAGAAATACTTAAACATAGTGATTTTATACAAAAGAAATCTTACGTAAGTTGTTATGTTGAAGTTAATGTTTTGACTGTAAAGTATATTATATTACTTCGTTTAAATTATTTAAATTTACACACAATTTAGATTAACTTCTTCATCTAAATAATAAAAGTGGAAATCAACTCATTATATTTAGAATTTTCTTAACTGTGAATTTATCAATGATTAATGTAAAATATAATTCGAAGCAGTAGAATTGAATCACAAAACATTTAAATTAAGTCTAATATTTATTTGTACTATGGAATTATGGCATGAGTGGAACATAAACCATATGGTCTGTTTTCAATCCATTTTGATAAAAAAATACTTTCTATGGCTATCCATGCATTTTGAAAATATAATTCTAAATTCTTATAATTTCTTATATGTACTATATAACTGCTTTGCTCTTTTTAAGGTGCCTCGTAATTTTGAACCAGGTGATGAGGCCATACCTGCGCTGGCACCTTCCTCTCCACATCCACACCACTCCAGCGGAAGGACTTTGGAAGTCACATATTAACGTGGACACGTCCCCAACCCACAGAGTTCCAGCAACCCAGTGAAGGAGAGTACACCATGGTCACCCGCCCAACCATTGCCCGCGGCAAATGATGCTTCACTTTGCTGAGCTTACGGGAAGTGGCGTGAAACTACTGAGCCACTGGAGCTAATTTAATATATAGTTTCGTAATATTATATACAAAATGGAATTTGTATCAAATTAAATTAAAATGCTGCAGCATGTATGTTATGGTTACTAAAAATATATAAAACAAATTAATTATTCAACAAGTTAGAACATATGGAGAGTATGTTATGTTTAGAAATAACATAACTAAGAGAAAATTTTCAAAATTTACATGAAATAGAAATAGTAATATAAAATAAAGAAAAATAATTAATTTCAAATTTTTCTTTCATAACGAATCAGGAAAGAAAATAATACATTGCATTACAGGAAAAAAAATAATAATATAGAGAAACTAATTCTTATAAGCAAAATCAAACAGTTTTTGCTTCAGAAATGAAATGATTACGAACTTTACATTTTTTTGCAATTTAATTTTTCATAAATTGATTTGTCTTCTTGAGAAAACCAAAATATATTATTTTTCAATTTTTATTCTTCAGTCGCAATTTGCTTACCCCAAATGAACTTCTCTTTAACTTACTTTGGATAGTAAAATTTAACAGTGCAATGTGCCAAAGATCAATTTTAGTCTATCTGGGGTTCAAGACTATTTCCGAGAATGAGTTCCTATCATAGAAAATTGTTTCAAGAAAACTCCTGGTCATCAAGAACAAAACTGTTTCCAGAAAATTGCTTTTCCCCGAAATGTTTTTCTTAGATTTAATAACTTCGTTTTTATTTAGATTAAAAGCAAAAACAATTGAATCATCAGATTCATTTGACTGATTTTGGAGAAAAATGCGCTTAAATTAAAGAAAAAAATTAAAATAATAATCATTAACTTCTACTTTATTGATTTTCATTTGTTCTTTTCTATAATGATAAAAATATAATTGAAACATATTTCAAAACATGTCATTTGAATTTTTTTAATTCTATATTTATCTTCTTAAATGCTATAATATAATCAGCAGGAAATATTGCCATGAAAATATTAATAGGTACCCAATATAATTTTATTAAAATTATTTACCTTTATCTGTTATAAATAAATTAGGAAAATAATATAAAAACAATTAATATTTAATGTATTACAAAATTGTATACAACAGGAAGTTTAAAAAATTTAATGTCAAGCATTGGAGAAAATAAATTTAAATATCTTTTTCATAAATTAAAAACTGCTTTTATTGATAAATTTATATTAGGGAATAAAAATTAAAAAGATATTTCTCTGATATTTATTTCTTATAATCAAAATATATATGAACACACATTTTATTTTTTGTGTTTAAATTTCAAAACGATTTATCAATGGAAACAAATTTTTAATATTAATTTTAATTTACAACGATAGTTTAATAAATGTAAAAATAAACGCTTACTATAATATTAGACTGAAAGTCTAAATAGTTTTATATTTTATGCAAATAAAGTCTTAACACAGGATTTTTATTTACCAGAAATTTGGTTACAAATTTATTTCCATTTTAACAAAATTTCTTTAAATTATAATAAAGTAAAATGAATTCCAAAGTAAAAATAATAATTTTAATGTTTCTTAAAATTACAAAATTATTTTTAATATTTAATATTATTTTACTTTTCTCTTTCTGACGTTGGTGAAGTTTTGGGAAACGTAAACATTTTAATTTATCATTACAAATCTACATTTCACAATGAAACGCTAAATAATCTAGTACACATATGTAAAAATTTACCATGAAAATAAGGCTAAAAATTATTCTACCATGAAAACCACTTGTAAACTTAATAGAAGTTTATACAGCTATTAAATCTCTATAAACTTCTATAAAGAAACTGTGGTCAATGATAATAGTTGTCTCATAAGCGATTTATGAATTCAGTTTCACGCTTGGAGAAGTTTAGGTTGAATATGTGTTTCCAAGTTATAAGTTCAGTAGCTCCAAAAATCAATTTTTACCTGATATAGCGATCCCTACTTAAAGAAGTATCATTAGTAATTCATATTATTATTATTCTATTTTCCTTTCAAATTACTTATATATAATGGAATTTGATAAAATTCAACATTTTATTGGTACATTATATTATAAACGGAGTTACACTCTGAATTTTACATTATGATTTGTGATTAATTCTAATGGATAAAATACGAGTTAACTAAATAATTATATATTTCTAGAAGCCTATATAATCTTGATATATTTCTTTAGATTTCAATGCATCCCAATATTTCTTAATTTGATTATACATTAAAAAGTAATTATGTTTGAGATCATCGAATTTTTACAAATATAGGTAGAACTAATTGAATAGACTTATGAACACTTTTGTAAGATTTTTATGATGCTGTTGTAATATTTTTTCTAATGAAATATGTTTATTTTTTAAATATCATTACAGTATTTATAAAACAATTCTAAGAGAAACATTTAAGTATGCAGTTATCGATAATTATTAAAATTTTTAAGTCATTTTCCCAGCAGTTGGGCCACTTAAGTATAGGTTTCTTGCTTTTTGGGGTAACGAATGGTCTGATAGAGAAGATTTTTCTTGTTACACGATTTGCAACACTTCTGCTCAGATGTCCTGCCCATTTAATTCTATGAATCCTTATATATTTTACTATAGCTTGTTTTTTAAAAGCTTCAGAGTTAGTTCTTCACACACCAGATATTGATACGTTTAATGTCACCAAAAATATTTCTCAAATTTTTCTATCAAAAACAGATGTGATACTTTTAACTTTTTCTGCCATTGACCAGGTCTCATCAGAGTTGTAAGAATGAATTTTATTAAGCTTTTGTAAATTAGAATCATTGTTTTTCTGCTGGTGAAGTTAGATTCCAAGTAATTTTTTGATACCAATAAAACATCTGTGAGCATCTGTGACTCTATTATAAATCTCAAGTATTAAGTCATTGAGAGTATTAACTCTTGATCTTAAGTATTTAAATTTGTTAACAGTTTTAAATTTGTAATTTCCAATTTCTAAATATGGGCTGCGGCTTTTACTGCATGTGATGTTATTAATTTTATTTTGGCTTATTGCTAAATGAATTTTGCTGGCTGCAGCCTCTAATGATTAGAGAGCCTCTCTAAGTGGCTCAAGAGCACGTGTTGTGCGTATCAACAACATCTGCAAACTAAAAATCTAAACACACTTGTTAAAGTTAGCTCCATGGACATTAATGATGGAGTCTTTTATGATTTTTTGAAGGGGAAGTTAAAAAGCAAACAAGCCAGGGCATTACACTGCCCGAACCCATTTGAAACAACAATAGGATCTGAGAGATAATTTTGAATTTTAACCTTAAGTTTTGTCTCAGTAAGAGTAATGATGACCAACATTATTATACTTTTTGAGGTATTACAAACTCTCTCATTGCTTCAATACTATATTTTTTATTTAATGAGTCGTAGGCAGTCTTTAAGTCTACAAAAAGTTGATTTGTTGTGATGCTATATTCATTAGTTTCTTTTCCAAAATTTGATTATGTTAAAGATTTGTTCTGTCGTAGATCTTCCTTTGCGGAAACCGCATTGGTAATTCTCTACAATGTTTTCTATATAAATTCTAGTCTACTAAAAATATGTTTTTAATTAATTTGTAAAAAACTCAAACAAGACTGATTTCCCTGCAGTTGGTACATTCCAAAACGTCTCCTGTTTTGTGTATAGGGCAAATGATCCTCAGTTTCCAATGTTCGGGTAAAACTTCTTGGTTCCAAACTAACTCGATGAGGTGATGTATTTCTTCAATGTTTTAACCTGCAGCACTTTTAATAAGTTCTGAAGTAATCAAGTTTGAGCGTGGGGCGTTGTTATTTTTGAACTTTTCAATTCTTTCTCTAACTTCTACCAAAGATGGTGCAAGGATACTATCGGTGTTTGTAGAGATAATTAGGTTGCTTGAAAACCCATCCCACGTATTGTCGATCAATAAATTACTAAAGAGCTTATACAACCTGTGAAGTACCTCTTTTCTATCATTTAGAATGATGCAGTTTTTATCTATTTAGGAAGATGTTCTAGGCTTAAAATCTTTGTGGTAAAGATGAATTTTACAGTAGAAAGCACGGCTTTCATTGAATCCCACAAATGCTCTATATCCTTAAGTAAATTGTCACGAAAAAGACTTTTTTTAATAATTATATATATTATTTTTTCTTTCTGGTATTGTTCTTCTTATTTATTTACATTTATTATTTATTTAATTCATTTTTATTTATTCATTTACTTAGTTCTTTTTTAAGTTTTAAATTTACAACTACTTACATATAATTTATATCTATATTTGACATACATACAAAAACCTTTGCTATTTAGGAATTATTTATGTAATATATACTAATACGGAAGTATTTGCATTAATTTCTTATTGTTTTACAATTATGTATATATATATATATATATATATATATATATATATATATATATATATATATATATATATATATATATATATATATATATATATATATACAGTAAGACCCCGCTTAACGCGGGGGATACGTTCCATCAAAGTAGAGCGTAATGCGAAACAGCGCTAAACGAGGCTATCTTTACATGTAAATATTGGGGTTAGGGGAAGATAGCTAGGAAATTGGCTAGGTATTAAATTTAAAACGTATGTTTGTTTAATAAAAATAAAACCAAACATTTATTTCTTAAAGCCCAAATTAATACCACATTATTATTTCTTGCAAAATTAAAAACAAAATATAAATAACAAAACGAATATTCCTAAAAAAAACAAATAAAATTCTAAGTCAGTCATATTTAGTTAGCCTTCCGCGTTTTCAGTGTTCTGCCTTTTTGTGACAAAAACATCTTATGTTTTTTGCCTTTTTCTTTTGCGTTATTCTTTTAAAAGTTCTTATAAACGGATAGAGCATTTCTAACACCACGCCTTACTTTTGAGCTCCTGTCAAAATTCGGATCATTTTCAATGAATTGATCTATTATTTCAGTTATGGTAGACAAACTCCTTTTTACAAACGCCATCGAAAGTTTTTTTTGCTCTTCTTCTGAATCACTGCTGTCACCATTTTTTGTTTTCTTCTTGTTCAGTTAATTCCTTGAGCTCATCATTAGAATGACTAGCCGCTGCTTCTTGAATTATTTCTTCGACATCTTCCACATTTACACCTTCAAAACCGGTTTGCTTCGTTAATTTCACTATCTCTTCCACTATTTCATCCACATCGACAGAGTGTCCAACGTCATCGCTCTTACTTAAATCCGGCCAAATATTCTTCCAGACTCCTTTCAAAGATCTTTCTGTTACCTCATTCCAAGAAAGGCCTATGTTTTCTACAGCATCCACGATGTTGTAGTTTTTCCAAAATTCTCTTATGGACTGGTTCTCTTCTCCGTCTGTTTTTTCAAACATTTGCTTAAAGGTTCGCCGCAAGTAATAAGCCTTAAAATTTGATATAACGCCTTGGTCCATTGGTTGAATTAAGGCAGTTGTGTTAGGCGGCAAGAAAACCACTTCGACTGGAATGCATGTTTTTAAGTCTGATAAATTTGTTGGGTGGCTTGGAGCATTATCAATTAACAGAAGTGCTTTTTGTTCAAGTTTTTTAATTTCGCAATAACGTTTAACAGACGGGCAGAAATGTTCAGTGAACCAATCCTGGAAAATTTTCGCAGTTATCCATGATTTTTTATTAGACTCCCAAATTACAGGTAAAGTTGATTTAGATATGCCTTTCATCGTTCTTGGGTTTTTGGAATGGTAAATTAGTAATGGTTTTAATTTAAAATCTCCGCTTGCGTTAACATCTAGTAGATGCGTAAAGCGATCTTTTGCAGCTTTAAATCCTGGCGCCCGTTTCTCTTCACGGGATAAAAATGTTCGTTTCGGCATTCTTTTCCAAAACAAGCCTGTTTCATCAACATTAAAAACCAATTCTGGAGGATAGTTTCCTTCTTCAATTATTTTTTTAATATCGCTGGAAAGTCAGCCGCTGCTGTTGTATCACCACTTGCTGCTTTTCCTGTAATCTTTATGTTGTGAAGGTTATTTCGATATTTAAATCTATTAAACCATCCTCGACTAGCAACGAAAGTTTCACTTGTGTCAATTGTCTCAGCCTGAATGTAATTAAAAATTCTTCTAGCTTTTTCCACTATGATAGATTGGCTTAATGGCATATTGCTGTCAATTTCGTCGTCAATCCATATAGACAGTCGTTTTTCCATTTCCTCTATAATATCATTTCTAGAACGGGTAATTCTAGTTGCAGAGCTTGACGTAGTTGTAGTTGCCGATGACAGTATTTTTTCTTTATTCTTCATGATGGTCCTTATTGTTAAAGTTGGCAAATTCAATGAAGCACTAATTAGAGTTTGACGTTCACCAGAATCTAATCTTCTAATCACTTCCATTTTAGTTTTGAGTGAAATGCTTTTTCTGGTTGCTTTCTTTTCTTTTTCATTATCACCCATAGTAAATACTAAAGATCAAAATATTTGACACTGTAATATAGTATTAAATATGTAAATTAATACCTACTTACAATAATGTCAAGAAATGTTTCTAATAATAAAAATATGTCTGTACAATACCGCACCAAACAAGAAACACAAGTACACTCTTTCGGATTTGTATTTGAAACCTATCGCTGCATAATATTTCGGGGAATCCCCGTATGCTGCGAGCGATTTCGCGGAATCCCCGGGTTGAAATAAAAGAGCGCTAATCCGAAACAGCACTAAACGAAACAGCGTTAAGCGGGGTCTTACTGTATATTATCAGAAACTTTGTAGGTTGGTGTCATGTTATGTATATGGTTAAAAGCTGGCTTATAAAAAGTTAACGTCAGTTATAAAAAGCAATATTTTTATGATTCATTATAGTTACATTTCTTCAACCCAGTGTATTTTTTTAAATATTTCTTTTCATGTTTCATAGTCAAAAGAAAATTAGCACATATATTAATTTAGGTATTATAAATTAAGTTAATATTTTACTTGCGTACCTGTTAACGTCAATAGTGTTTCAGATATATATCTATTCCTGATAGTTTTGAAAAAAAATTGATAAATACATGAAAAAAATTGAAACGAAGGTGATAACTCAAAACAGGAACCTTCAGAATATTATTAATGACTTTTGAAAGTGCAGAAAATTTTTAATTGTTTAAGAATTTCAATGTATAATTGTTTAAGAATTTCAATGTACAGGTATAATGAGACTTCTTCGAAGATCAGTAACATATTTATTCTGAGTAATAAAAGTATTTTAAGACAAAATATTAACTAAATTTGATACTGTATACCGATAGTAACTCTTACAATATTATTTTAAGTTATGCATAAATACACTTGCAGGTTTATTTGGGTCCATTTAATCAATATAAATATAGATATCTTTTACATTTCCTTTCTTCATATAAATTTTAATATAACCAAAAGCTCTTACTTGTATTATTTAAATGTTTAATTTTTCAGTTTTGTTTGGTTTAATTTACTTTTTATATTCAGTGATTTTCAGACAGTTACTTCTGCTAACAGTTACTTCTGCTAAGAAACAAGCTGGAAGAGCTGAATGATTTTAGTTCTCCTACATTTCTTTCATATTCCTAAGTATAGATTCCATCTCGAAATTTATATCTTCCTTAAACAGTATGCCCCTATCTTGTTAGCACACACGTGCAGAAAAGTGGTTACTAAGAGATAAGCAAACAATATCTATAAAGAATGTTATTACTCGTATTAATGTCATTTATGAAAAATGCAAAATAAAGAGGAAATAGTTTTTTTACTATTAATTGTATAATGGAATTGTTCTAGCACACTATAATGTTATATGAGGTTCATGTGCACGTTCTTAATAATATTGAGTAAAATTCTATTGAAATGAAATAATTTTCACACTCTCTCACACACACAATTACTTGATTTCGTAAAACTCAACCAATCTTTAACCCTTATAAATTATATTTGAATTCATTTTTAATAAAAATAATTTTTTCTCTCATTTAAATACCGAAAAAGAATTGCTTAAAATAATAAATGAATAAAAACAATCTGACAGAAAAATCAATTGATTTTTAAGAGTATGTGTTAAGGATATACTTGGGTGGTCATCAAAAATAGAGACACCATCGAATTATAAAAATAAAAGCTTTATTAATGTGGTTTAGGGCCACCTTTGGCCAATAATATAGCATGTATTAAACTAGGAATTGATTTATTCAAATGGTGAAAAGTGTTTTGAGAAATATTGTACCACTCTTCATAGTGGTATTGTGAAGGTACTGGGAGAAATACTGCTCTTCTTGGGGACTACCAATTTCGTGTTGAAAAATGTTGTGGGTTTTGTCTCTAAAATAAACCAATAATGGTTCATTTATATTGTTGTCATGTGACTGTATGGTCCATGGTGGTTTTGAGTTCATGTCATGTTCATCAAACTATGATTGGACAAGATCGGCAGCGTTAACAAGTGCATCATCATCCTGGAAATTTCCATATCATACAGGAAACAAAATGTTCATCATAGGATGGACCTATTCAGCAAATACTTCTCAGTACTTCTCTCCAATTATCCTTTCTTTCAAAACTAATACTGATTAATCAGAAAACCGTGACACAAATCCATATCCATGCCTTATAATTGGAAAGAAACAATATCAGTCATACGATTTTGCAAGTACCTTTCAAATGTACATCGGTTCTGTTGTAAAGAAAGTAAGAACACAATTCGCTGGACCATAGTATTTTTTACTACTTATTAATAGATTTCCTCTATGCTGTGAAACCACTAATTACAATACTTGTAATACGTACTTGTTATAACATTAGTTATAACAATTAATTAGGGACTTTCCGCTGTTCAGTAAATTTTACTTTTGTGAAGATGTTTTCTTATTGTAATTATTGTTGTGAGAGCCATGACCACACTGCCAAGACCTTAAATATTGTACCCCTAAAATGGATAAATATTGGGTTACATCGATCATATTTGCTTCAAATGAACGAACACCTACTATTCGGCCTCTTTGAAAAATCTAAGATATCTGACACTTTATATTTTTTTTAAAAAAATGAAGATGTACAAAACTTTTATAAAGACACCACATTCTATCAAAATATCTATATTTTTATGAATAAAAAACAATTATACCTGTCATAATAATTTTAACACTTACGATGACGATGCACATTCAAATGCATCTAATGTTACTCACAAAGTTTAATATAATTTGCAATATAACTTAAAATCAGATAAAAATTTATTGACCATAAATTGGCTGAAAAGTACTGAGTCTGCAAATTCAATGCCAAAAAGTCTGCCTCTAGTTTGAGTTTCTTTTCTTACATTTCACATGTCACGTTTTGAAAAAAATAGTCAAATAGATATTGTAAGCTATTGTGCAATAGACTTTTTATTTGTGACGTTCTCAAAGTAAAATATTTCGGAAAGAAATTTCCTTAAATTTCTATATTTTAAAATGAAACATATTGCATCAAAAGTTATTTTGGTAACATTTTTAGCTTTGACTGAAAATAAATTAAGGAACAACTAACAATTTTAAATACATTAAAAATATTTATTATCAGCAATTTTTTATGTGTAGAGTAAAATTATTTCAATGAACTGCATTTAAAATATTGGAGATTTAAGATTCATAAGTGGTTAAGTCAACAATATTGCATGAAAAGGGGGTATATGTAAGCGTGGTGTATACTTGTGCGCATGTGGTAAAATGGAAGTTGCTATGAATATTTAGAAATTTAGATTAAAGTTCCTCCAAAATTAATTGTTGTTAAGATTGTTATAAATGAATTAAAGTCACTTTTAGAATTTAATACCGTTAGTATAATGAACCTTTTTATATTTCTTCATAACTTGTGAGCATTTTATATCTTGTGTATAAATGTGAATACCACAATAGGTTTTCTTCATACATATACTTCTATATTAAAAGTAGTCTATATTATATTTTTCTTTGAAATGATCTCAGATTACATACTGTTTTGAGAGAATTATTTCATTAATTCAGATAAAAACATCCCCTGAAAAGTGCTTTAAAGCATTTAATACTTCAAAGATTATTGTTTGTATATGACAGAGCTTAAATTTATAAATTGAATTTTTATTTAGGAATTGCAAAAGTTTGTTTAAGTTAAAGTATTTCAAATAAGATATTCGATAACGTAATTTGAAACAATGACAAATTGTATTGAATGGGAACCTTTCACATAACGTAAATGAAAGAGTACTAAAAATTATAGTTATTGTAATCTTGCTAAAATTTCTGATTAGAATTTATTTTTTTTTAATATTGAAATATTATCAGGCAGAATTTATAGACATTTCAAAATTATTTTACTAAAAATAAAAAATGTTGTATGAGAGTCCATAATCTATGTTTTTAATTTAAAATATTGTATACAAGTTCACATAAATGTTTATACATGAGAAAGTGCAAAAGCATTTCAATTTTTTTCCACTTATTGGTGTTTCATTGTGAAATTTCTTCGTGTTAATACCTGAAAATAGAGTACTCATATAGTCGTTAGTAAATAGCACAAATAAAAATGTTCATTGTTTAACATAGCACAAGAAACGTGTGGAAAAATATTTTAAAGTCAAACTTTTTCAAACAATCATATTTTGTAATACCTTTTATGAGAAAAAACAATGTTTCTGTGTTTGATATTAATTACAGTACCTATTACTCTTTTTAATTTGTTTTTTATTTTTTTGAATAATCGATAAAAAACATTTTATGAATAAAAATTGATATTCGTTTAGTTTTGTTTTGACTGTGCATTCATTTAATGAACTTGATTTTTCAAATTATAAATATATTTAGCAGTGTTGTAGGTATTCAAAATTCCTTATTAGAGCGATTAACATAGATTTAAATTATATATATAAGTAGGTAAATTTTCAAATCATTAAATGTGTGTGCGAATGTCTTCATATATTTATAAATTCATTAAGGAAAAACAAATGCATTAAAAGCATTTTTTATGCATACAGTGTTTGTGTTTACCATAAATATTTTAAACATTATGTTTTTCATATAGATTTTATATGGTTTTGCATACATAAAATTAAACGCTAATAAAATTAAGTAGTATAATATATAATATTTGTTTCGATACTTTACTCATGGTAAAATAGCATTCTCGCGAAAAAGCATTAGATAACATAGAAACGAAAGTAAATTTAATTATATTATTGCTTTATGTGATAATAAATATATACTGATAATTAATAATTTTCATTCAGGTTATAATCAGCACAAATGAAGAAAATAAATACTATATTTTCCACACTGACACTAATTTAACATGGATTTTATAAATATAATTTTTTGTATCATAGTGTGTGTGTCAACGTTAAGTTATTGTTTTCACCTCAAACAGAAAGTATATTGCTTAAAATGTCATAGAATTTATTGTTTGATGAGGTTTCTCATATATGTCCTTTGTTTAAAATAATTCATACAAACTTCTTATTTTATGTTAGTTTATTATAGTTTTTACTTTATTAAGTTCCAGACAAATATTTACATTTTCAATGTCATTTGAACTAATGTTAATGTAGTGAGGATTAAAATATTAAAGAATATTTACAGCACATTTATAGTAATAATGCAGTGCTTTATATAAAACACGATGTTAAAATCTTAGTCTTAATTTCTCCTTAAACATTTAAATTGGAGTCAAAAATAAAATTTGAAATGTGTTTGACCTAATTACCGGAGAACGCAGTATTTTTAAAGCATTAAATCACTCACCTGTCTAATGAACAGATTCAATGGCATTTATAGTGAACAAATATCAACTCATATAACTAATATTTTAAATCAATATGCTTACCATCTTTTTGAAGCTAAATAAGCAATACTTACAATGATTTCTTTGGAATATTATGTGATTTAAATTTATGCAAATAGGGGTTTAAATAATGAATTATTAATATTTATGAATTATAATTATTAACAATTTTCCTTTAGTTATTACTATAAATATTAGTAAAAATGATCTCATTGATGACATAATATTGTAAAATGATATACTTCGGAAAAATAAATTCAGCTACTCAGCTAACTCAAAACTCACCAAAGGATCACAAGGATAAATTTCCTCATATGATATTTTTCAATACATTTATAGCCATTTGTTTCAAAACGAGACTTTAAATATTACTAAAATTTACAGGCTGCCTTTCTGACATGGAGTTTGCCGTCTTAGCATTTTTTCAACATTGTTATAAAAAAGATTTTATCTTATCTTCAGTTATATTTTTAAATCTGGTTAGCTATATATTAAAAATGCATTTGAGATAAAACGAAATTGTTGCAATTAGATAAAAGTATATGTATTAGACAATTGTATTTGTTTAAAGAATTTTCCACTAGTATTTCAAAATGTATTGCTTTTTATAAGTAAGTACAAAAGGCATAGAATGCAGCTGGAAACTTAAAAATTTTATTTCATGGAAATTGATGAAATATATAATTTTTCATCAAGCACTCATTTTTTTAATATTTTGAAATGAATATTCAAAAGGTGCTCTATGCTAAATAGCAGTGATTAAGAGAATTCATTAGTTTCCGAAGTTTTTAAAGAAATATACGACTTATTTTTACTGATTTAAATTTTTATTTATATTCATTACATTTTATTTTAATGATAAATGATATATGTATATGTAGTGATAAGGTGAATTTGATAAACAATATTTGTTTTCTCAATATTTAGATTAAGTTTAGATTGATATACGGGTTAAACATTTTTAATAATATACTTTCAGCTTTTTTTTATTTTATTCTATTTACAAAACGATTGTTTTTCTATATCCAATGATGGCATTTACAAAGGCCACTGCGCCACAAATACAGAAAGAATAAGTAGACAAGTAAACACAGAAAGGTGTATAAAGCGCTGAGGATGTCTCGAGTACGCCAGTAGCGATCTCATAAGGAAGGTCCGGATAGTGCTGGACAGCGAGGAAGGTGGTGTACGTCCATCTCCTCCCGAAAATCGCGAACCACCGCATCAAAATATTTTTGCTTTTTTAAGAAGCATTGGTTTTATTGATTATATATAATTTTAAATTAAAGATTTTATTTAATTACTTATAAAATTTTACAGATTTAGTTTAGTTTTTTTCATCTTATATGTTTTAGATATAATTTAATCATTTATTTGTTGGGTGTTTGTCTATTTTTTATGTTAATAATTTTATAAATATTTCTTGTATTTTTAAAGAAATTTTAAAAGTTGATTGGTTTAAAAAAAAAATAAAAAAAATATTATACAAAAAAAAAAATTCTGGCGCAGCTTGTCCTCATTTGGACATTGCGCCATAAAACCCAACCAACCAACCAACCTCCCGAAAATCTCAGAGCCTGCAAAAAGGTTCTTGGACTATGTTAATTCTACATAGGAGCTTAAGAAAGCAGTCGTGCCCGGTGGCCAAACGAAACTCGGCAACAGCCCTACAAAACGATTGTAGTAGAATAAATTTTGTCGACGAAGTAAAACAAAAATATGACTATTAGTTATTTAAGAAAATTTAAAAATATGTTTATAACTATAACAAAAATATTATAAGTAGTTATGAAATCAATACTTAATTTATTACTTATTAAATTAAAGGTACAAACATCAAAAAATAAAAATAGCAAAATTAGGAATTTTCAACGGTAATAGAAAATAAAAGGAAATGTATAATTTAATTGGTGGTAAATTACAATAAAAATCTACATTCTCAAATGGAAAATTATAAGCATATTTTTTATGTTTGTAAACTTAAAATAATAATCTTTAATAGCTGTATAAGAAATTACACAACTCTTATTTGTAAATATAATTTTACAAATAAGTCCTGAGTGATAAATGTATGCTTATTTTGCGTTAATGTGTACAAATTAGCCATTTGTATATATAAGCACCAAATAAGCATTTGCTTAAGACATATATTTAGTCCACATTCTTTATTTCAAACCTCATAAAGTAAATTTTATAATTAAACTGTTGCACATTACAGCTACATTTATATAAAAATGCTTTATTACTCTTAATTTAAAAAAATAAATTTTTATATGTACCATTATTCAAACAAAAACATTTTATCATTTAAACTATTCTGTTTCATATTATATGTACTTTTAAATATCAAAAATAAAAAATACAAATAAAATGCACGTTTCCTTGTTTAGATATTCCTTATTTGTACATGATATTAAAATCTTCTCATATTTACTAGTTTCCTCATATTTTCAAGTTTATTAAGATAAAGTTATTATTATATTAAAATTGAAAATATGAGAATGGTGAAATATTTTTACTCTTGAATTTCATAATTTGTTTTCTTATTAAATTAATAAATAAAGAAAATATATTTTTTAAGTCGAACTGTATTATTCTTTAGTATTAATCCAAATTCTACTGATCGACAGAACAAATTTGAAATGTTAGCTTGGAAAGTATTTAAAAAATATATTTTGGTTATTATTATATAAAATTAAGCGATATCAATATGTTCATACCAAAATAAATCAAACACAATACTTGGAAAAAGAAATTACAAATTGCCCATACCCTCTGATAAATTTATGCATCGATGACTTTCAAATGACCCATCTTAAGAATAATGAATTTCTTGATGAATTTAATATCCTATAAAAATGAGTAAAACATTATAAAGAATTTCATCTTGAGAAAATAGATTCAATTTGATAATTAAAATTTCACATTTAATTATTTGATGCATCTATTAATCATATTGTCTCTCTCTCGTTACTGATATCCGACAATAAATCTAAAATATTAAATGAAGACTTAAAATAACTTTATATTTCTGCATTTTTTGCGACTTCCTAAAACGATGAGAACCATAATTAATTATGAAAGTAGTTATATGTTATAATTCAAGTGAAAAGGTTAATGTAAATTGGAATGAACACTAACCTTTAAAAAATTAAATTAATGTACACAAAAGAAGAGTACAAACTTTAGAAAGGGTAATTTTTTTATGTAGAAATTTAAAGTGTGCTAACTCAAAATAATGCGATATATAAATATGAAGGATTCAATAAGAAAATATAGATTTACATCAACATGTCATATCATATCTAAATCAGAAAATTGCAGTTAATAAAATAGAAAAGTTTCATTTTAATTCTTATAAATTGAAAAAAACTCTGATTAAATATAAGAAAATAAAAACGTTTCCTGTGTGGATTGACGTACTAATTTCAGTCAAAACATTGTAATATAATACCATGACGACATAATAATAAAATTATAATATAATAATGTTATTATAATCTAATAAAAACATTATACAAAAAAATACGAATGTCATTTATAAAACACTTGAACACGATTATGACAAACAGTTTTAAAGCATATTGTTGGAAATCTTGGCTATCATCAAGAAAATAATGTAACCCTCTTTGCCAATTGAGCATTGATGACGTCATGTTACGATCCCATACTCCCACGTGAAAAAATTTAAATAGAATACTTTTATGCTTTGAGCCGTAGGGAATGCATATGCGTGCGCAGTGAAATAATTTCTTGTAAATATATCTGTCCTACTATAATGTTTTCAAATAATAAAATAGATAAATATAGAGATTGCAGAGTACTTCTTTGATCATGTATTTAGATAGAATGTCTCCTGAAAGAATCTCGGGACGAATAAGGTAAGAGCAAATTTTCTCTTACCAATTAATTTCTTTTGGTAATTTTATTGTTACCGAAATTTGGCATCTCTGCCGAGATTTGATTATTATTATTTGAATTATATAAAAATTAGATAAGAATTTAGAATTAGATATGGATGTTGATATAGCATTCGTAAATTAAGAACACCGATGAGAACCAATTTCTCTAAAGCATTAAATAAAGCTTTGAAAATATTAGAAAATAAGGAGGAGGACATAGATATAATAAAAACGCAAATTGTTCTTTTAGAACAGAAGTATGAAAATTTAAAAGAGTTAGATAAAAAGATTTTAATGATCTTACAAGATGATAAAAGTTGAACGCTGGATAGTTTCGATACAGAATATGAAGCAATAACTGCTTACGAAGATAAGTTTTTAGAAACCACGATGAAACTAAAGAGACGATTGAATATTTTGAATAAATCGAAAGCAGAAAATTTGGCATTGAAGAATTCTTTCGAAAATGTTAACTACCTCTGGAAATTTAAATTACCAGAATTAGAATTAAAACAGTTTAACGATAATATTAAAGATTGGCTCCAATGGTGGGGTTAGTTCAAAAAGATACATGAAGACTTAGATATTGAAGATGATGATAAATTGCAATATTTAATTCAATCAACAGTTAAAAATTCCCCTGCCAGACAATTAGTAGAATCCTTTCTCCTTTCGGGAAAGAATTATGAAGAAGTCGTAAAATGTTTGAAGTAGCAGTGCTTTGGAAGAGAAGATTTGTTGATTGAAGTATACAAAGAGAGGTACTTGCTCTAGTAACAAATAATTCGAATCCTCAGGGTATAAAATATTCACCTGTTAGACTGTATGACACTCTAGAAGGGCAATTGAGATCACTTAGATCCTTAGGTGTTGCTCAGGATAATTTTTCAGCTATTTTGTTATATCCTCTTATTGAGTCTTGCTTGCCTAGCAATCTATTAAAAATATATGAATGCACTCATAGTGAATTAGTCACCACTGAGATTACTGATAACAATAAACTAACCCACCTCTTAAGTTTCCTTAACAGAGAAATTGAGTCGGAGCAGAAACTGAGAATTGCGCGCTCCTCTTTTAATTTTGAAAATATAAACAGAAAATCGTTGCCCCCTTCCGCGAGGAGAAAAGCTTCTAGCTCTGATTTATTGAATAGCGCTGGATGAAACACGTGTGGGGTCGACTCGGAGGTCAGTGAGTGTGCGTTTAATAGTAAAACTCATTTGAGCCTGGATTGTAGATATGCTTTGAGTTTGCCGTATGAAAAAAGAAAGAAATACTTTTAAAAAAGGGCATTTGTTTTCGATGCTTAACATTTAAACCCAGACATATTTCGCGTAATTGTAAAAATAAAATTAGTTGCGCGAAATACCCATGGACAGCATTTATTTGTAATGTGTAAAATGAATGAAGAATTTAATGAAAATAAAAATAATGAAAAGGCGTTAGAAGAAAATATTGCTGCGGAAAGTTCTTAAACTAATGATACACGTATGCGACAAGTTTTCTTACAAACTTTTGTAGTTCGAAATCACAGTAACAATAAAAATTAATTTATTCGGGTTCTCATTGATACATGTTCGCAGCGATATTATATTTCGAAATATGCTGCAAAATTTATGAAATATGATCTTATTAATGACGGATCTATTTTATATTGCTTATTTGGAGGAATTGAAAGAATTGTAAAACATAAAAAATATTTGGTTCACTTAAGTAATGTTGTTAATAGCTATCATTATAATTTTGAGGTACTGGATCAAAAAATAATTTGTTCATATATTTCCAGAGTAATATTGTCCCCTTATGTACACACACACACAGGAACTTAACTCTCATAAAATATATTTATTTGATACTATGTGCCTGTTTGATGATCAATTATTATACCAATATTCTCCCTTAGAAATCTATTTTTTTAATTGGGGCTAATATCACTAGCAATCTGCTCAGTGGGGGACAAAAGAACTTAGATCAGGATTGGTTTGTGTAGAAACTAGATTAGGTTGGATTTTGAATCAGGACATTACAAATTCTGCTTAATCTTGTCATGTTACTGATGCTAATGTCTCAGATTTATGGAAGTTAGATACACTTAGTATAAAAGATCCAACCGAAAGAAAAACTAGAAAAGAATTAGAAAAATCAGCAAAAGAGCATTTTTTCCAAACAGTCACTAGTTACTCAGATGGAAAATACAATGTTCGATTACCCTGGTTAGAATAACATCCCTCTTTGACAAATTGTAAGGACATTTCTGAGAAAAGACTTGTAAATTGTGTCAAGTCCTTGAAGAAGTTAGACAAGATTTCAGAATATGAAAGAATTTTTAAGGACTGGTTGGAGCAAGGTATTATAGAAGAACGGATCCTGAACACTATTTGCCCCATAGGCCTGTTTTCAAAGAAAACGCAACAACGAAAGTTAGGCCAGTATTCGATGGCTCTGCTAGAGATAAAAATTCTCCTTCAATCAATGATTGTTTAGGAAAAATTCCCGATTTTGTGAAATTAATACCTTCTGTGATAAATAGATTTAGAATAGGAAAATAGGGATTGTTGCTGATATTGAAAAGGCTTATTTACAGATTGGGCTCCATGAGCAAAATAGACCATATTTAAAGTTTTTGTGGTGGCTAAATGGAAAGAAAGAACAGTTAAAAAAATTTCAGCATCGAAGGGTAGTTTTTGGGATTTCTTCAAGTCCTTTCTTGTTAGCAGCTACTTCAGAATTTCATTTGAATAATGTTCCTATCGAATATAAAGAAACTGCTCAAAAACTTTTGAAATTCTTTTATGTGGACAATTGTGTTCATAGTGTGAATAGTGAAAAAAACATAGTGAAATTTATTCAGGAATCCCAAGAAATTTTTAGAACAGCAAAATTTAATTTACGGGGGTCGGAGCATACCCTTTTCCAAACAAGTGAATCTGACTTAATAGAAAACAAAACTGTTCCAGTTTTGGGTTTAAAATAGGAAAACAGAAATGATACCTTTTCTGTTTATTTGAGTGATTTTGATCCCATTTTAGAAGATCAACCAGTTACTAAAAGGATTATTTTGTCAACTGTTCACAAAATTTTTGATCCCATTAGATCCACTTGTCTCATAACTTAAATACCAAAACTGATGTTACAGGAATGCTGGCAAATGGAATTATCTTGGAATTCTGATTTGTCACCTTGGATGGTAAAGAAATTTATAAAGTGGAAAAATAAACTGAAAACTTTAAATGACATTTCAATACCAAGATTCTTGGACAGAAATGAATGAAATAGAAATAAAACCTTGCAATTCTTTTGTGATGCATCAGAAAAGGCGTATGCTGCATGTATATTTTTAAGGAGTGAAGGAGAAATTTCTACATATTGTCAACTGATACAAGTTAGGTCAAGACTTACTCCCATTATATCTGTATCAGTATCTCGGCTAGAACTTCTACCATGTAATATAGGAGCAAGACTTTGTCAATCTGTGAAAGAGAGCTTAGGAATGGTGAAAGTGACTACATAATATTGGTCTGATTCCAGTAAGGCTTTATACTGGATTAAAAAGAATGAAAATTGGGCAAATTTTGTTTTCACTCGTGTCAAAGAAATTCGTCTTTTGGATGATCCAGAAGATTGGCATCACATTTCTGGACAACTAAATCCAGTTGATTTACCATCTCGAGGACGCAGCGTTGAAAACTTAGCTAAGCCTAATTGGTGGCTTGGACCTGCTTGGATAAGAAATCCTCCTGAAGAATGGCCCAAATCCGATCTTTTCCCCGACGAAGGGATTATTAATGTTGAAAGAAGAAAAACAGTTGTTAGTGTCACCAATACAGAAAAGGAAGAAACAATTTACAACCTTTTCTCCTATTATCCTAAACTTCTGTTGATTGTATAATGGATTTATAGATTTTTTGATAATTGTAGGGTAAAAAAGAACTTTAGGAAATTTGGAAATATAACTGTAGAAGAAAGAAATAGATCTGAGATTTCATTGTTAAAGTTGACGCAGCGAGAGTCTTTTACAGGATTACGAGATAAAGGACTTCAAAAGTTTCAAATTGTTGATGAAAATAATCTGTTCAAAATTAAGACAAATCTCATTGAAAGAAGATTTAGAAAATTTTAAATTGCCTGTTGTATTACCTAGTGAACATCCAATTGTTGAAAATCTAATTCGATGAAAGCACTATTCTCTTGGTCAAGCAGGTATTCAGATAGTGATGACATATCTGAGAGAAAAATTCTGGGTATTGAACTACAGGAAAACTGTATGCAAGGTTATCAAAAATTGCTTTACTTGCAGAAAATTTGATTCATGCCCAGTAGAAACTCCAACAGCTCCATTACCAATAGATCGTTTCAGAGCGGCTTTGGTGTTTGAAATAATTGGAATTGACTTTGCTGGTCCACTCTCCCTCAAAGGAAACTAGAAATCTTGGATTGTAATTTATATTTGTGCTATATTTAGAGCTATTCATTTAGAATTGGCTACTTCTCTATCCACGGAACAATTTTTGCAGTCATTCCGGAGATTTATAGCACGACGAGGAAGACCAGCTATTGTCTACTCAGACAAACTTTGTTGGAGCGAGCAATCTTCTCAAAAGAATTAATTGGGATGCAGTAGAAAAATACAGCGCTGTCAACAAAATTAATTGGAAGTTTATTCCGCCATCAGCACCATGGTGGGAACGTTTGATTGGAGTAGTCAAGAGAATACTTCGGAAAGTTTTGAGACAAATCTCTCTCAATTTTGAAGAATTGAACACTGATTTATGCGATTGTGAAGGTCTCGTTAATGGACGACCTCTCACATGTATGAATGATGATCCAAATGACCTAGAACCTCTTACTCCTAATATGTTTTTGCAGGAGGTCAAAGAAACTGGTACACCTGACCTAGACCTCTTGAATAGTGAATATTTAAATAAAAGGTATGTTTATCGCAAGAGACTACCGTAGGACCTTCGAAAAGGATTTCGCTCTGAATACTTGGGGGCAAATAAGGCAGTTTGAAAGAAAATTACGAAGCTCACCACCCATTACGATAAGAGATGTTGTTTTGATACCCAGTGATAACATGGGCTGGACTGGTCTTTAGGAAAAGTGATCGAAGTCTTTCCATCACCAGATGAGAACATTAGACTTGTCAAATTGAAGACTAAAAATGAAGTAGCTCTATGTCCAGTACTCAGACTATATCCTCTCGAAGTTAGTGAGAATGAAAAAAATTGTTCCAAGAAAATGAAACTTCTGCAAAAAAGATTACCTGCTCTGATAATAGTGGAAGTAAAAACGATCCTGTCAACAAGGCTGATAACGAACCTCTCGATATGGTAGGAGGTTAAAACAGGTAAAAAGGCTTGACTTGGGTTGTAGAATTGAACTTTTCTTTAGAGCAAGAATTTTTGTTTTTGGACTTTATGTATAATATCTTAAGAACTTTATTTCAGAACTTTAAGATTCAATGTTAAGAGAGAAAAATTTTGTATTTTTTAATTAATTTTATTGATATTTGAAACTTGTTGTTTTGATATCTTTTATAATTTGAAGTGTATTAATTTATTTTTTGAAACCTATTAATTTGTATTGTGTCGTGAGAATTTTTTAGATTTTAATTTGAATATTGTGTTTGAGTTTTCTGAGATGTAAACTCAATGGTGGGAGGATGATGGAAATATTGGCTATCATCAAGAAAATAATGTAACTTTCTTTGCCAATTGAGCATTGATGACGTCATGTTACGATCTCATACTCCCACGCGAAAAAATTTAAATAGAATACTTTTATGCTATGAGCCGTAGGGGATGCATATGCGTGCGCAGCGAAATAATTTCTTGTAAATACAGGGTGATTATAAGAAAACTTTGCCAACATCTGCACTTCTAGCGTCCATTCTATTTAACCGATCAAGATGATATTTCAAATATAGTTCTTTTGAGATATGCGCTCGAGATTCTGTGAATGGCAACACAGTGGCCCTCGCGGTTACAGTTATAGTGACAGAAACTCAAAATTTTCGAATGGCAACGTCTACTTTTTACCATCGCAAAATGTTCAGCACATGCGAAAACCCTAAATAGCGTTGAAACGGTACCGATATGTCTAAAAACGGACGTGTTCTGCAAACACAAAAAAGAGTTCTGAAAACCGGCCAATAAAACACGATCTGGGCGCACGCAATAAATTTGCATGTGACAGAGTCAAGAAACCAATCACAAAACGCCGGTCGCCAGATATTCAGCGTAGGAAACCTATAAAATACCAAGCGGGTATGCGAAGTCGTCATTCCGGAACTCGCACATGCCGACGATATGAGTCTTCCTAGGAAAGTTCGCGGTGAATTGATCAAACTCTACTACCAAAATGGGATGAACGCTGCGGAAGCCTTGCGTGTGTATCGCCGCAATCATCGACAACGACGCGGCCCATGTACTCTGCAAGCTCTGCGTGATTTAGTGCGGAAATTCGAAGATACAGGCTGCACCTGTGACAAACAGCACTCCGGACGGCCAACTGTTTCTGAGGACGTTGTCATGGAAGTGCACCATACAGTGACTGCAGGACACACAGAAACCGCTAGAGGCAGAGCGCGCGTGTTGGATATTCTGAACTCAACGGTCCGCAAGCTCTTGCGCTCGGTACTTCCCATATTTCCCTATCGGTTCCAGCGCGTCCAGATGTTGGAGCCGGGTGACCCACAACAACGTCTGGACTTCGCAAATGCATTTTTGTTACGATATGATGCGGATAACGACTGGCCACTTCGCATACTATGGACGGACGAGGCGCATTTCACCTTAAATGGCAGCATTAACACAAAGAATTGTGTGCACTGGGGAGAGACGAATCCTCATGCTGTGGCGCCAGTACCATTATTTGACGCCAAAGTGACTGCGTGGTGCGGCATTACAGCTACATTTGTTCTGGGCCCATTCTTCTTTGAGGAAACGACCCCGACTGGCCCTGCAACATGTTCTGTAACGGGCCCTCGGTATGCAGCCATGCTGAAAAATTATGTCTTACCGGAGTTGCGTCGGCTGAATGCACTCAATGACATTGTTTGGATGCAAGATGGCGCACCTCCACATATAGCGAGGTCAGTTAAAAGGCTCCTGGATCAGCATTTTGGTGATCGCATCATCTCACGCTATTATCCTTTTTCCGTGGCCTGCGCGATCCTCAGATCTGACGCCTATGGATTTCTGGTTTTGGGGCTATCTCAAATCCAGATTTTATCTGTGCAATCCTCAAACATTGTCGGACTTAAAGGATTCTATACGGCGTGAGATTGGAAACATCCCTCGTGCCATGTTGCATGCAGCGACATTGTCCACCGTCTCCCGCATGCAATGCGTAATTGCCTGTGATGGCACTCATGTGGAAAATGTTTGAAATTAATAAAGATTTTTTTCTCTATGTGTTCTCATCATTGAGCAGTGTCTTGTCTCTGTCGTATGCATTATTCCTCCGTGCGCCTTGAAGAACTGTTTGTATGTGTATAACACGTCGGTTTTCGGACATATCGGTACCGTTTCAACGCTATTTAGGGTTTTCGCTTGTGCTGAACATTTTGCGATGGTAAAAAGTAGGCGTTGCCATTCGAAAATTTCGAGTTTCTGTCACTATAACTGTAACCGCGAGGGCCACTGTGTTGCCATTCACAGAATCTCGAGCGCATATCTCAAAAAAACTATATTTGAAGTATCATCTTGATCGGTTAAATAGAATGGACACTAGTAGTGCAGATGTTGGCAAAGTTTTTTTATAATCACCCTGTATATCTGTCCTACTATAATGATTTCAAATAATAAAATAGATAAAGATAGAGATTGCAGAGTTTTTCTTTGATCATGTGTTTAGATAGAATGTCTCCTGAAAGAATCCCGGAACGAATAAGGTAACAGCAAATTTTCTCTTACCACTTGATTTCTTTTGGTAATTGTATTGTTTCCGAAATATATAATGAATCGAATGTGCAATATTAAAAGCCAGTAATCGTCATGATTATTTAATTGAATGTAAACAAAAACTTTAGAAATATATTTCATTTCCTATATTTACAGTAAATTTAAGCCAAACTTATTTGCATGCTCTGATTAAGAATAAATTAATGTAGTTTACTGCATATATGGCAATATGTGTTTGATATAATTTAATTAAATATAAAAGAATACTAATATAAGTACACATTTTAATCTAGAACTGTAACAGAAACTTTTTCTTGAGAAAAGTCAAAAGAGATAAATTACAAATTGAGATTTGCATCTTTACACCCCAAAAATTTAAATATTTGACAGTATATATTTTGGTGAAAATGTATTAAACACGAATATCGTTTCAATTTTTCATCAATATTTTTATAATAAGTCAAAAATGCAGATTTTTAAAAACAACTTTTAATAAAAAGATACTAAAAGTTATCTATTTCATTATGTATTCTCCTAGAAAATAATTGTGCAAAAATCGAACATATCACTAATATAACATAATATAACCCAAATTCCTAACTAAATTTGTGAAATTTGAATTTATTTACAAGAACTTTTATGAGGGAAAACTGATTAAGTGTAATTATCATAATATTACCCCAGAAAATAAAGATATTAAAGCGTTTAGGAACTTAGAGATTGAACATGATTTTAATAATTTATGAATATATTCTTGTATTTTTACAGAAATTAAAATGATAATTAATTTACTGATCTTTATTTAATAAATAGAAAGAAATATCAACATTGATATCTATTTAAATATATGCAAATTAAATCTCCTAAATAGATAAAATTAAATTTTACGATTGAATAATTTTATAAATTGTTCAATAAATGTCTGCCAATAAGATATTTTATCATATCATAATAACATTTACATAAAAATTAATCAATCAAAAGCATTTTTATAGGACTTACATTTCAATATTTATTATAATGTTAATTTTTCATACAAACTATTTAGAAAAGGATATTATGAATATAATATTCGTTATATATATTTCCAAGTTATGTTAATAAGTTTCAGTTTTTAGAATTTATGATCATTAAATCATATTTATTCAATACGAAAACACATGATATTTTAACTAATATTTTTAAAAGAAGATTTTCTATTTTAACTTGTTTTAAAGCCTATATATTTGTCAAAAAACTTCAATATTTGCGCAATTTACTTGGAATTACTTTTATTTGACTTTTGATTTTAAACACACACATTGTTTAATAATACTTAAATTTAATGCTCATTATTTTAAAGTTCGAGAATTTCTTTCTTCAGTTTTTATATATTTACTATTTTCCTCTCTCTTTTATGAAGATTCTGTCCAAAACAATTACTGCTTTTTATTCTTATTTCTCAATTTATATTAATTATCTCTCAATTTGTATTGAGTAATGTATAAAGAGGAAGACAAATTTTATCCTTCATTTTTATACATGTTTATAAACAGCTATGTATAAAACAGAACACATAATTTGTAATTCAAAATGTTTCTACACTTTAATGTAACGTCACAATTTTATGTTTAAATATACATTATCAATATTTTTCAAATATACATTATCAATATTTGTCAAATATACATTATCAATATTTTTCAAATATATATTATCAATATTTTTCAATTAAAATGTACATTTAATGTTCAGAAAATAAATAAGAGATGATAATAATATATTGCTGTTAGAGAAATTATTAAAATAATATTAATTTAAATTTGACAATGTATAATAAATGCACACAGAAATATTCCAGCATAAGGTTTTGGAGTAAAAGAGACGCGGTTAGAAATATGTGTGTTTGTTTCAATATCAATAACATTTTATGCACTTGAACGCCATTTAATATATTCATGTGCTCCTATATTATAAAATGCATATATTTGCACTCATTATAAGATAGTTATTTAAAAGAGCTTTTATACATAAAATTCCTTATACAAAATATTTTATTAAAACAGCTTAAGTGCTTATAATCAATAATTTAGATGTTGATAAAATAAATTTATAAATGTTGTATAAAAAAGACAAAATAATAATCACTAACTTTATAAATATATTTCTTAGAATACATTTATTTTTATTTCATTGTTACAAAAACAGAATCTACACTTGACAATTATATTTGGAGTACATTTTAACCCATGTGAAGGTATATTGATTAAGCAGAACCAATACACCATATGCATATAATACCTATGCATATAAATATATATGCATATACCTATGCATATAAATATATATGTGTAAAATTAATAAAATTTTAATTTAAAGTTATTAAATTAAATAAGATTTTCGTGCACAAAATTAAATTACTTAAGAATTTTTTTTACTGAATCATAAGATGAATTGTAATGTGAACACTCAAATTTTATATAATTACGTTTGGTGTAAATGCAAGAAATGCTCTGAATTGTTTATATAACCATAGGACTGAACTTGTCTTGTTTTATTTAATATTGCAAAAAAATATGATACATAAACAAGGCTTTTTTCACTATAAAATAAATCTATAATATTTTATTTAACATTTCTTAAAAAAGTATGTATTTAAGTTTTTTTTCCCTTGTTTTATAATTTTTACACGTTTATTAAGAAGATGTTTATTAAGATAATTATTCAAAACAAAATAGACATATACAGCAAAAAGAAAATATAAACTCGTTGGATTTATTTCAAAGGGTACTTTACATGCATTAAAGAAAACATTTTTTAAATTTTCAATTCAAGTCAAATTAGCTAAAATATGCATATATATATATATATATATATATATATATATATATATATATATATATATATATATATATATATATATATATATATATATATATATATATATATATATATATATACAATAAAAATATTTTAATGTATATTCTTAGTGTTATTTATTCTAAAGAGAAATTTGTTTTGAGGTAAAAAATAATTTTGAAACTAATGTTTAGTTTTCCTTATAGTATATGTTTAAGAGATAACTTAATCTTTATTTCATTTTAAAAAAGACAATATACAGTGCTTTTAGGGAGCATAATGCGTTAAGAGATATTATGTCCGTTTTCATTCATTAAACTTGCTTTCTATTTTAAAGTAAAATAATTCATCTAATGCAACTCACATGAAAAACTCAGCAAATCTTAAGTCTGCACTTTAAATTGATTAAATGTATTGAATTATGATATGTAATACAAGTTTTACATTAAATATATTTTGTGATTTTTGAAAACTTTAAAATTTTTGTATTGATTTAAATAAATATAAATATTAGTTAATAAGTTAATATATATATATATATATATATATATATATATATATATATATATATATATATATATATATATATATATATATATATATATATCATAATGTCCAAATGTACTTTCAGCATGAATGGTCTATGAGTAGCTTCAATATCGAATCCACTATTTCACAATCACAAAACTGTGACGTCTTTTCTCACCAATGTGCCACAGTCTTACCATGAACCCCGATAGTAAACCTATTCATAACCTTCTCTTCTTTTTGCAGAAAAGTTTAAATATTGATTAGGATTTTCCTAGAAAATCTAGTTGTCGTCAATCTGATAAGATTCAACAAATAGTTTAAATATGATTTTCCATCTTTAATATTTTTTTCATTTTATTCTCCCTATTCTCTGTTCATTTTTAAACCTTATGATATTATGAAAAATTTGGTAAAATTAAAAAATATGGGGAAAACCATAACCCAGTGAAGCTTGATGATATAATAAGGAGACAAAAGAAATGAAAACAGTTTATCTATAGCGTAAATGAATCTAACTGCAACTTGACTCAGATTCTGATATAATAGTCGGACTACCAGGATTCATTTTGGTAGTCATTTGCATGTAGAAGCAGGGTACTTTGAATTGAAATTATATTTTAATGTATAATATTCGCTGCTTCTGAAAAAAATGAAAGTTGCATGATTTTACCCACACTTGAATCATATAAGGTAAACAAGTAAGCAAGACGGCGAGACATTGTTTTCAAAAATTCAGGTCGAGAGATTTGTCTATCTCTGATGAAGCTGGTGTCTGGTGGAAAAGTCGTCAAGTGGTTCATTTGAGCTGTGACTAACGAACCATACGATCACTGTGGATATGTACTCCCTGCAATTGTATTGTGTGCAACAGGCATTGCAACTGAAGGATCCAGTATTGGTTAATCGCAAGGGTGTACTATTCTTGACCGTTAACGTCAGACCACACGTCACTCGGGTGGCCATGAGTACCATAATTGACTTGATTAGGAGAATTTTCTCCACCATCCTCACTCATCTGAGCTTGCACTATTATATTACCACCTCATCCATTATCTGGACAATCATCTTCATGGAAAATCCATTACCAATGAAGCACACTTGTTATAAGCACTCACAGATTACTTTGAGTCCAAAATAAATGAAAATTACATGCATATATAATTAATTATATTATAGTATTTAAATTATGAAAAAATATAACAAAAAATCGTTAAAACTAAAGAAATGCATGGAGCAGATTTAAATATGCCCTTCAAACAAATCGAGAAGATTAACATATTGGGCAATAAATACAAATAGTCACTTTGCGAGAAACTCATGTATTATTGAATATAATTATTTATGAGTATATTATTATTTTTATATAATTTATATGAAATTATTTATATTTTCTACTGCAAATTAGTTCATAAATATGATAAATTGAAATCTATTGTTATTTTTCAGCTTCGAATTTGGCAAAATACATATAATGTTATGTCAAAAATAATTTTTCGAATAGTGTATGCATATCTGATTTTTCAATTCCAATCTTTTTATCAAATCTCAAGAGAAATTACTGATAAATAATGTTAGAGATATAAGCTATATCAAGAAAATTTTGTATTTCCTTTTAAAGGTCATGAATGTTTCTAGTTATTAGAACCATGTTAATTTTAACAAACTTAATCATGTTTGAACATTTCTAGTAACATGAAAATCTCAAAACAATTCAAGGCCAAGGTAAATAATTAACTATAAGAATAACTCATAAATAATTATAATTAATTATAATGATAACTTAAAAGATACATTTTGGTCGGGATATTCGTAAAATTAAAAGTATTCGCTTTAAACATAAAAAATATTCAATTTCACAAGTAATAACAAATATTTTTTAAACAAACTGTTGTTGTTTTCTAAATATTTTGCAAATTTAAGGACAATGTTTTATTCTTTATTCAAGAATAAATTCAATATTTTATAAAATAAGGATATTTTAAAATAAATAATATTTATTTTATTTGCCTACATAGTGTGTGTGGAATATCTTTTACCATAATTCATAGCCAAACAATACGGTCCATTTTATACAAAAATATCACTTAAACATGAAGAATGAAATGAAAACTATAAATGGCATTCCTCACAGCAGCTTCGAAAGTATATAGGAAAATTTTCGTTCTGAAAAGTTTCCTTTAAATCACCATAATTAAATTTCGAGTAATATCCTAGTTAAAAAATTTAATATGTAACCTCTAGTAATATACTAAATACTACACTATATCATAAGAAATGTCATAACTGGGACTTTGTTTTTAATTTGAATAAAATTCGAAATTTTATTACTCTAAAACAAGCTCCTTTGTGATAATTATTCTAATTCATTTCACAATCATTATTTTCATCTTCAATTATTTCATCATCATTCTAATTCATCAATGATAATTATTCTAACCAGTCATGTTTAAATAAAACATATTCACTGTAATTCTGTAGATTTCTCCAATAGAATTCTATAGATTTATAATGATGATGTGTAATCTGATTATATTCTTTAATATTTTTGAATAAATAATTCAATAAAACATTCATTAAAATACGTAATGCTTACACTATTTAAAGTATATAAATAATTAATTCCTTGAAATAGTTTACATTAATTGTGAAACAAAATCAAAATACAACTAATTATTACCAATAATTTTTCTGTCTGTTAAAAATATTTACTCTACACATTTAATGAGTTATATAAATCATTCCTTTATCAAAGCTAAAAAATACTTAATGTTTAAGTGTGTTGTGTTTATATTCAAGTATGCAATATAATAAATAATATTTATCAAAATCACAGGGCAGAAGTATGATCCAGGTGCAATGATATTTATATTTGTCTTACTGCAAAAAAATTCAAATTTTTTTTTTACAAATGTTTTCAAGAGCACCCTGTTTTACAGACAAATTAGAGACGATCTGAGTTGGGGGAGGCTACTTCTAGCCCACGGAGCCTTCTGTTGAGACCGAAGTCCAACAACAGGATTGCCGATTATTACCGGACATAAGAGTTTGCCGCTCACTACGGCCAGCACACCGTGCACTGCAATAACCACCAGCAAACCCAGGCAGGACTGAGTTGACGACCCTCTTCTGGTTTTGGATTATTGTAGAATGTAAAAGTCATGGACCTGGTCTAGCGCTGCTGGCTTTTGGGGCCATGCAACAACAACAACAACAGAGAAATCTATATTATCTGGCAATATTTAGTTGCCTGCAGATATATGGCTCCTAAAATTATATTGATGCGTTTTTATTGAAATAATATTTTAGTGGTTTTTCATCCGTATTTCATTATTGCTAAATTATGAATTGATTCCTAAATTATGAAAAATATATATCATATCATTCATAAAATATCATCAAAAAATTATCTCGTACAAAACTTTGTACTTATCCAATAATATAATGAATTTGTATTATAAACACATAATAATATTTCTTCTAACTTGTCGAATTTTTTGAAAATGATGAAATGAATTCATATTTTTCAAGATTAATGCAAAAATACATATCAGTCAATTTTAAATTCTTAAAATTAGTTTTATAACTTAATAAATATGAATACGATTCTTAAAGGCAAATTCTTACCCTAGACAGACATAATCATACACAGAAATTTCAATGATATCATTAAACTGAAAGAATGCAAATATTTTGTATTTATTTTATAAGTCTTACATAAATTATTCGAAAACTTTCACAGTAACATATGAAGTTAGCATGCTCATTTCTAATCAAAAGTTCTAGAAGAAGGTATTTTGCTTGAGAATTGCTAAGCATTTTAATAACAAATCAACATTTACATTTTGACGGTATTTCTAATAGGCTACAATCAACCTATTAAATTAATACTATATGGAATGCGATTGATAAAAAATATAGCAAGAAATTCAATAGATATTATGCATATGTGAACTTCTGGTAGTTTAAAATGATTTCTAAGCAACTGTTCGTATTTTCTTTATTCACTTTTTTATTATTTTAAAGTGTGTTTTTGATTTAGAAATATTTTTTGTTGATGTTTAATAATCTCAAAAATTCTAAATTATGTAAGATAAGTAAAGGAATGATTGTGCTTGTGTGAAAATGTTACATTTTTTAATATTAATTAAAACTGGAAATACATATATTCTTTTTCATTCGTTAACATATCTATTAATTTTTATTAAAATTTTACATTGATGTTTATTCATTAAGATAAGCATAAGAATAATATATAACGGCTCATTTATACAACAGAATGTTATAAATTTTTAATGTACCTTATAAGAAAAATGATTCTTTTCTTATTAAAGATTCATATCTCATATGCAGCATTCTTTGTTTGCACATTTTACATGCCTCAATAAATATTTAGGACAGTTTTAATGAGATTCGAAAATAATTTACTACGATGTTTATTACTTTTCCTCCTTAAACATTCTTTCTATTTATTTTGATTTTACGTCACTTTTAAATTACGGAAAATATTATTAATCAAACAATTAACAAAATTTTACTCTTAAAATTAATGAAGTTTGGGTAATAATTTTGATGATTCTAATTTAGTTAGAAGAATTTTGATAGTTTTGTGTAAAATTCTCAAAGCTGTGTTGAATGTAAATTTAAAACGTAGTTTATATGATATGAAGATATCTTTTGTATAACAAATTAATTAGTTGATGCTAAATTCATTGAAATTAAATTTATTTTAAGTGATTTTTAATTTTCAAAGTAAGATTGCATGAAATATTTTTCCTCTATATTCTCTCAACAAGTTTCGCGTAACTTTCATTACATCGTAGAACAAAATTTCAGTTCAAACCACTCTTTATTTGAAATTGATATTTTATTTCTTTGCCTTATTTAATATTCACATATGAATTAAACATATTATTTCATTCAAATGCAAATATGTTTTTACAAATTTTAAAATATTTCATTGAAAATTTTATTATTACCAAAATAATTCTCTGCAAATGTGTTTGATTTAATTTTGATAATAAATTAATAATGAAACAATTTGTTTCCATCTGCTGAAAGCATGCATCTTGTGAAACAGTGTAAAAAAATAGGAAAATAATATACGAATCATACAATTGATTGTTGATTTTAGAATATATATAGCTGTTTTTATTTGCACATTAATTTATTCCTAATTTCTTCATATGCCTGAATTTAAACTTGAATATGTTTTGGGAAATCCCATCTGTACAGGAACAAATAATCCGAAAATGTGCCAATTTAAATGCATTATTAGGTTAGAAATAATTATTTCGAGAGATTGCTTAGATCATTTTCTGTAAGATTATAATAAAACTTACATTTGCTTTAATGTTTTATAATTTTATAAATGTGTCAAAATTATCTTTGAATTTAAAACTTTGCTACATTTCATACATTAATAAATATTCTTCAGATTTGTTTACTTATTTGTCAAAAATAATTAAATTTTCAAAATTTCAAATATTCATAAAAATCTTATTTATCTCTTGCATAGAAAGTGATAAAAATGTGCCAACCTACATTTACAAACTATTTATTATTTTATCTTTATTGTAGTGACGAGTCTGTGGAAATAATGGAAGTTTAGTATATTTTTGAGCATAATTTTAAAAGAAAATTGATAATACTCTATGATATTTTACTAGGATTAGCAAGTAAATTAATTTTAGATATAAATGTTTAGTAGCTTTAGTAGGCATCGGATATTTAAAATAAAAACGCAAAATTATTTATAATGATTATTCTGTATTATGTAAAATCTTCGGTAAAGGTATATAACCATACTGGGGATTAATAATTTATAGATAAGATTTATCATAATATTTTTCCTATCAAAAATGCAAGAAATTTAAAACAATTCATTAAAATAAATTTTATTACTTTATGCTGTTGTTAAACTATCAGAAATTATGTCTAATTAATGTTATATGATAATGTTTTATTGTTTATAAAATTACATTTCTTAAAATGAATTCATACAATAATTTTTTGTTAAATTATAAGTTTGATAATAATTAGTTTGTGTGTCTTTTAAAATCAAAGTTTCTTAAAAAAAATCCGGTCTCTTATTTAGTAAATCTAAATTTTTGTTGAAATTTGGATTCTTAAATGACCAATGAAGCAATGTGATCCCAAGGAAATACAAACCATGTTCACTGTCAGTAAGTAATAAATACATGCTTTGCTACAGTACTATTTATTTTAACTTTCATATTACTGCTAGTTTAAGAAAACACCATTTTGTTATATAGTAAGAAATGTCTAGAGAGTTATAATAATTGTTATTGCTAACAGAAGCACTGTTACATAACAGTGCACTTTTAAATCATCTTACTACATCAAAAAATATCTCTGTAGGTGTTGAACACACACTCTAGTGCTTGCTGGGTACATGCATTATACAAATTTTTTCATGCTTTCTTTCTCGATTTCGTCTGCATATTTCATTTTATTCTTGTTTTTAAATGAGTATCATTTGTTATGGTTGGTTGCAACAAATGAAACTAGTTGAATGGTACTTTTATTTATATTTTCATTCTGTATATATATTAAAATGTTAAATGAAAATTTTTAAGGATTCCTTCGTCCTAATCGAAGACATTACATATAGATAAACAGTTTCTTAGAAATATATTTCCCTGCAATTAAAAGTAAAATACTTAATATTATTATATAAATAACATAAAAACGTATTTACAATGATAAGCAATGATTATATTGTAATGAAAATATTTGTAAAATGGGACAGAAATATTAAACATTTATTGATGAAGCGAATACCTTAAAATATATTATTTATAAAGAAATGTCTAGAAACTTAAGTAGCAACATCTTAAGAAAAATAATGATATAATTTTTATGTTAAGCGATTTTGTTTTATTGAAAACTTGATATTTTAAAAACGTTTACATTATGGTATAATTGAGAGTGATTATTATTAATCAGTTATGATTTGCTATTCTGAGTATACGTATACATAATTAAAAGTATTAATCAAAAAACAATTAGCATAAAATGTTGTATTTTTTTTAATAAACTCGATTCATTATTCTTATAAAAGAACAAACTTGTCAATGTCGAAATTGCTTTGTTTATAATAAATAATAATTTGTGAATGACTTTTTATACTGCTTATTTAAATAAATATTTACAAAATGCTTATATTATTTTATATCAATTTAAAAAGATAATTAGGATTTCCTCGAATAATATTGAGTTTCTTTCATAAGTAGTAGTAGAAGTTGTGTTATTTTAAAATATTTTAGTTATTATAATTTGAAATGTTTTCAGTTACACTTACAATTGAAATACTGGTATATTGTTATTAATAATGATACAGAATTTGCATTGTTGAAGAAAAATAGTGAAAATGCTACATTCTGTATATTTTCAGTATTGCATTTCAAATATTTAATTATTAATTATTGTAAAATATTTGATAGTTAAAATGTTGTGTTGTAGGAATATTTTTTGATATCAGTAATTATTTCCATGAGTTGCTGATATTTTTATTAGTAATTATGACGAATATTATATTAATGTTCATAAAAATAATGAATATTAAAATAATTTCTCATTTTTAATTTAAATACATGAAGTCACAGATACAATTTTTAAATTAGAAATAATGCTTTCCTTTGAAAATTAATATTGACACATTTGCATTTAGCTATAATTTTATCTTCTATTTCGAAATATTTTTTGCGCATATTACACTTTTCAAACATAATATTTAGAAATAAGTTAATTTCATTTTGAATTTTTTCTTTTGAAAACTCCAGAGCCACGATTTTTATTTTTTTTTACAAAATGTATGTTCTAATTAAGGAGAAATTGCTTTCATTACAAAAATAAAGAAATAAAATCTTCGAAATTACCTGAAGACTTAAGGAGAATCTGCGAGAATGTATAACAATTCAGATTTAAAAATGTAATGGTAGAAAATTCTTGAAGGAATTATTACGCTTCATTATAGCAGGAAGAAAACTGCTGGAAGAAAGGAAATAAAAAAAATATTAGAAACATTGAAGCTAAGTTCTGGTAAGAGCTTGAAAATTCACAGAATTCTGCTTGAGACGGACAATTTCTAAAACAAAATAACAATTCTAGCTACAAAAACCGATGTCTCTGAAATAGATTTACAGAAAGTATTACCTTACTTAATTCGAAAGAAGGTCACTTGAGTCCATATTAAATTTTAATGGAGGGACAACTAAATTTCCTAAAATACAAAATTCTTTATGCGATTCTTAACTTGCTGATAATCTTGATGACATAGCAAATATTATGTGGTACGAGAATCTGTGAATAAGGCTCAAAATTTCGAACACATTGGAAATGATCTTTTGAAGAGGTTTAATGTGAATGCAGAAAGACTTAGAACAATATTTACATTTCATATAAGAATTCCACAGACATTATGTAGGGAGACATTTCATTAGAACTAAGGAATTCTTTTGAAAAATGGATTACTGAGTTAAATGTAAAAACTCTTGAAGATTTATAAAATCCCATTATTGCTGATTAAATAATGAAAGATGTTTATTTGAGTTTGAGCAAATTTTCTTTATGAATGGACGCAATTGGCAATCTTTTCTACGTGGTAGAAAAGTTGAAGACAACTATGATAATATAATGACCATTTGATCTTAAAGAAAAATATAATCCTCTCAGGAATTTAAAAGAAATTAAAACAAAATGATTGACCAGATGCCCAGCAGAAATTTCCGAGTGGAAATAAAGTATATGAGCCAAAGTATGTGAAAAGATAATTCCCTCCTGAAAAGAAATAACTTTTCTCACTGTCTGTAAAGTTCATGGTTCCTCAAGCTTCACGAAATTCGAAATAACATTTTGCAATCGTTCAAATAAGACTAAGATCGACCATTTTGTTAAAAACTTCCAAGTGACACTTCTTGGAACTACGTCGGCTCTGATCCAGTTTTGAAAATATTAATAAATGATATGAATGGTATTGCATGTGTGGAAAATGAAGCAAACTGAATTATTGCCAGTGATATAGTTTATCACCTAATGAAATAAAGAGGGTTTGGCTTCAAAAAAGAGACTTTAACAATGAATCTTAGTGATTCATAGAAATCTACAATCGATGTCTCGATAACAAATTATTATATTATTTCATTCAAACCAATCATAAGTTTTTATTCAAATTATAAAGGAATAGGACATTATTGGAAATTAATTTTTCTTTGCCTATTGTATAGGTGGAAATATGTTTTTGTTTACTATATTGAACATTGTGCTACATTGACTATGAAATAAGAAAATCAAATAAATGATCTGTTAACAAACTACAAAGACGTGATTTACCTATGGTAAGAAACTATTCCTTTCGTCGAACATCCACAAAATCCAAATAGAATATCATTCACTCTAATAGCTACATCTTTCTATCACGCGATGTGTTTCCCGAACATACAGAAACTCTGATGTCTGAAAATAGGGAGACTGTTGTCCGAAGGTATGATTGAGAAGTTTGTCTCCAAATACCAGTCCCGTTGTCCTAATTTTTAAGCCAATAACAATTATTGATTTTGTACCTGTAATTGAAAAGAAAATACCATGACGTAAAATATTCATATCATTTTTCTATATTTTACAACTGGCTACTAAAGCCAGATAGCATATTTATTCACAGTGAAATAAAAATGAGGATATTTGGTTTTTCTTTTTAATGTGCACCGTTTTGTAGAAATGTTTCTTGAATTTAATATTGTGCCTACAATATTCCAAAGACTAACCGAACAATTTCTAAATTGATTAAAGGGTATTCTCATACTATCTTACTTAAGCAACATAATTGAACATTACAAACATTCAGTAGAATTAGGAAAATATTTAAAAGATTGCTTATTTTAAACTACATGCAAATGGTGTAAAATGTAAGTTTGTTTGTTCGGAAGTTAAATATCTTAGACATTGGTTAACTCCTTACTGTCAAGCAATAGATCATGGAAAGATATCAGTAATTTAAAACAACTCTCATTTTAAATTTTAAAACATGTTTAATCTTTCCTCCAATTATATTCTTAGTATCGACACTTTATAGCAACATTTTAAAAATTGCCAGAATACTTAGCAATCTCACTGACAAGAGTTAATGGAAATGTCATGAACAGAAGGCAAATGTAACTGCAAAAAGTGCTGATTACGTCGCTAATTTTCAAACAAAGTGGTCCATTAAAACGTATTTCATAAGAACTAGTACTATTAATTATGCATAACGTTTAATACTACTCCCAAATGAAAGTTCTGATAAACATCCTGTAGAAATTACTAGTTGACTGCTAGTTAGGAAGAAAATATTTCTTCACTGAACATGAGACCTTTGCAATTGCTTCTTTTCTCGACAATTTCCCAGCTACAGTGTAGAACAAGAAATTGGATTTACATTAGATCTTCAAACTTGTTGCTTAATGAATCTAAGACCTTTTATAAGATTTGCCATTTAGGACCTGTAAATAAAAAGTTATAATTTGAAATAATTTATGTTCCTGAAAAATCATATGTTATTTCAAACTTGTTCCCACGGCAAGCTGTCAACAAGAAGAAGGCTTCTGTGTGATATGTGCTGACCGCCCATCATGGTCTGTGTGGTCAACTGACCTTTCCTCATAATCTGTGTGATCAGTTGCCCTCCCACCATGAGGACCTAAATTATGTTTGAAAAAAAATAGATGAAAATGTAAGAAAAATGATTGCCTCCTTTGAGCAGCGATTAAAGATTTTTTAATTGGACTACCCTTGAATTCCTAAGGAATTAAATAACAATACTCTTCTCATATAGTTTCTGATGAGGATCAATAGTTTTTAATACCTAGAAACATCAAACAGTTATACAACAATATCTTGATGACCTTGCTGCTGGTCATAAATGAAAAGAAGGTATTACTGGATGAAAATTTGGAAGGACATTTCTGATTATATAAAAATTTTCTGTAAGCAGACTTTTCTCATTATAAAACTGTACAACCATTCGTGGTGAACTCTAACTTATAAAAAAAATTTTGAAACCCCAGCCATGCATTTGTTATGAATCCCCTGATATAAAGAAGACTTAGTAATGAGTGTTCATTGTGAAATTCAACAGAAACTGGTACGACCTTTTTGCGTTATCTAACCAACTGAAAAAACATATGCCTTAGTTGAAGAGATGTTTCTTAGATATAGACTTTTTTGTCAAGTGATTAGTAACAACAGAAGCAAATTTGTGATTTCTGTTTCGCAGTTGGTAAACTTCATACTTCGAATAAGAGTTATTTCTAACATCCTCAGGCAAGTCCTTTTGATCGCAAAAGCCTCGACTTAAAACTATGATTAACCATAACTGTAGTGTTCGATTCTGTTATCATAACTACCTCGTGGACAACAAAATTTCTTTCAACTATCTATGATATGAATACCATAAAATGTCAAACCAGACTTCCTTTCTTTAATTTGAAGAATATTGAGAATGAATGAGGATTTTTGATGATTTGCTTGCAGTTGTATTGGTGATGCCTTTGTACTTGAAATTATATGCTACTTTCAAAACATTTCAAAAGAAATATGACTTTTTGTTAAGTGGAAACAATTTCAAAGAAATTTCCATACACAGAAACGAAAACAAGAAAGATTTCAATATACTCTTTTGATATTGTAGGAGTTACTTCTCACTTCGACAGCAAAAGAAAAAGATGAAAATAGCCGAAATCAAGTATCGAAGAAGAATCGACATGATGGCATTTAGATTATATAGCATTTCTCCTGTTATATAAAAAAAAGTTACTCATATAACAAGTCCTACAATTTCAATAGATACTTATCACACTTTCACCATGCAGCCTTGCCAAGCTCTATACTAAATAGCAGTAGTTACATTTATAAGACAAAGAGGGCTTAACATTTCTTCTATCTGTTTGCTGAAACGTCAGAGCTACTGAAATAGTGACAAAGAAATATCAAGATGAGAATAATAACATTTGTTGTTAATAAATAGTTCTACTCCGAGGTGTGTTTTTATTGAATACCTGTCTCTTTCAAAACAAACTCTACATACTGGGGAGTGTGATGAACTCCGAATTCAAAAAACCATTTTTGTTTTTTATTTTGATGCTATGTTGACATCTCACGTCCATTACTTTTCTCATGAGAATCATTTGCTATTGTTGATTGAAAAAATTATAGTTAAATCTAGCTCATTTTTTTCATTGTGTAAGTGGGAATTAGAATTTTAAGACAAAATTTATGCGTTTTTTTTAATTCGTGGTTTACATGTAGCTTACAATAATTATTTCAATTATACAGTAAAAGTAAAAAAGTTGCTCAGACAGAGTAAAAAATTCTAATGTTTTTCGTTCTGTTTTTAAGTATTTATCTACAATATTTCATTCAAATAGGGAAAGCTCGAGGGATAATTGATACTGAAAAGCGAATAGTTATAAAAATTATTGTGGAACGTTTAGTGTTGTGTGTTTACTTAAGAACAATTTTAACATATTCAAAGTGAGGGGTAAAAAATCGAAATTAGCTTCTAAACAAATAATGCAGTAATTTCAGTAGACAAGTGATTTTTTATTTGATAATCGTGAGAAGAAAGAATTAAAAAACTCAAAAAATATTAGATTATTTAAAAACATATTTTGAATAACTGTATAAGCGCTTTATATTTTTCATGCAAATTAATCTTCATAAAAAAAACGATTCAATGGTAGAAAAATGCATTATGAATCAGGAAAATAATTAATTCAATTATGGATAAAAAGTGAAAAATATTATGTATGAAATATTACCTTATTGAACAGGAACATCATTGTCAACAGACGACTGATGATACATTAATTGTTATCCTTTCTAGGTCAAACTGATGTTGTCAATTACATAAATGATTGGAGAAAATACAAAATATCTAATTAGCTAACAATAGATGAATAAAAAATACTGGTTAAAGCATTAATAAAGTAGACAATTTTATTTCAAAAATACAATAGCTCGAACAGTCATATTTAATACAAATACTTTTCTTTGCCTGTAGAAGCTTTTTTCACAAGATCAAAATAAAATTCAATTTTCATTGAAAATTATTTCATAAATAATAAAAATGGAAAAGATATTAATGTTTTTATTGAATTGAATTCTCACTAACCCAAGTAATAAAGTGAAGTGAGACAGTCTTTCACATTACGTGCAAGTTTTGAAGATGGCAAATAATTAATAATTAGAATTCACATTTTCATCTTAATACATGAATTCCAATTATCTTGTCAACATATTTATATTACCTATTGTCGTAAGATTTAAACACAATAGACATGTTCATAGAGTTATTACCACGATAGATTCTTAAAACTTTGCACATTTCTGCTAACTTAAAACTTGTTTAATGTTAAAAATTCAGTTCTCTTAAGAGTTATTAAAATCTTAAATTTTATCAATGAAAGAAAGCACAAAAGATTTTGATAATATTGAAAAATTGAATAATAACAGATAAAAATAAAATTATTATGAAAGTTTCATTATACATTTTTTTATCTCATTGAAAATATTCTATGTTTTACGATTAAAACTCTGCAATGAGCTTATAATTATTTTTATCAAATGATTTAAATTCACAGTTATTTTGGCACGCAGGACAAATTAAGTTAAATTTCAAACGTTTCAAAAGTTAACAAATTTTAAAGCATTTATTTTAATATAGCAACAATCAAATACATGCTTTAAAATGATGGGATTTCAATTAATGATGTCCTAAAACTAGACTTAATCACTAATATATGCCTGATAACTCTTAAATTAAAAAATATGCTAATGAATTATTCATAATTAAACTAGAAATCTTATTTATGAAATAATTATTATTTCTTAATATATAGTATTTTTATCAACTTTCTCTACAATATTTATATTAAGATTAGAAGCATTAAAACTCACAAACAGGAGATTATGCAAACATTAAAATTTTAGAGTTAATTAGTTGGATATTTCCAACTTCTTATGGTTTCCTGATGCTTATTTTTGCATAAATTTAACTTCTAAAATGTAATATATATTTATGTTTATGTTTCATATATTATTAATGAAGAAAGCGGTATTAAGAAAGTGAAAAATATAAATTCAAACGTTTTTTTATGCATGATTTAAGTATATATTACACTATTGTGCTTTAGCTATGAACTACCTTTTAAAGAATATGAATAAAAGACTATTGATGCAGAATATTTATCCGTGAAACTTGTGAAAGTTGTAAAAGTTTAAATCTTAATGCTTCTTTCATGTTATTCAAAATACTTTAGACTTTATAAACGATGGATTTTCGTGACTGGCATAAAAATCTTCCAATAGATATACCAAAGGACTTTTGAAGTTTAAATATTTCTTGAGAGATTTAAATTGTTAAAGTTGCCGCAACATGAACTTAAGCAGTTATTCATGTGGATTACAGATATTTGAATAAAGTCTGAGGATATTTATCTTGGTACTTAATTTTAATTATTATGTGAAAAGACTGTTATAAATTACAGATTTAACATAAATATACATTAAATATCATTTTACAATTTTGATATATATTTTTATTTGAGTGTTTTTATTGACTTAAAACATCATTAATAATATATAAAGTTTTAATCGCTATTTTAATAACTTTATAAAAATGCAGCTGTATAATGCAAATTTAAATATTAAATAATTAACAAGTTTTTAAAAATTTATATAAAACAAGTGTTTATTTCTAATTCCGCTTTCATAAATATTTTCAGGAAAAAAATATAACACTTATATTTTCAAAACTTATATTTTTAAAAATTGTTATATTATTAAGTTTAAAAATATTTTTATTGCGTTTTTATTTTTATGATTTTTAATTTAAAAGACCTTTAGATTTATTCATTAATTTAAATAATCACTTTTCTATTACTCTTTTATAGAATTTTCAGAAGTAATTCTGACTTAATTTCAAAGGAATCACATAAGAATATTTAAAAAAATTTCTAATAAAGCATTAAATGAATTTTAAAAACCTTTTTCTCATAATTAAACTGAATATACTTATAAACTGTAGGTAATCATGTAAGTAAAATTACTGGTACAAATATGAATTCTGTATTTTGAATCTAGTGTTTCCATTAATGTTGATGTGGCTATGAAAAGGCAGTGGAAAACTCTACTTGATGGGAACAATAAAATCCCTGGCTCCTTATCATGAGCTGTTGGTGTCGCTTGTTTCCGGGTGACAACTGGACATGGCTATCTGCAAAAGCACCTCTGTCGAATAGATGTAATGGACTTTGCTCGTTGTCCATTGTGCAATCATGGTGATATGGATGCCGCTCGCCTCAAGGACTGTCCTGAAGTTTTAAAGGTTTTGACTGACAACTATTTTGAGGCTACTAAACGCCTTTATTCTTGTTTTTACACGTATTCATCTTTTTATTGAGCTCTTTGTTGATTAATGGCAGAAATGTAGAGGAAGGGAGCAGGTTAAAAATATTTTTAATCGCCTTAAGATATTCTTGTAAGTAAAATAAACACAACAAACAAAATGTAAATAAAATCTAAATGAACAATGGCTATAATATGTTATATGAACAAAATATTTTACTTTATATTTGGGAATATTGAGCACATAATATTTATACGCATTTGTTGTGTAATAAAATAACAATTTTTCATTCTTAAGCATATTGTTAGTATTTGACTTTCAATTACTACCTTAAATAAATAGTATCAATAAATATTTAAAATGCATAAAAATAAAATTCGTATTTAAACAATAAGGTACAAATTTCATTAAGTATTTACTTAAAGACATCATATAAATGTATTCTAAAATACAATTACGTCCTAAATTTGGGAAACATACTAATTATTCTAAGTACATTGAATTTGGGCAGATTTATTTAAATAAATCATGCTCGAAAGTTTAAATTAATGTTTATTTGGAATTGAAAAATAATTTTTTCTTAAAATTTAATTATATTCAAAATAGTTAATATAATAATGAAAAATTAATTAGATTTTTCACTTGTAATATTTTTAATTATAATTGCAAAAGTATTTAGTTGGAAAATTCGACATCAAGAATTCATAACGCTATATTTTAAATATTTTTCAATGATTATGTAAACAAATTTCATATTACATGTTACAAAATATTGAAACACTTAAAAATAGATTAAGTTTTAAAAATCAATAAGAGCTCTTGAATTAAATATTGAAGTTCTTGATGTGTTTAATAATTTCAATGTCCAGGATTTTAAACGGTGAATTATAATGTGTTAAATCAGAAGAGTGGTCAAGGAAACAAACAGAAGCAACTCTAAGCGCATTTGGTATCGCATTGTAAATTGAGACGCTAGATTTATTGCATTCTCCAATTTCCGTAGAATGTTTAATGAATATTAGTAAACAGATAGGATAATATTAGTAACCAGATAATATTAGTAACCAGATAATATTACCAGAAAACTTTATCTTTAGACAAATTACAGGTCCTATATTAGAGCGGCATTTCGTGATTTAATTTGGATGCGAGTTTGGGAATCAGAATTTGACCTCACAATAAAGAATGAGTTTAATGTTTGTAAATGCTCTCGGATATATGTTGGGAAGGGGAGTAATTTCAAAATTAAAAATGGTAGTTAACCCAATTTAAGCAATTTTTTTTATTTTTAAAGCAAAAATTTACCGAACAATTGCAACTACAATTGTTTATTGAAGCTCAAGTGGAGAGTCGAATTTGCAGTTTCCTGAATCTTGTGCATATTTCCAGATTGGTATTAGATCACAGAAATAAAGGTTTTAACTGGAGTCTCAATAATCTGTTGTTAGTTTGTGGAAAAGACAAAAGTTTGTTACAGTATGATTGTAATCAAGAGGAATATCTCTTTAAATTGCTTAAAGAGCTGCGGACAAGTCTTTTTACTCCCGTTGAACTTCGAAGATAGTTTCAATCTTCTGAGACATGAATAAAAAAAGATCTTTTAGAGCTTGTAGAAATAAAAAATAAACATTACTATTTGTACAGGAAATGTAAGTTTCTTCGTCAAAAAACTCAAGCTGTTTTTAAAATAATTTTTTTTGTTTTTATTTATGGATTCTATTATTGAATTAAAAAAAGCCGTAGCTCATACAGATCTTTTCTCTGCAAATTATAAAATGACAAATCATTAAAGCATTCTGCTCATTTTGGTATGTATCTGCTGAAGAAGGTAATGAATAGTAATCAAAGTAAATAAGTCATTATTTTTAAATTTTGTTTCAGTTTAGTTGGATACTGAAATAGAATTTCATTCTGATGTGCTATTCTGTATGACGATCTAACATCATCATGAGGTTTTTTTAATCACCACCCAACATGCTCGATACTTTATTTCATTCTAGTAATTTGTATCTTGAGTTAAAAAAAAATAAAATATAATAATCATTTGAAGATTTTTAAGCGCTTTGTTGATTTTGGAACATATAAAGGAAAGAAAAAACACAGGTTTAATTTTTAGGATTATAAGAACTTTAAACTTACACGCATAAGAATATCAGTGAGTTATTAAAACTAATACATCTTAAGGTTTATTCTTTTTCCAAATTCTTCGCTGTTCAATAGATGTCAATAGATTAAATTTTGGTATAATACACTAATGTATTTCTGAAAAAAAGAAGCAAATTACTTCAGTAAATAATTTTGAAGAATTTTCTATCCTCAACCATCATTTCAAAAACTTTAATTAAAAGATTAAATTTTTTATTTTCTTATTATGTCTGAAATATAATTGTCTGACATTTTACCATATTTTCCTTGAAACATCTTGCTAATGTCCAAAAAATGCTTTTGAAATTTTGAATTTTTCAATCACAATAAATTTTTCCTATAAATAAATACGATATTAAGTACAGTAATATACGGTGCCAGGATATTTTTCTAAAATAATAAAAAATGTTTCAAATTTCAAAATTTTCCATTTTTCAGAAGATTTAATGGTTTATTGATTTAAATTTTTATTAATAATGCTGTAAGATTATCCATTTCGAATATATTTGGTTCGTATGTGTTTGCAATATCGAGTCAACCATTTTTTTTCAGATGTTCTATGAAACAGTTTGGGGTAAAGTAACAGTTGTCTAGCTTTTTAGGAATATATATATATATAAATATTATTGTCGATATTATTTTAAATATTTCCCTTAAAAATTTAGCAAAGTCTCAAAAGAATAAGAAAGTGTCACATTCTTTTAATGTTGATTGCTTTCTAAGTTAAAAATGTTTGGTGCTTAAATTCTGAATGACCATTGCTGTTGAATTTTTAAATCAATTGTATAGTTAGTTTCGTTTAATTAAAATAACAAATGTTTTTCCTGAAAATTAATTTTTTTTGAAAAACCAAATTATATTTTTTAGTAATTTGATAAAACTAAAATATGATATATAATTGTTTAGTTATACAATGATATACAATTTTTCATTTATCTCATTGAAAATAATATCAACTAAAAAAATAGTCTATTCAAGGAAAATGAAGAAGTATCAATTAAATATTATATTAGGGATGTTTTAAAGTATTAAAATGAGAATATGTGAAAAAAACATGTTATGGCTAAGACATTTTCTGCATAAGTATTTTGTTTCAAAAATTAAACTCAAATAATAACATCTCTACTTAGGATACATTCTGATTTTTTCAAAGAAAATAAATAATTACTATAAAAAGTATTTTTAAAAGATATTTGTTGTGGTGATATTCGGAAATTGTAGAAAATTTCCGAGGAAACCCAGATTCGTTTTAATAATTGAGTGACAGAGATAAATTCAAAACAAAAATACAATAAAACTTAATAATTTATTTTAGTAACTTAATTACTAGAGAATTTTTTATTTACAATTAAAACATTCTTAATTAAATACACTACTGGCCATTAAAAAAATTGCTACACCAAGAACGAATGCAAATAACAGAACGATATTTATTGAACACATACATTATAGTGGAAAGAACAAGTGATTAGATTTACAGGAAATTAGGATGTATAGATCTTGAGAAATCAGTACCCAGTGCAGCCATCTCTGGCTGCAATAACAGCATTTATCCGCCTAGGCATGGAGTCAAACAGAGATTGTATGGCATGTACGGGGATATCAGTCCATGCAGTTTCAACACTATGCCATAGTTCATCGACAGTAGTGGATGGTGAGTGATGGCGTGCCAATCGCTCGACAACTATTGACCACACGTTCTCAATTGGTGACAGATCAAGAGAACGTGCTGGCCAGGGTAAACAGTCGAACCCATTCTGTATCAAGGAAGTTCAGAACAGTACGGGCAACATGCGGTCGTGCATTATCCTGTTGAAACAAAGTATTAGGGAGGCCTCGAAGATAGGGAAGAGCCACGTGCCTTAACACATTGGAAATGTAACGGTTGCTGTTCAAAGTGTCGGTAATGCAAACAAGAGGTGATCAAGACGTGTATCCAATGACACCCCATACCATCACTCCAGCAGATGGACCAATATGGCGATGTCCAATGCAAGCTGGCAATGCGCGTTCTCCACGATGCCACCAAACACGGATGCGGCCATCATGGACCTGTATACAGAACCGAGATTCATCTGTAAAAATGACGTGATTCCATTCCCGCGTCCAGGTTCGTCGCTGATCACACCATTGAAGCCGCTCCTGTCTGTGACGCAGCGTCAATGGTAGCCGAAGCCATGGTAGCCGTGCAGACAATCCATGCTGCTGCAAACGTCGTCGAACTGTTCGAGCAGAAACTTGTTGCCTTGCAAATGACTCCATTTCTTGACCATGCGGATAAGATGTCTGTCTTTGCTGTTAGTGATGGGGAGATCGCTGAGATCCTGCATGACGTTCCATATGATTGTCCTGAACCCATCGATTCCATGTTCTGCTAACAGTCATGGGGTCTCGACCGATGCAAGCAGCAATATTGCGGTACGATAAACCGCAATCCCGGTAGGCTAAAATCCTTCCTCGATCAAAGTCAGACACGTGCTGATAGGTATTTCTTCTTCTTACACGAGGCATTACAACAACTTTCTTTGCCGAAAACAACGTTGAAACGGAAATTGAGTATGAGAAAACTGCTGTCAAATCTCTGGTTTTATACACATTGTAACTGCCGCTACTGTCGCCTGCTTTGTATAAATGCGCTGAAAATCTAATCATTTGCATATCACAGCAATTTCTACCTGCCATGCAAATTTCACGTGTGTGGTGTGCCGCTTTCCTTGTGTAGCAATTTTAATTGTAAGTAGTGTAAGTGAAATTCTAACTTTATATTTCTTTTATTACATCTACACAATAATATATCATAACTGAGTGTGACCAGACGGAAAAGGAACGACAGATCAGACTTACCCCTTTTAGAAGTAGCATTGTAGTCTCCTATCGTCAATGGCATCACCGCATTCCGGTGTTGATGATTCTCTTTTCTCATCTACCTCCCGTTCTCTACTCGGCATCTTCGCTTTGCATTTCCGTTCGCTGATATCTCCACATCTCACTTGGCCTACTGCTCGGCTTACTCATTCCTCGTGAGCTTTCTCCTTTCTCTCAGTAATCTCTTTTCAGACTTCGTCTTTTCTTCATATGCTAATCTAGTTGTCGGACATCTGCATCTCCATTCAGGAAAGTCAAGACAGGGCTCCTACTGGACAGGGTAGTTATACTCCGCTTACAGCTAACATCTTTTAGCTTCTTATTATGCTCAATGAGTACCCAGTCCTTAATTGTAGACTCCTTATCTATGTCGGGCTTCTCTGGGGCTTCTGTGTCTTTTCTCCTTTTTTAGATGCACTTTTTAACTCTTCACAATTCTCGTCTTATCTCCTCCTCTTTAAACCATTGGTTTTCCAAAGTTCAATAGTACCTCCTATACTTCTATGGGATATTTCAGAAATCCCTCCCCCTCAATCCCGACTGGTAAGATTTACATATAAAACATATCAAAAAATATAAACTTTCCTTGCAATTTTCTCAAGAACACCCATCTATTCCAAAAGGAAAAATTTATTCTCTAATTGCACTTGTTTAACTGTGCCAATTTTTATGCATCCTTTCCTTTATATTATAACAGTTTAGTTTGATAGGAAAAGAGGATACTCTTAAATTTAAAGTGCAATAAAAATATACACATCTATTTTCTCAGGGTTTGTGTGCGTGTGTGTGGTTATGTCGTTTTACACTACTACAATATTCAAAAACCAATTATCATGATTTCTTAAGCCAATATAATTTCAAATAGATATTTTCCAGTAGATATTTCATTTAGTTTTTACAATTGGGTAAATAATACGAAGGAAAAAGTTAGAAATATCTGAAAAAATATAAAATAGTTCAAAATTTATCAAACATACTGAACATTATTTATAAACTAAAGTTGAAATATACTTTTAAATTTTGAAACAATAACAAGACCATCATAGAAGTAAGGAATATTAAAGAAATATGTTAATTTCCTAATTTTGAGAAATTAATATTTTTAAATAAATCTCTGAATTTAAATTATTTGGCTTGAAACTTAGAAATGGGTAATTTCCATATAAAATACTTAAATTTTTAAAATTGTCATTTTCTGACTCAAATTAATTCTAAGTGTTATATAAAAACGTATTATTTCTCCTCAAAAAATATGAATTTAAAAATCAAAAAAATTAAATATTATAGTTAAATAATTTTCCTAATTTTATTCTTAAAATGTTTATTTTTCTCAAATGCTTTGTATAAATTTTTGTTACTTAAATTTGAAAAAAGTTTTATTTGCGTGAATATAAAATAAATAATTTGCAATAATTTGCTTACATAAGTTTATAAATATTTATATTTATTTAGAGGGATCGAAGAAATTATTTCTGAAAACAAAATGTATCACGTGTTAATTTTTAATAAACTAATTTACGCTATTAGAAATTTTAGCATTTGAACTATATTTCAAGGATTTTATTTAAAATATTCGATCTTATATAAATACCTTTTATAATTCCTTCTAGTTTTTATTTTATTATTTAATTGTATGTAATTTCTAATATAGTGCATTCGAAATAATGAGCTTATCTGCAAAATATAAATTAATAATGAAATGAAAGTAAAGTAATTGCTTATATAAATAGTTTTGTAAAAGGCATAGACATTCGTAATGATAAGACAAGATGAAATTCTCATGATAAAAAACTTATTCATCCTAAAAACCGCAAACAATAATGAAATTGATGAAGAATAACTTTTGAAACAAAAATTAATCAAAGTATTTGTTGCTACAGCCGAAACAAATTTTGAACATTTTCCAAAAATTTTAAAGTCACTATTTTGTTTTTTGCATTTGCATAAATTTATGCGTCTTATAACTTAGTATAATTACTTTTTGAGCAAATTTATTTAATATGCTTTATAGTTAATATTTGAACTGTAAGTCGATGATTTTTAAATTAAAGTTCATAACTTTCAATTTATTGAAAATTCTTTAGAGTATTAAAAGGAAAAATATTGTAGCAGAATACTTTAGAATGATATATTCCATTCCACTGTAAAATAAAATTAGCCAATTGTTCTATTATGTGAAAACATTTTTGTTTAGTGTAAAATTCGATACTGAATAAGTCATGGAATTTTTCACTTTTGATAATTTTATCTACAAAACGTGTTTTAAGGGTAACTTTATCTTCTGTTTATTTTTAGGAAAAAATTTTCTTTCTGCATTAATGGAATTACTTTAATAAAAAAGATTCAAAACAGATAATAGCTCTAAAATAATTAAATGTATTTTGATTCTGATCAACTTAAAAGGAAGTTTTTTTCTTACATGAAGTTAAACCATCTTTTTACTCATCACTAAATTTGAACAAGATTATTCTAATGAAAAAAATTATTTCATACATTTTATATTAATCATTGTCTCATACATTAAATTAATGGTGATGTATTTTGCCTCAGACAACAAATGCATCACGAAAAATTCATGTAAAGTTATTCCAGTTTCTTATAATAAGTTTTTTTTTTAAATGTTGTTCTAGACTCAACGTCTTTGGAATATAAAAGTATCAGTTATTTTCTATATTCCTGTATAGCTTATTTATGCTTATTTTTTAATCTTACATTGTAAACATTTATAGTGTTATTTTTTTAACTTGAAAATAGCAAATCACATTCAACAGAGTTTTTTTTCATGAAACATGCAAAAATTGAAAATAAATTTTAATAAACATTTATTCCTGTGAAGCATTGTAAATTTTATAAATTTGTGCGCATATTATTTTTTGTACAATAAAATATTCAATAGGCAAGCAAGAGTACAGAAAATTATTATGATACATTTAAATTTCACATGGAATACAAAGTAGAAGATGCATGAAATATTAAGCTTTATGTTCAAAATGCAACATTAAAATAATGCAAATTTTGTCTTTTTGCCAAAACAATTTTCTGATCAAGATTTCTATCTATAAATCCTTTTTCTATTACGAATATAGAATAATATCAGTAAATAAAGCATGGTAAAAATATTTTTCAACTTCCTATAATCAGGAACTTATGATAGCTGTAATAAATTATTTGCGAGGAAATTAAATACTGACTCTATAAAACATAGAAATATAATTCAAATTTGTATATTTATTAAAATCAGATTTAGAATTTATAATTTTCCTTCTGAAATTATTGTTTGTGTGGTTTATCGTTGATAAAGCCAAACTTTATATTAATTGTAATCAATAGGAGTCCCGATAGAATACGTTTCTTCACACTTTTTTACGTTATTAAATGATATACAACAATGTGGCTTGAAAATACATTCACTAAACATTCAATGGTAAAATTTCTATCACAAGTGCAGAAACAGTTTAGTTTTAAAAAGACTAAGAACTAACAACAGAAATAATTGATTTAACTCACATATTTACATGTTTTTATGTCTCAAACATATAATTAATTTATTTTACAAATGTTTTGCATGTCTAACCATTTCTTTAGGCAAATAATTAGTTGTTGAATTAAAGGAAATTGTTTAAGTAAAATCTCTCTTAAGGGAGAAATTTAATTCAACAATTGAGTTAAACTTTTAAAGTGAGATAAAATTGCGATTATTGATTTAAAAAGATAATTGCTTTAATTAGAATCCGAGTTGTATAAATGTTTGGAATAATTTAATCGAAATCACTAGCTACTGAAATTCCACGGAAACTTAACAATTATGCTTAGCGCCAAATAGGAAAAAATAAAATTATACACCAGAGTAAATTCGTGAAGTAAAATACTGAATTGGAAATTGAGGGATACCAAGGATTTCAATCAACATCTTAATTGTGCTTTAATTTTTTAACAGAATCAATACTAAGATAATTATTAGGATGAATATTTTTGAACAATTTAGACAGAGATAATCTAAAAATGGCTCTTTGCCCTTTTCGTAAGAGCAAATTTACCAGGCAAAGCATGGAGCAATGTTATGAAGGTAATCATTAATTAATTGTAATATACCACTATGTATAAGAATATATAATCAAGAATTAAAAATGCTTCAGTGACATTAAAAAACCATACATAATAATAAATTTTACTGTGCATCAAGTTTTAAATGTAATACCGAAATAATATTTCAAAATAATTAATTATATAACCAGCTGTACAATTTGGATTTCTCTGTCTGTTAACTTATGAAAAAGCCTTCCATTACTTGACAATAGATTGATAAACCAACATTTAAGCAATATACAGTCAAACATTTTTTTCTAAATACTGGGAAATCTTGAAGTATGCCAATAATTAACTGCTCTCAGAAATGATTTATAGATTAATTAAACCCCCAATAATTATTAACTTCGAAACATTTCCTAAGTTAGTAATTGTAAGTTCAGTTAGTACATAAAAAATTTAAGTGTTTCTTAATATTAACATACGATGATACACCATTTCATAATACATTATCACACCTTTTTACGATATTTCTTAAAACATAAAGATGTATGTTTATTATATTGTGCTTAAAGTCTTTGATACTGCTGAGAGTTTGCTTGAACAAACTAAACAACAAAAAAATAATTTGCTTAATAAGTGTATCAAATATAATATTTAATTATGATCTAAATATTATATAACAGGAAATTGTTTCAAAATAATAAGAAAATTCTGTAATGTTTGGTGAAAAATATTATATAATAAGACAATCTTTTTCAATTTATAAAACTTAATATATATCTCATATTGGCTTGATGTAGCGTGTAGCATGTAGCTGGTTTAATAGGAACAAAGAAATAGGTTCCTTAAATAGCTCAAAATATTTTATTACAATTTTAGGTATAATTTGAGCACAACACAGATACACACAGATACTACAAATAATACTAAATAACAACTAAAACATTTAAATTTGAAGAAAAGAAAATAAACATGAGAGTCATATGGACATGTCTCACACCGTCGGTTGTTGGAGAGGGACTGGCCTTTTCGTTGACGATGCCATGGGTGGCGCTGCAGATAGAGGGCGCTACAGACTCCCCCTCTGGCTACGCCGACGTCCCGGCAAGGAGACAGGATTGAGATTAGGAAGCTGCTGAGGGTGTCGACGTGGTCTTCCTCTACTTTTCAAAGGGAAAACGGAACCGTTATCTCTAGATGATTGTTGATAAGGCATCAACATACTGGTATGATAAGTACCGAGTACTTGATCAGGGGTAGCAGGGTCTGCAACATCATATGTATTTGGTGATCTATTTGTTAGGATAATATAAGGTCCTTCACGTTTGGGCATGAATTTTTTACTTGTTTTGGTCTTAGACTTGCTTATGGGATGTAAAGTGATCCAAACTTTATCACCTGGTTGATAATAAGCGGGTCTATGCTTCTTGTCGAAATACTCCTTTCTTTCATCTTGTTTTTGTTCTACTCGTTCTCTAATTAAGGGTGTAAGACGTGCAAATTCTTTCAAGTAAGGTGTTATCTCTGCGACGAAGTTATCGTTATCAATGACAGCTCTTATATCATGCTGGACATCATCTGTGGTTCGAAGCTCTCTTCCGAACTGAAGGTAAGCTGCCGTATGACCTGTAGAATCACATTTTGCAGTGTTTAAAGCAAAACGTATCATGGGTAGTTTGTCCTCCCAAGTATCATGTGAATCACCAACTAGAATTGCTAATTTGGGTTTTAGGTCTCGATTTTTTCGTTCAGCAGGGTTTGCTTGAGGATGGTATAACGGTATAAGATCTTGCTTAATACCCAAGATTTTACAAGTTTGTTGCATTACAGCACTGACGAACTGTACGCCATTGTCACTGATTACCCTTCTAGGTAGGCCATAGCGTAAGAAGACTTCTTCTATCAATATTTTAGAGCAATTGATAGCTGTAGCATCTTTTAAGGCAAAAAGTTCGACCCATCGTGTACTTGTATCTTCAACAAGAAAAATCCATTTTTTCCAGTTGGGGTCTCTGGGAGAGGGCCAAACAAGTCTATTGCCAGCGTCTCAAATCTTTGTGAGTAAATAGGCGTTCTGAGTAATCCAGCAGGTTTCTGGTTGTTAGATTTGTACCGATTACATTCAGCACAATCTTTCACGTATTCGGCGATAAACTTTCTCATGCCAGGAAAGAAATACCTAGAAGCAATCTTATGATACGTGTTCTCAGCTCCACAATGTCTTGCAGTGGGAGTATCATGATATTGCTGTAGGACACGTTCTCGCTCGTGACAAGGGACAACTAACTGTGCTTCTTCTGACTCTGTTTCAGGCGAATATCGATACAGTATTCCCTGATTCATCAGATACCCTCTACTAGTCCAATTTACATAGTTTTCATCTTTCCGACCACTTTCAAAGCACTCTATTATCTTTCTCACATCCTCATCCTTCAATTGTTCTTCACGAATATCTTTAGATTTCCTGGATGGCAAATCTATGGAAATAGTGTTCAAGTTAAAAACAAATTTGTCCACTTTATCAATTGGTCTGGACAGAAGATCTGCAATTACATTAGATTTTCCTGGAGTGTAAAGAATTTTCGGATGATATGACTGGATTTGAAGAGCCCATCGAGCTAAGCGTCCGGATGGCGATTTAATACTCATAAGCCACTTCAAGGGTTGGTGATCAGATGCAATGATAATTTCTTGATTTTCCACATAGCCACGGAACTTTTCCAGTGCCCATACCACAGCTAATGCTTCTCTTTCAGTAGTTGAATAATTTCTTTCTGCTGAACTGAGCAATCGACTGGCATACTCAATCACATGTTCTTCCGGCCTTTCTCCTTGGATAAGGACTGCTCCTAGAGCGTAATTACTAGCATCAGTTCTTATGAGGAATGGTTTAGATCCATCTGGCTGAGACAACACAGGTGGTGAAATCAGCCGCCTTTTTAACTCATCAAATGCTTTCTGTTCGGTATCACCCCATGTCCATTGTTTATTCTTTTTGTTAAGTCACTAAGGGGTCTAGCAACTTCAGAAAAATGGGGAACATATCTCCGGAACCAGGAACAAGTCTGTAGGAAGGACTGAACTTCTTTGGCACATTTTGGTGTTGGAATTTTTTGAATAGAAGATACTTTGTCAGCATCCACTTCTACACCTTTTTCAGTTATCCAATGACCTAAATACTTCACTCTGTCACAAGAAAAATGACATTTGCTTCTGTTAGCATTCAGTTTAAATATAGAAAGTCTTTCAAACACTTTTCGTAAATCTGATAAATGTTCATCAAAAGTTTCTGATAAGATAATGATATCGTCAAGGTATGACAATGCAAAAACATCTTTGAGACCAGATCTAAATTTATCAATGAGACGTTGAAAAGTTGCGGGTGCGTTGCGCAACCCAAAAGGCATACGTAAAAATTTAAAAGTTCCAAATGGACAGATGAATGCAGTCTTCTCTTGGTCCGATTCATGAACTTTGACCTGATGATAACCAGATCTTAAGTCTATCGTAGACATGTATTTCGTCGACTTGGCTTCAGTCAATAAATCATCCATTCTAGGTAGTGGATAGTTATCCGGAATAGTCGTTGAGTTTAACTTACGGTAATCAACACACAATCTGATGGTACCGTTCGGTTTAGGCACTAATACCACAGGACTTGCATAAGGAGATTCACATTCCTCAATTATTCCTTCTGTTAGTAAGGAATCTAGCTCTTTCTTCAACAACTCTTTCTTTGCAGGTGTCATTCTATATGGAGGTTCAGCAACAGGTAGGCTATTTCCAGTCTGTATTCTGTGTTCAATAAAAGGAGTAGGTTCTCCCCCTGGTTTGAAGTTATTTTCAAATTCTTCCAGCAATGAATTTAATTTATGACGTTGTTCTCTTGTCAAGTGTTTTCCTTCATCATTTCTCAATTGCACAGAATTAGAGGTTCCTGAAATTTCAGCAGACATATCAGGCGAAGTTAATTTTTGCGACATTATTACTTTTGCAGCACTTACGGTTTCAGATGTTTCCTGATAAAATGGATAATGTCTGTGTGGATATTCACTAAAATGCCAAGTGCCATTCTGGATGTTAAGCACAATACCAGCAGCCTGGAGAAAGTCAGTGCCAAGCAATGTTCTATTACCTTTAGCATTTGGTAACGCAATAAATTTCATACGAACTTTCTTTCCTTCTACATTAAGATTCACGACTGTTGTCAAGGCTGGGACATTTCTTTCTTTTCCATCAGCAAGTACCATGGTAATATTCTTCTTTTGAAATTTAAAACCTTTCTCTTTCAATAAACAAAAAAATCTCTCTCCCGCAATGGAATTTGATGCACCTGTGTCGGCACAAAAGGCTGCTTTTTCACCACAAACAGTTAAAAAAATTGAGCTAGACAATGAATCTGAAGCTTGTGCGGTATACAATTTTACACCATTAACAACTGTTTTAGCCTCTTCTTTTAATATGTTGCACTTTGGACACTTAGACTGAATGAAACCAGGATTACCACATCCATAGCAATGAACCGAAAATTTTCTTTCTGGCTTGTCTTTACTAAATTTTGGACTTTCATAGTTGGAATATTTTATTTTGTTATGTTCCCTAGAGTTAGGAGGCTTATAGTTTCTTTCTGAAATAGATTTAACATAGTCTTTGAAATTTGGCTTCTTAGCAAAGATAGGTGAATTTTTCTTCATTCCCAGTCTTACATTTTCATAACTGTCAAGCTTTTCTGCAAGTTCTAAAGGATCATTCAGCTCTGACCATTGATCAACAAAATGTTCTCTTACCTCTGGAGGTATTCTTTTCTTTAACTGGTCAGCTATAATTAAGTCTTGCAATTTCTCAAAAGTGATGATATTCAACTCCTTTACCCATCCCTCGAAATATGATTTAATTTCAAAATAGAAGTCTTTCCATGTTACTTCTGCACTTTTTCTATGTTGCGAGAACATCTGCCGAAACCTATCTGATGTAAGTCGAAAACGCTTCAAGAGCATCTCTTTCGCCTTTGAGTAGTCGTTAACATCTTCTTCATTTTCTCTAGCAATTAATTGATTTATTTCGGCTGGCAATGAGCCTATCAAGTACGGCATCCAATTCCTTTCAGGTATATTCACTAATTTTAATTGACGTTCAAAAACTGTCAGGTACAGTCCTATTTCATCTTTATTAGGATTGAATTTTGGGAGAATACGATTCAGATCCCAATTTGTTTTCTCTGCTTCACTGGCTGGAGCTGTGGCAGTGGAGGAAAGTACTTTCTGAGCTTCCACTTGAAGTTCTAAGCGTTGCAATTCATACGCTCTTTCTTTTTCAATGCACAGTTCTTTTTCTTTGGCAATTCTTTCGCATTCAGCTTGTTTTTCTTTTTCAAGCCGTTCTTCTATTATATTAGTTAGCATATTTTTCACTAACTCTTCATCATAATCGTTTGATTTGGTTATAATATCTTTCAGTTGAATTACTTTTAGATCATCTGCTACCCCTAGCCCCATTTCTATAGCGAGGTTTCTCAAATCTTCTTTTTTCCCTTTCCCAAGGAAGGCCATTTTTGCATGAGTTTATTTTTAAGAGTTCTAAAGTTATTTTCAACTGATTTAAAATACTGATTTTTTTAAAATATGTGTTTATTTATTTTAGTTAAAACGAAATTTAAACACCATCAGTCTTAAATACAATATTATGTGAAAATATAAACATTTTAACTTTAAACATAAGTAAAGTATAACCTATTATTATTTATCCAAATATTTACTGCAAATAAAATGAACTCTTAAATTATTGTAAATAAACCTGAAATATTCATATGATATTCACTGTAATCAAACAAAACCAAAACAAAGCATTTCACAATTCTACCATGAATTTTATTTTCGTTTCATTTATAACTCTTTACTTTCGTTTTATAATTACTAATAATCTCTAAATGTGTACCTTTGTTTATAAATTATACTTTATCAATACTTTAATACCACATTCAATAATTCAAAATATATTAATTGAGATAACTTAATCATATGCATTCAAAGAATATTTTATATTAAAATAACAAAATGTTTTATTGACTTTTTATTTAACTTAAAAGTTCTTCAATTTTCTAGAATATCAATTCTGATACCTTTTACCAAAATATTAATAATAATGTTGTAATCTTAATTTATATCCTTAAATATATACATGGAATACAATATATTTTCATTCTTTATTCAATGAAACCACTTACTAAAAAAATAAAACACAAAGATTCTAAACAGAAAGTGAATGACGAAAAAAATTAAATAAATAAAAATAAGCATTCATAGATATTGAAAGGCTAGACAGTGAGGCGTATATGAAAGCAATAACAACGGTCGTTTGCGGCGCCTTGTTTCGTGTTTTAAATCAAAACAAAAGTATCATCGCATGAAAAATGCACAGTCATCAGACAATTAAATTCTGTTAGATACTATATTTTAAACACTATCTCACTTTAAAGAATATATTTTCAACTATTCAGAATTAAGAAATATAATATATGAGAAATATAAAATATTCAGAAGTAACAGAGATATTAATTCACGTACACATACTATAATACTTCAAATATAATAATAAAATAAATATATCTTTTAATTCAATACTCTAATACAAAATATTATTCATTTAATAATATGTGAAACATATCTACCAAATCAAACAAATAATTATACTCGCAAGTAATAATATTGTTCAAAATTCAAGAACATAAAATAATAACACTTTTATGGAACACAACTTATAAAGAAACTTTTTATATAGTTTTATATTCATACGTGCTTAAACATTAACATTTTTGTGCTTAAACGTAACTTAATTTTAATTCTTAGTACAGTATAAAAGCAACTTATCTGGAATTTTCAGATCGCTGAACTCCTCAAACGAACAAGAAAAATCTCGGATGAGATTACACTTCGGAATCTAATAATAATAATGATCTCGGATGAGATTATACTTCTAATGAATCCATAAAACACTTCACATCAGGAGGTAACCTGTAAAATTTTGAGTTCCCCTCCAACAACAAAATTTAATTCTGGGTAGAATTTTCAAGAGCAAAAAGAAACTCGAACTCGGGTCTCACGTTGGGCTGCCATTTTTTGTAGCGTGTAGCATGTAGCTGGTTTAATAGGAACAAAGAAATAGGTTCCTTAAATAGCTCAAAATATTTTATTACAATTTTAGGTACAATTTGAGCACAACACAGATACACACAGATACTACAAATAATACTAAATAACAACTAAAACATTTAAATTTGAAGAAAAGAAAATAAACATGAGAGTCATATGGACATGTCTCACACCGTCGGTTGTTGGAGAGGGACTGGCCTTCTCGTTGACGATGCCATGGGTGGCGCTGCAGATAGAGGGCGCTACATTGATATATAAGGATTACTTCCTTTATAGAATACTTTACAAAGAATAGAAGACTTTACAAAACTAAAATTATTCCATGTAGAGTTTCTTTTTTAAATTTGCGATAAGTCGTAGTAAAATTGTATAAATCTTATCACTTATCTACACAAAATACATTGGAACATATGTTTACTAATCGTTATCCAATGATTTATTATATTTAATAATACGGTTTGTGTATGACTTTGCTAATAACGCCTGTAAGATGTAATATCCTGAATTTATTTAAATCTATTTAAAATCAATCTATTTCAAATTGAAAAGTTTTCTTTATATATTTTAAGTATTAATGATGGATGTGGATGTATTTGCTAGAACTCACTAATTTATTATATAATAATATGCTAATTTTTTTATTTTCATGCGCTTGGGTGCTAATAAATTTATTTACGATTAAAAATATTATGAAAAATATTAAGATGTAACTAGCTATATAAAATGACTACGATTTTTTTCGATCTATGGTGATCCATGCATCTCAATGTGAAATTAAAATTGTTAATTAAATGCTAAATAGATAAAAAAAATCATTCAGAATAAAAAAGACTTATTTTTTAGCATTTATTTGAAGTAAAAATAAGTTAAAAATAGTAAGGCATGATCAATATCATGTGAATGACATATTATATTGGAACATTTTGAATGGGAGGTTTTTAGTAGATTGCGAAATCAACATGTGGATAAAAATCTAAAATATCCCTGTTTATCATTGATTTCTCTGACAGATTTGAATATTATATTGAATTTATGAGAAACGGAAATATTTCTTCAATTCCACAGTTTGTTGTTTATATGATATAAACATGATTAATTTTAAACGTTAATTATTTGACGCAGTATAAAAATTCTGTCCATTTAATTCATATAATAATAAATTAACATGTATATATACACATAAAATATTTATTTCTTATACTTATATTTTGATAATTACATGAACAAATATGGCATATATTCAAGCAATATGGAAAATATAATATAATAGAAATAGTGATTAATTGTTAAAAATATAATTCAAGAAAGTTATGGAATAATCATTTAAAACTAATAATGGTCCTTAAATAGTTTTGCAGTTTCCAGTGAAAAATATGCAATTACTGTAGTTTTGGCATTACTTACAAAAAAGAAACTGAATACTTTTAATTAAGAAATGAATATATGAGGATTTATGTATAATTCATTACTTTTTGATTAAATCTAAGCATATTCTTTCCTTAAATAATTAATTCTGTTTTACTTCGGAATCTATTTTTATGTTTTAGTTTGAAATTAATAAATGTTTTTTTTTAATTTTGATTTTGGCAAGAATCTGATGATTTGAATTTGGTAGGAATTTATACATTTCAAACAAGATTATTGAACATTTTCTAAAAAAAGTTATAGATATTATAAAAAAATAAATAAAGTATGAAATAGTAAGGCTAATTATACTTTGCATCAAAATTTTTATTTTAGCGAAGAAATTACACATTTTAATCAATAATATTAGACAATGTTTCAAAATTAGCCATTATAAATAATAGAAAATATATATGAGAATAATAATTTTATTGATATAAAAGAATTTAATGAAAAAAGGTTTTAAAATTGTGATAATAATGAATTATAATTTTGAAAAGGCATACTTTTTCATCAGTTTTATTCCAGTTATAATTAATTAAACTGTAAAATCTATACCTTGACGTAATATTTAATTTTCTGTCTTTCTAATAATATATGTCACATTTACATGTCATTAAAATTGATACACCATGAATGTGACACGTTATACACTTAAAACTGACAAGATGAGAAGGAAATGCATTGATATGTGAAAAATTAATTTCTAAATGCATGCATGTAAAATAGGTGGTATTAGCAATACCTATAATATACTTAAATGTAGGAGCAGGCTTCTCATGCAAATGCAAATTGAAATTGAACGTTGTTGCCTGACGAAAATCCATTTGGATCCTAACGGTGAAAATGGTCACAAGCATATGTTTGACTTTGATAGACATAAGACCCTAACGAGAGAGTGATTTATTGTAATACAGTATTGCTGTTTGCGTCAGTCAAGATCCCAAGACAGTCTGCAGAATATGGAATTGCTATAAAACGATCTTATTGAACACCATGCTTGACCTTCGTGGCAAGTTATCACATTAAAAGTTGAGAAAATAAAGCATGTTACCTGATTATCTTAATGGGTCACATAGCCCAATCATTAGCACTAAGTCAGAAAATTCTGAACGAATAATAATTCTTCGTTGTTTGCAACAACGTAAATTTTCGAGTCGGAGATCATGCTTTCGGCCACCTTGAGGTCACATAAAAGGTAAAAATACCTTTGGTTGACTAATCATGAAATTAGATGTAGAAATAGTTTACTTAATGTTTCCAAACGAATCATGATTTCGTTTATGAAATCATTATGTTCGCAAACATTTTTGTTCGAGGACATACGATATGAATCTGAGAAAATCATGGAAAACGTACATTGAGAAAATCTGCCGGCATGCATTTGACATCATTACGCTTACATCTGGAGTAATGGTATGGAGTATTGCTTTGACATGTTTCAAATAAATTTTGCTTGCATTGATTTGATATTGAATTGTGGTCATCACATGCTGCTTTGTTTACGTTGTTTCATGCTTTCTTCAAACCCTGTGTTTCAGTAAAATAATGCATGATTAATACAGCCTATGATACAGATAGCTGCTGCCGTTTAAATATATTTTTCATCTTTCATCTATAAAAAATGTCGAGCAAAAGTTTCCATGCAAATGGTTCGTCACTGTACACCACTATAACAAGGCATCGGTAGGTTGGTTGGGTTTTATGGCGCAAAGACCAAAATGGACATGCTGCGCAAAGAGTAACATTTTTGTAGTTTTATATATATATATTCATTTATTTAATTATTTTATTTATTTGTTTATGATTTTTTTTCTAAAATCCCAAGCAACATTAAAAATATTAAAAAACAAAAATCAGTGTATATATTATCCTAAAATCTAATTATAAAATATAAAATAGAAAATCAAATGAATATATAATTCAGTAATTTAAAATACAAATTAAATAAAATGTATAAAACCTATTGCTTTCAAAAAAACAAATAGATTTGTATGGGGTGGATCCCTTATTAAATCAATCATAGTTAAGGTTGGTTGGATTTTATGTCACAAGGTCCAAAATTGGACATGCTGAGCCAAGAAACATAGATACTTTCTTTTTTATTTATTTATTTTCGTTCTAATAATTTATATCGTTTTTAAACCCAAACAACATTCAAACTTTAAAAAACAAAAATAAGTGTATATATATTTTAAAATCTATTGATAAAATATAAAAGAAGATATATTATAATATAATTTTAAAATTTAAAAAACGGCAATTAAATATAATATAAAAAACCTATCGTCCTTAAAAAACCTACTGCCTTTTTCCTCCTTATAGCCTATTCCCTATTAAAAAGAAAAATTTGTGCATATATTTTTTTAATTTAAAATACAAATTAAATAAAATGTATGAAATCTATTGCCCTCAAGAAAGCAAATAGGTTTTTATGGGGTGGATCCCTTATTATATCAAATAAAGTTATAAAATCAGTATTAAAAAAGGGTAAGCGTTGTTGGTTAAAATCATGACACGAAATCAAAATATGATAAACAGTGAATGGTTGATCACACATTTTACACCATGGATTTAGTTCACTTAAAAACAAATTCCTGCGTGTGAAACGTGTGTGTCCGATGCGAAGGCAAGTTACTCTAACATCAGCACTTAGTAGACATAGACATAGACGTACGCGTTGGAACACCTGGTCTGTACCTTAGGTTATCAGGTATAGCTCCATCACGTAATATATCTGGTGTGACAGAATTGTCACGAAATTTGATAACAAAATTGGATTTCTAAAACTGATAATGTAATGAGGGATGAGAAAATGGTATGTAACTTGTTACTGACCTGCATGTTCCACAATTCCTGCCAAAGACCATACGTAAAACTTTTTATAATCTTTCTCACATCAGAGAGCGGAACCGCTGGTAAAACTGGATCTGAAGCAGCCTTTGGTGCTGCATCCGCTCTCTCATTTTCATCAAGACCTACGTGACTTGGTATCCAACAAAATATAATGTCATATCCCTTGCCAGCATGAAATTCTAATGATATGAAAATTTTTGACGCAAACGGATAGCAAGTAAAAATATTACTTCTCAAAGCTTCCAAAACACTCATGCTGTCAGAGTATACACAAAATTGACGATGGTCATCTGTATTAACATGCTGAAGCACGAAATAAAAAGCTTTTGCTTTAGCAGTAAACATGGAGCAGGACGAATGTAGGCTGTAGCTAAAAACTGTATTATTGAATAAAAACTCCACAGACCTACATGCCCTGCTATTTTAGAATCATCTGTGAATACAGGTGTGTATGACTGATACTGACAGCGATGGGAGGAAAATAGCATTTGAAAAACAATAGGTGTTGTGTCTGATTTTCGAAACTAAGCAAAAGTGTTGTTAAAACTAATAGTTGGATCATACTAAGTCGGATGAAGAAAATGGTCAGTTGCTTCAATCCGAACTTCACATAGGTCTGAGAGCTACATTATAAGATTGGCTTGTGTTAGAAAAGGTTGGATGCTCAATGGACGAGCACCATATAGTCTTTTAAGAGAAGCATTAGGAACCATGGAACGTAGAGGATCATCAGGGGTCGACATAATCTTAGTATAACAACTGAGAGCCTGCTGCATTCGTCTCAAGTCTAACGGTAATTGATGACATACAATGTATATGCTCTGAACGAGTGATGTGCGGAATGCCCCAGAACATATCCGTAAAACTGAGTGGCAAACTGCTTCCAATCTTCGCAAAGCGGAAGATATAGCCGATCCTAAAACAACACATCCGTAGTCAATGCGGGTAAGAAACAATGACTGAAAAATTCGAAATAGTAAGGTGCGGTCTGCACCCCAAGATATAGTTGACAACACCTTGAGGATATCATGCAATCGCTCACACTTCTTCCTCAAATTCAAAACATGCGGAAGAAAGGTTAATTTTCGGTCAAAGATAAATCCCAAAAATTTTATTTAATTGACTACTTGTATTGGAGTGTTGTTGATTAAAATCATTGGATCATTTTGCAAGCTAGTCTTCCTACAGAAGTGGACACATCTACTCTTGCTCGGTGATAAGGTATGGCCATTCTCAGCACACCATTCAGCAAGCTTGTTAACTGCTGTTTGAAGTTGTCTCTCAATGAATCGCATATTAGACCCCTGACCACATATTTGCGGGTCGTCAACATTCAAAGTATCATTTACTGAAGGTTGCATTACAAAGCGTTGCAAATTTAGGTTTCCAGATATAATAGTATAATCAAGAGTGGATCTTCCTTTACGGAAACTAATCTGATTAATTTGTATACATTTATTTTTTCTAAGACATACACGAGATGGGCGTTGACCTTGCGTTCGAGAGTCTTCAGAAGCAACTCGTAAGAGCTATTGGTCAATAATGTGAAGGATCTGGAAGATCTTTATCAGCCTTATGAACTGGAATCACTATTGCTTCATTTCATGCTGATGGAATTCTTTTTCAAGTTCAGATCCCATTGAACAAAAATAATAAGTTAGTTAGAGAGTCTGGACTTAAATTTCGAAGCATTTGATAGCTGGTTCCATCAGGTCCTGTACTGGTATCATGGGCCTGTGTGTGCTTTAATACTCTCTTCAATTCCAACATCTTAAATTCGCAGTTGTAAGGCAAGGCTTCACCATGGTTGAAACGAATTGGTGTTCGCTCAGCGTGATTCTTAGTCCTTAAGAACGAAGTACTATGTGAGTCGTTGCTTGAGACACTAGCAAAAGTTTCACCGAAGATATTAGCAATGTCTTCAGGAGAAGAGTATACAGCAGCTCCGGTTCTTAAAATAGAAATTGCAAAATCATTATTAATCCCATTGGCTGCTTTCACTTTTCTTTACAACTGCTTACTAGATGTGGAAGATACTTAGCGAGACCAAGATTCCTTCTGACTTTGACAACAAGCTCTGCGAGCTAATGCCTTTGCTCTCTTTAAAAGGATAAGATTCTCCGTTGTGTGGGGTACCTCCTAAATAACCCCCATAACTTCTTCTGTTTCTCATTTTTCTCAATTTTTGACATTGATCATTCCACCTAGGTTTGCAATGCCTGTGTGGTATAGGGGAACTCTTAGGTATTGATGTATCAGCTGCATTCTTAATTGTTTCGGTGACTTTACAAACGGCAATATCAATATACTAGATTGAAACCATTTCATAATCAACAACTGCCAATTTTGAAAATAATGTCGAACCTGCCCGAATGTACACGTAAGTTGGTAAGCGTTGTCTTACACTACAGCCTCCAGTCTGGGGGATGACGAGAGGAAAATGATTGCTATTTTCCTCTCGTCCTAAATAACAGATCATTTCCTACTATTGGATTTAACAATGGCAGAAGAAATACAGAACAGATAGCTGAATCGAGAGAATGAAACGTTCTTGTTGGTGCATGGAAATATGTCTTCTCGTCGGTATTAAGCAAACAGAGACAGTTATTAGAAATATACTGTTCTACCTGCTGACCGCTAGAATTGATATCATCAATTCCCCACAAAGAATTATGTTCGTTAATATCACCGAGTAACAAAAATGATGCAGTCAGCAGATCAACTAATGCATCGAGTTCCTCTTGGCTGATGACATCATGTGGTGGTAAGTATAAACTACAGACTGTAATCAACCATGTAGCTTGAATTTTCACAGCTACATTCTGTAGAGAAGTATTTAATGGATAGACAATGCTGGAAAAATTCTTAGATGTTAAAATGCAGACACCACCAGACACTGCACCATCATCACCATAGTCTTTTCGAAAGCATTTCAGCCCTCGCATAGAAATGATGTTGGAAGACTTCAGGAATTGCTCCTGAAGTCAACACATGCGGGTTGTAAGTTGTTATGAGAGACTTGATGTCATCAAGATATGATCGCAAACAATGGCAGTTCCAAGAAATAAAGGAAGTTATTTTTGATATTGAAAAGCTCCTTTACTGGAGCTGGAAGGCGGTTCTTCTATCATATCCTCGAATGATCCAGCATCGTCCGAGGGAAATGGGTGAAACTGCATCAGTCCCCAGGCATGAGAAAGTATTACGGGTGGAAACAGATAATTTCTCTGCATTTTTAGTTTTAAAGCTTTCTCTGTTTTAGATTTTGCAAAAGAAGCTTTCCTACTAAATGCAGGATTTTTTTTTTAATTTTGGATTTTCAGATGTGTGGGGTAATCTCACAGGGAAACAGAAAAGGATTCAGTTCGGGTGCTGCTCGATTTGGTGACTTTTTTGGCAGCAGTGGCATAACTAACTCCTGACTAAGGAGTGCGAGAAGTGACCAAGCATCTCGCCTCAGGATATAAACAAATTTTGATTCATCTTAATCGTGGTCATCTCTTTTTCCAGCAAACTCTGAGGACAACTTTGAGAATAGGAGTTATGGTCACCTTGACAGTTGACACAACTCTCCTTTGCTGTGCAGTTCGTACTATCGTGGCAAACCACAGTGCAGCGGGCCCATTTGATTTTGCCTGTGAAAGCATTCCTCGAATGTCCACAGCGTTGACATTGGAAGCATCGCAAGGAATTTCGAATATATGGCCTGACGGATAATTTCATGTACACAGCTTTTACATACTGCAAAAGTTCTGGCGTCACAAAAGTCAGAACAAGGTGCTTAGTATCTATTACTTTGCCATCCCGTCTGACTGTAATACGTCTTACGCCAATGACCTTCTGATTCTGTAAAGTTTCCAGAATCTCTTCTGTCGGCGAGTATAATCAATCTCTTGCAGAAATAACACCACATGAAAAATTAAGGTTGCCATGAGGCGGGACAATCACTTCCATGTTAGCCAATGATTTCATGCTTGCCAGAATGGCTGCTAGAGAGTCTCATGCAGCCTCTACAAGCAAGTCACCTAAGCACATCTTTTGAACTTTCTTTACTTTCCCAACCATTCCCGATATTCCTTTTGATATGAGGAAAGGAGATACAATTGTAACGTTTTCCTCTTTCCACTTCATAATGAAAAATGTTGGATTTAAGTTTTCAAGTTGTTGCTCCCGGGGAGAAAAGTGATATTTTTGTTCTCCATAAATAAAATATAAAATTTTGGGACCTTACCGCACCACCCACCACCAAGTCCGACAAGGGGATGCAAACCAGCTGAAGCAGTGCTAGTCAGGTCCTATACGCTCACAGTACATCCCTGAGGTGGCCTCCTCTTTTGTCGAGTCACCCAGTAGATATACCGATCGCTTGATCAATAAAGCAGATTGATGTGCTGAGGACCACAACACACCTCCCGTTTACCTGAAGCAGAGGCCAAAGTAATGTGTTTGTCTCTGGAAGCCTCAATTATCAGGACCCTCCTTTCCAGGGACACGAGTATCCACGCACAGTTAAAACGTGGGTGATTTAGTCCCCAAGAGTAGCTAATAGCAACAGAGCGGCGAGAGCTACTCAAGTCGAGCCCTCAACGAGGGAAAAGAAGAAAAGAAAGCAGAAGGTTAGAGGAGAAAAGAAATAAAAGGAGAGCACAGATCACTGGGGTACCTCGGGATTAAGACACCGCACTATTTACCTAAAGAAGGTAAACCCCCTGAGGGGCGAGCAAGGCATCGAGTTTAAGCAACAAAATAATTTACAGAAAATTGTTTTGTTGCCATAATATAATAATTATAAAATTATAAAAAAAGATTTAGTTAAATTTAAACTTTATATTGATTTCTTTTAATAATATTCCTGCAGTGTATAAATGTAGTTGCCTTTAAAATTTGTTAACTATAGAATGATTTATCACAGAATAATTTATTTCATATTCATATGAATGTGTATATTGTTTTTGCTATCTAAATTATTGTTAAAATTAATTATATTGTCTAAATATATTATTTTAGATGATTTTTGATAAAAGTAATTTTATGTATGGGTAAATATTAATTACCAAACGAGATATGTATATTTATTTTAAGTTTTAAATTTCTACAACATAAACAAGCAAAAATATGGAATATCTATGTCCGAAGTTAAAAATAGCAACTAATTTCGAAGTTTAAAATAAAAAAAGCATATTTTTTCTTGAATACAGATAAATATAATAAAAAAATAATACACAGAAAAATGTAATTATAAACTATTATTTGGATAAATTCTGATCAATGTCTTGAAAATAATTTTCATATGTTTATTTACTTAATAAAAATTTTTTATATTACATAATATTAGAATTGTTTTCATTTTATTGAAAAAATTTGATTGTATTCGAAATATTGCTCTACAAATGCCCAAAATTAAACAATATTTATTTTGCATTGAAATGGTTTGTCTATTTTATATGTGAAAATAACGTTTTGTATATCGCACAATTTCTTTTAAATTTGTTTAAAGAAATAGAAACTTTAATACTTGATAAAGTACAAACATTTTCAAACAGTATATATATTGCTGAAAACTTTGAAATTCTAATGGAGTATTTAATACACCATTTATTTCTTCTACAAAAATAAACCTGGAATATGCACTATATGAGTTATATATGCCTACAACGCACCTCAATAAATATTTCATAAGAAATTCTAGACTTGGCCTAAAAAATATGTATTTTGAAAATGAGAATATATATGAAAGAAAGAAGCTAAAGTCTTACGTAAAATATGTCTTTTAAATCCGGATTTCAAAATGTTGCTCAGTAATATTTCATATGTGCATTTGCATTTCTATATCTAGAATCTACATAGTATAATAAAATCGTAAAAAATGTGATATATTTCGCTTTTTACTTATATGTATACATCATTAAAATTATTCGATTAAAATTATATTCCTTATGATATCAAAACGAATATTTAATTACTAGACTTTTCTTATTGTGAAATATATACAGCATCTATTATGTTTAAAAACTTTAGTTTAATATTAAGCACCAAATTGTATAAGCTGTTTAATAAAAGATATTGTATAAAAATATGGATATATTAAAATGGTATAACTTTATATAGAAAAAACTATTTTTAATATTGTATATCTAATGTATACCTAGAGTCCTTACTCCAAAGAAAAACTTAATATACATTTTAAGACTTATAACAAAAGATAAATTAAATTAAAATAATATTTATTTTATTTAAAAAAAGTCTTCCATAGTTTATAAAATCAGTTTTCCAAACTCAAAATAAATTACATTCAAGCTTTCTCATAGCTTCCATTAAGGCTTAACTAAATAAATATAACTCTATATAATATGAAGACTTATTAATTAGTTTACCTGAGTATATTACTGAATTTATACATATCAAACTATGTATCTTATTATATTAAATTTACTTTTATTGTGTATTTAACATTCATGTTAATAAATGGATTTTAGTGAATATATAATTATAGTGAAATAAACTTAAGTAGATTTAAATGCACTTCATGGTCAGATATAATAAACATACGCAAATAATTACAATTTAAATTAAGAAATAAATATCAAGTTAGTTTAATCCAATTTGCAATATGTTAGAAATTTGAATAAAATTATGATGCACTGAATTTAATAAAATGTTTTATTAAATTTTGAAATTTTTAACTGCTGGTGATTTATTAATAATTTAATTTTGTTAATTTTAAAATTTTATTAACTCACACATTATGATAGTAAAATATACGAAGACTGCCCCAATTTTACTTTGAGCTTACAAATAATTTATTTAAAGGAAAGAATTTAAAATAGTTTTATTATAATCAAATATATGATATTAAATTCCCTATTGTTATTAAGTACACTTTATAACTTAATACTAATAATTAAATATACTTCATTAGTTCATAATTGAAATTATCACAAAAGCATTTGTTTGAATTAATGATAAAATCATACAGAAATAATCATTTTGAACTAATTATGGATTAAAAGCACGTTGGCAGTTAAAACGCCTTTAATTGTCCTTTCAATGGCAAATGCAAGTTCTGTATGGTGGTATGTGGGACATTGTACCGTTACTTTTGCAAAACCTACTCTATCACTTGAAAATACGAAAGAAGAGGATAACCGGATCACCTTCTTTCTTCCAAAACGTACCTCAAGATCACTGTAAAAATTAAATCTTGTGATTTGACTAGCCTTACAATGTGTGCAATTGAATCTTTATTTTTCCTCACATATTAACTGAAAAGTTTTACAACAGTGAGTAAAGGATTTACGAACTTGATTGTTGCTATCTAGAAACGATATCAATATCTGCACTGAATGCCTTTGATAGACCAAAGGAATTACATAATACGTGATACTTAATTATAGATATATGGTCGTTTCTGAAGTATATCTGATACAAGAAGTTTTCCATTTACTGCTCCTTATTAAATGTTTTATTAATGCAATTCCGTTCGAATTATATCTGACAATACTAAGATCTGTTAATTTCATTCAGCACAGCAGACGACCTCGTATTCCCATTCTTCCTTAATTTTTACTTGTCTCTCGTAACGGTCTTGGTTTTGCTTCCGTAAATTTCTCTCTCAAATGTTGTTTTGCCATGATTGTCTTATGCTGTTTTCACCTTTTACATTATTACTCTATTGATGCTATAACCTATTACTGAACCCATTAGCGGTATTATTTGTGATAACGAATCACCAACCAGATGAACTGGAAGCATTTACTCACTTTTAAATTTTAATTTTTTTGGACGGAAGCGAAATTAGCAAGAAATATTGATGTATCTCACGTTCACACACACACACACCTTAGAGGTTATGAGCAACATTGTAGTACAAATAACTTCTAGTCTCGCATTTGTTGCTATTGTTGTTGACTTATCCTCTTTAAATAATTTTCTTCTCCAATAAATTGTTGACTGCTAGAAAGTCAATGACCAGCAGCGGATCTGAGGATAAATCTTCCCGGGAAAGTACAACGCAATCCAGAATATAGATCTCGTATTTAATTTAGATACACAACCACATACGTAAACTGCTATTTTCAGTGAGATTTTTCTACAATTTTGGATAACACTATCCATGAGTGAACATAATTTAGCTAAAATAATTTTTAATCATTTTTGCAAGTTAATGAATCAAAATACTCTACTTTTATTTTTCAAGAATAGAAAGTAAGGAAAATGATTAACATATACTAAAATATTCCAAAAGTAGTGTAATTCAAAAATGACTAAGAGTTATTTTTTCGCAACTTTTTTAAATTGAAATTTAAAATATAGAGAGTTTATTCACTGTTAAATTCAAGGGATCTTTATGCTAAAAAAACTTATCAATAAGGAACAATTTCATCATAAATCCTTTATCGTTTCAATACAATCTTATCAACTCGAAATTCAATATCTGCTAATAATTTTTAATTAGATGTAAAAAAGGAATTTTATGATAAATAATTTATCAAAGAGGAATATCTTTTATAAATCATTATAAAAAAAAAGTTTTCATTAAATATCATAAAAATAAAAAAATATTAGTTATTAATTTAAATTCTACAACAGGTGGAAAAATTACAGTATTTATAGAATGAGAAATAAATATTAGTAAGTGGTCTGCTAATTTAGTAATATTCATTAATGTGTCTAAACTGTATAAGTTTCGTTGTATGTATTTATACAATATGGTACACTGGTTCAATTGTGAGTATCTAAGATCTCACTTCAGATTCATTTACATGCTGTGAAACAGAATGATACTCTCACACTAGCTCAAATAAAATAAGGACAAGTAACGATGATATTCTCCAATTATTTGAAAAATTACAAGAAATTCAAGATACGATTATAGCTGACTATAAGAAAATATCGTCATTTTTATTGATGAAATGAATAAAAGGAATCATTCACTTAAGAAGCTAACGTTGTGCATATTTACTTAAAACAAAAGAAAATAAAACAATGACAATTGTTAGGGAGCTGGAAAATTCAATTATTCATTACAAAAACGAATATTATAATGAAAAATTGTCAAATAAAACTCTTGATTCAGCTGACGATATTGGCGATCTACTTAACACTGCACACACACACACACACAATTGAGTATATTAGTAGACCAATTAATTCCTGAAGTTAATAATAACTAAAAATAGTTAAAACATGTAATCGATAATGTGAAAGATTATTAGCACATTGAAATTAATAATTAACTTTAACTCAAACATACAATCATGTATTGCAAACATGTCCAGCATTGATCATGAAGAAATGTTTAAACTCATCAATTACGAAAAAATTTGAAAAATCAAATAAAACAGTATGTCCCTAAGGCATCTATGATAGAAGAAACTGAGTCAAACTATTATGCAAAGAGCACCTAGATTATGACAACCTAAAACAAAAACTATACAAACATAAAATGGAAGTAAAGGATTAGAGACCAAACATACCTAAAATAGTTTTATGAAATCTATCAGTGAAAATATCAGAATATCTATTTGTTGTATCCATAAATGAAGATAGAAGCTACAATTGTAACAGTACTGAAATAATAGTAACGCAAATAAAGCAAATTTTAAGAATAAAAATTCTTTGGAATTACATATTGAATTACCAAATTTTTTGCATATAAGCTAATTCAAAAACAATGTATTTACCATGGATTATCTCGTACAGATCAGAAACATTTACGAAAATAAAATGCCAACAGTGTCAATATTATCGCCATGTTACACAAAATCGCCCTTGCAAATATCATTATGTGTATTTAGGCGGAATTCATGTAACGGGCGAGTCAACACTAAGTAAAATGAAATTCATAAATTATTCTGAGAAAAATAAAAAGGAATCATAACTCGATATAAACCCCACAACTCATAGCAAAAACTGTCCAACAAATAAGCAATATATGCTATATTGAATGTATTGAGCTTATATGCTCAACAGAAACTAGTACACTTCAGCAATCAATAAGCTTTTTCTCACTACAAATTTCTCGACCTGGCTCTTTTCAGCGTACTGTTCTGCAAAATTTAACAAACTCTTCCATTATAAATCTTCAATGCACTTATTTCAATGTACTTCAAATTAACCTTCAAAAAAGTAGATCTGTCCTTGCTCAACTTGTTAAATTTTTTGGATCTGCAAGTTATCATACATCATGCATACAAAAACCATACTCAGCATAAAAAAAGAACAGATGTTTACCTTTGGCATGAAAGGTATGCGCTACAAATAAATAAAATACAAGAGAAGCAATTGTATAAAACCCAAATGATCATTTATTGATCTTCTTCCACATGGAATTAGTTGCTTTTGGCAGCCTTTCGTAAAGGTCATGTCAAAGTTGTGAAATGGATAGTTAAGGAATTAGAGTTGCTACTAAAATTGGTATACATACATACCCAAAACAAATATTTTCCCTCTATATTTCTTCGCAAGAAGATTAAAATATAGTCTTAAATATTTTGCAATATGTAATGAATAACCATTTGCATACACCTGTAATAATATGTAGGGATTTTAATTAACATGATATTTTATAATGTTATGCTTCAAAAAATTCACGAGGAATCCTTCAAAATATATCAAGATCTCACTTAAACAATTGATATTGCATTTAGCTTGATTTAAGAATAGATTGTTCTGAACGTTCTAAGCTATTCAGACCATATTTATGTTCAAACAGCAATTAACAAACCTATTATAACATTATTTAACAAGAGATATAAATCACCAAAAGAAGTTCATCCAATCTTATTATTAAATCTATTCGTAAACAAATTGAAGCCCAAGTACACAAAATAGCACAATAAAACATAACTCAGTTGACGCAACTCAGTATTTTATAGAAACAATAAAGTAGATAAGTTATTCAAACTTCAGCTACCAGAAAAGAAAGACCGCATTCACTGAAGATCTGATTTCAAAATCAGATCATTTAATTTGAAAAACTAATATTTATACAAATATATATAAACAACTTATAGATGTTAAAACATCAATACTAAAAAATAAATTAGAAAGTTGTTAAAAGTTCTACACAACAAATAATATAAATAATTATAGTATCTCAGAAAAATAGTTACCGAGAAACGCAGTTAATAACTTTCCGTAGTAAAACATTAAATCAAAAATTCATTTTAATAAATGACAAACTATTAACAAATTTTAAACATTATAACTTATCTACTTTATTGTTTCTATGTTAATCCCTCAGAACACAGAAAAATTAAACAAATCATATCAACTTTATGTATACCAACAACACGGGATGATCCACCATTCACTCACATAAAATTAAGACAATCTATTAAATGTTTAATGATCTCTAAAGCACATCTAGATTTGATGAAATAAACATTGTAATTGTTGAACAAGTCTATTATACATTGTCTATTTCATCCATAACAAAATTACACTTGCTGTGTTCAATAAATGTCTTGAACTTCATGATTTTCTAAACCAATTGAAAACAGCTAAAAAAGTTATTTTAAGTATAAAAGAACAAATATCCACATAAAATATATTTACTTCCTACAACTGGAAAGATGTTGAAAAAATTACACTACTGGCCATTAAAATTGCTACACCAAGAAGGAATGCAAATAACAGAACGATGTTTATTGGACACATACATTATAGTGGAAAGAACAAGTGATTAGATTTACAGGAAATTAGGATGTATAGATCTTGAGAAATCAGTACCCAGAGCAGCCACCTCTGGCTGCAATAACAGCATTTATCCGCCTAGGCATGGAGTCAAACGGAGATTGTATGGCATGTACGGGTATCTCAGTCCATGCAGCTTCAACACTATGCTACAGTTCATCGACAGTAGTGGATGGTGAGTGATGGCGTGCCAATCGCTCGGCAACCATTGACCACACGTTCTCAATTGGTGACAGATCACGAGAACGTGCTTGTCAGGGCAACAGTCGAACCTGTTCTGTATCATAGGAAGTTCAGAACAGTACGGGCAACATGCGGTCGTGCATTATCCTGTTGAAACAAAGCATTAGGGAGGCCTTGAAGATAGGGCAGAGCCATGGGCCTTAACACATCGGAAATGTAATGGTTGCTGTTCAAAGTGCCGGTAATGCGTGTGTGGTGTGCCGCTTTCCTGGTGTAGAAATTTTAATAGCCAGTAGTGTATAATAATAAATAGACTAAAATACTTCCTATATATAAAACAAAATTTTTAATTTATAGGCAATATAGCTTCAGACCATTTGTCATTTTATAAACATCAAGCATTCGATTCTTTATAGTGGCCAGGTGTTAAGCAATATTTAGCAGAAAGTAAAGCTCCATTTAACATAATTAAATATATCTACAGTTTTTTTATGATAAAAACAAAAGCCTGTGTGTAATTCAAACAACATTTAAATTTCTCACACCAAATGTAACCCTCAAAAATCGACAAGTAGACCCATCATTTGAAATATGTGCTGTAATCAAATACTTACTCAAATCTGGAAATCACAAGCCTAAATAGCAGCTTTCGTGGAGGATACTAAACTAATAATACCGTACAATACAAAAAAAATTAAAAAAACTAAAAAAAAACTCTCTACATCAGTTTCACTATATTTGAGAGAAACTTAATTAAAAATCTCTGTACAGAAATTAAGTTTAAGGATACTCAGAAAGGCACAAATAATTCTTTCAAATTTATTTCCAAGATTTTACTAAATGGCACATGTTTAAAAAATTTTAAAACACTAAAATAATTATGCAGAGAATTGTATTTTAACGATATCTTTCAAAACAAAAAGGCAATACTCTCAAGCTGACATACAGGCTTCATAAATTTCAGCATCAACAATGCATATCGAAATAGCAAAATGGAATCGATACCACAAATACGCTTCGTTAAAGCAAGTAAACTATGTTAAGAAAAAAAACAGAATCATCGAAGCCAAAAGATTCAGAATAATCATACATTGAATAAATAGTATCTGCAAAACTCACATTCCAAAATTTTATAAGGAACATTAGTGATTTCTAATTTGACTTTCCCTTTTCCAGCATTGTATATTTTGTATATAATTATTGAATACTTAGTTTTAATCAGTTATTTTTTATCTTTTTATACTATTTAATATTTACTATTACTTTTAATTTAAATATACTATTCATTATTTTTAATATATGACTCAGTGTCTATTAAATAAATTTTTGTGAAAATGGTTATGCATATTACATACGATTCGGTAGGTTTTAATGCCTACCATAATGTAAATATTACTCAAATGATAGCTGGAAGTTGTTCTCGAACGACAAGATACAACGTAAATGACGATTATTCCACTGATAATAAAGGGTTAAAATAGATAATTAATAGTTAATGACCGGAGCACCTTTACATCACTATCTACCTATATATATATATATATATATATATATATATATATATATATATATATATATATATAATATATATATATATATATATATATATATATATATATATATATATATATATATATATGTATGTATGTATATATATATGTATATATAAGTTTTGAGGAATACTTATATAGTTCTCTACATTTTAATTAAATTTTAACATTTTATAAAAGATTAAAAAATAATTCATAAATAATTCATTTTTTTACTCATAGGACTGGTTATTTTAATAACTGGCCTCATGGTGATAAATATAAAGTAGAACATCAAATTTATTTGAAATTTAAAAAAATCAACAATATAAATTATTAAGTATTTCTTTATGCAAAAATTCTTTATTCAATTAAGTTTCTTTCAAAACAATTTAGATTTTATAAGCTGAAAAAATACATTCAATTCTCATGAAAGATGTTTCTTTACATATGAAAAACATTTAAAGAAATGCACTTGTTCATGTAAGAAAAAATGTATAGTTGCTGATGCGAAATAATGTATTCTGTTACTTAATGCAATTTGATGGATATATTTTGTTCATAATTAAATCAGGAACTAAAATGTTTCTCTTTTATGTATAAAATATATAAATGTGCAATGAAAATATATGTAATTAAACTGAATTTCCGTTCTGTGCATTAAGTAATTTAATGAGATTAAAAATACACAAGAGAATAAAAATGCATACGACACAATTGCAAAACTAAATATTTAAAAAAAATCTTATTTTAATAGATTATTTAAATGGGAAAAGAATTTCATTAAGAAATATAAATATATAAATCTCTAAAAAGCTCAACATACATTGAAATATCAAAATTCATGGATCATTATGGGAAAAACCATGGAGTTTTCGTTTATTGGATTTCACCTCTCAATTATAAATCTTAACGAATTCAAATTTTTTAGATATTGGTTAGATTAGTTAAATTTTTACCAGTTGGGTGCTGTACAATTGATATTGATGGCGCACTGTTTAAGTTGTGATTACTGGTAATTGAGGTATCGTTGCTGTTATGAGTGGGCATTTTAGTTAAAGTAGTTGACTGATCAGTTATTTATCGGTTAGTGGAGTTACGGTAAGTGGTTTGCTTGTAGTTTGTTCTTTTTGGTTTTTCTAGCTGTTCGTTGGTAAAGTTGTTATATGATGGGCAGTTAAGAACATATGCCGGTGATTAGTTGGGTACTGACATCCTTTTTTATTATTCTCAAAACAGTTAATGCAAAAAGATTTAAATTGGGTGCATTCATCTGTCATGTGTTCACCTCCGCATTTTTCACAATATTTGGCATTCCTGCAGTTGGTAGTTGTGTGGTGAGAGACTGGCAGTTTTGGCATCTACATTGGCATTTGGCGTCAAAATGCGGTCGATTCTGAGTCTTCCTAAATCTAGGAAAATGAAGCGATTTTTGAGGAGCTTTAGCCCCAATGGTCTTAGTAGTTCAAAGATCCAGTTCCACAAGTTGAATTTCCTTAGAGTTTTCCTAGTTTGGAGAATCCTAATATCCTGTGTATTTTTCAGACTTAAGTCTTCCTGAATCGCGTTGAGGATTGATTCATCAGTGGTGGTTTCTGGAGTGTTAAGAAGAATTAGCCGCATTTTCGGTATTTCCTTTGGGACCGCCGTAATTTTTTTATTGTTAAGAATTGTTGATAGCTGTGTTATGTCCTTATGGTTCCTGCACTGGATTTCGACAAGGGTTTTTCTCATGTAAATACCTTTAGGTCGGACATCACTTTCAATTTGTCGCAATGTTTGTCCGATATTGTCTGCTGGAAATCTTTTTATTATTAGGCATGGCTGAGATTTTACCGCTTGACTATAAGTTTTTAGATTCTGCTGATTTGGTTCCAGGTTCTTCCTTAGAGGTTGTAGAGTGGACTTTTGAAGTTTGTTGTTTAAGGATTTGATAGCATTTGCTAATTCAGGTATGTTCTGTTCCTTTAGGTCCTTTAAATTTTGCGAGAGATCTTTCGATGTTGGGTCAATGTTTTCGACGGGGGATGTTAGTTGAGGAGTTGCGAATTTAAATTCCTCTTGTAGGCTTTTAATGAGAGTGAGGGCTTTATCGCAATTCTTAGTCGGAAAAATGAATCTGCCCTTATTTTTTGATTCCATGATTTTCTTTAGGGATTGCAACATTGCAAGTGGTGTTGCATCCTTAACTTTTTGTTTTCTCCTTCTTTTTTCAATTTGTGATGTTGACTTTACTACCACTGGGTGCAAAATAACCTCTTCACTATGAGAGTTAAGATTATCAATAGTGCCAAGGTCTGAATCTAAACCATTTAAGTCCAGGTTTTCTGAATCATTTGTGTAGGTATGTTTCATGGGTGAATTCAATTCGGACATTAAAATTTGCGTGTTCAGTTAGGAAAATGTTGAAAGCTGATTAAACCAATAGGTTTATTGTTAAGAAAAATAATAATAAGTAATGATGAGAATATACTATTGATGAAAAAAATCACTATAAATGTAAAGGCTGACAATAGATACAGCGGAAGTGACCCAGATGCCATGATCACCCCGTCCCGTGCATCAACCCGCACATCCGATGTACAGACTAAATGAGGCAAATTCCTGTGATTTAATGTAATAAAAATATAAGTAAAATAATAATACAAAAAAGAATATAAAAACAGACAGCGTCATGAAGGAAACCCATTGGGACGATTTCAGTAGAAAGTTCCATCAGTGTAACCCTAGTGATGGTGTGCTAAAATTTTTAAAAGACATTGATTATTAATCAAAGTAAAAAAAAAGATTATAAAGCTTAAACCTGAATCGATAGAAGGGAGTCCATCAGATAAGCATAGCGCTGAAAATCGCATGTATATCTTAATTTGGGCTAATCTATTTGTTAATTATTTTATTATCTTTCTTTAATTTAAATGGTAAGAAATAATAACATAAGCAACCAACTCAATGAGACATGGACCAATTTGAATTGCTCTACAATTTGGCTAAAATTTCACACTTGTAATCCCATAATATTCTTCTTACTACTATGTACTGCAATTCCACTACATTTAATTCCAAATTCCATTAAAATAAACTACTCATAACTATTAGATGGAAAATAAAAATAAACAAAAATTAAAAAAATATTATGGTATTCAACTACCAGAAAATTCAATTTAAGTGAATTAAATATTTTCTTTAGGTGAAATTATTATTGACATTATTTGAATTATATTGAAGTAATTAAGATTATTATATTTATAAGAAATGAAAAGTTCAGCAAAACAAATAGCAGACCTAACTTAATAGAAAAATAATGTCAGGGTTTAAAATAGCATGCCTTTGTAATAAAACAATTACAAAATATTAAACATTAACTTATTTACAAGATATTTTATATAGATTAATTTATTTTACAAGTAGTTACAATTGTCAAATTAACATTGAAAAATAATTATTAGACATATATAAAGATTATAAAAAAATTAAGGTATTAAAAGTTAATGTTTAAAAAGTACAATTAATAATCTTAAATTATTATAAAATCTCAAAATTAAAATTAACGTTAAAATAAACAAAACTAAATAAACAAAATAAATAAAATAAAATAATGAAATTAAAAAATTAAAAATAAAAAAGTAAAAGAAAAATTTACTTTTTCAGTTATAATAACAACAATAATTGAATAAAAATAAAAATAAATTTAAAAAAATATGAGTCATTCAGTTAGACATCTTTAAAAGAGGCAGATTAGAACATGAAAAAGTTGTAGTCCAAATGTATGGGAGAAAGAGAAAAAAAGTTTAAATCTAGAACTGGATTGAAAAAAAACAATTAAAAACATTTTAGTTCCTATACCTAAGCATAGATGCTAAAGCTAAAAAGAACAAGTCCACAAAAAGAGAAATGGAAAATCTTAAGTCATGGATGTGGGCTTATCTTGCAACATAAGAAAGATAAAGTTCAAAAAGTTGACTAAGAGTAAAAAACAAATAAATAAATAATATTTTTAAAAAAAAGATACATATATACATACTTACTAAGTGGGAATATTAGAAGCACATTTAGAAATAAGGAATTTAGAACTTTGTTCCATGTAGTTGTGACAATTAGGAACCAAGAAAGCAGCTGATTAATATTAAAATTAATTAAGTGCAGGAATTTCGATGCGCAAAGTGTTAAGATGAAAAAGAACAGAGCTACAAAACTGGGAGCAAAAAGCAGAATTTCGAAGGAAAAGGAAAAAATATGAAAAAAACTACCGTATCAATACATCTACATAGGGGAAAAATGAAGAAACATGAGGAAAAACTACTAGAAGAAATATAATTTCTTAATGCACTAATTAGACCATATCTCACTAACTGTTGATTGGAAACATATATTATATACTTATATAAGAATAGTCACAGAAATCCACTCCGAATAGACAAAAAAAGATTGTAGTGGATTGGAAAGATTGGAGTTGGATGGGAACAGTTATCCCATCAACACAGTCTATACATCAAAACGCACGAAATCAATGCACGGAACGTAATAATAAGACATCTGGGCATTTACCTTGGTTTTAGTCACTTATCATGTTAATTAATCCAAAGAAACAATGATTGATAAGAAAATTTTTGAAGTATCCAAAATAAGTTTTTGGAAAAGCAAATTTCTACTTTTCGAAAGGCCACAAAATTCACACCAATTGTACTTGGGATAAATATCTTCAGAGCTACAGTGATAACTAGATAAACTAATTAATTGCGATCTTCTAATCAGCCGCGAAAGCAAAATCACGAAACTACGTTGCTGGGGTTGAACGAATGGTTGCTACGCAGTCGGTACTCCATTGCTGGAGGTGTACGAATGGTTGCTATGTGGACTGCGGCAGCAAGACAAACGAAGAAACATATCCGCTCGGTACAAGAGCTTGAAGCAAACTCCAGAGTTTGAGTGCAGCAGGATGACCACATCATCTGCGAACGCCTGGAAGTGGGCATTGCTTTCAAAATCCTGGGTCAGGAACCATTTTGCTATGAGCAACCAAGAAAGGGACCCAAACTCGAACCCTGCGAGACTCCAATGCTGTAGGTGGTTTCCTTGCCGTTGCTATCGATGTAGGCTCTGTTGTGGAGGAAGGGTCGGACCAACCAGTAGAAGTTAGCTGGCGTCTTGTATTTCCGGAGTAGATGCAGGATGACCTTCCATCTGGCACTGTCGAACACTCCCATTATATCCAGGGAGATGAGACAGGGAAAAGGTTTTTTTTTTCTTTGTGGTCCTGGATTCTCTTGACGAGTTCTCGGAGGTACTTCTACCCTTTAGGAATCTGAACTGGTACCTGTTGAGGAAGTTGTTGGACTGGAAGTTTTAGTACAAACGTCGCATGACGAGTTTGTCCACGATTTTCCCCCAAATGGGGAGGCAGCAGATTGGCCGGTAGGAGTCTCTAAGGTTCTTATCTTTGACACCCTTGAGAATCGGGATAACCTTCGCTAATTTCCAGTGATCCGGGAATGTTCTTTGTTCGAGGCAGGAGTTGAGCATCTCAGTGAACCAGCACTTGTTGGCATTGAACAGTTTTGCGTAGATTTCCAGGCAGATGTTGTTGTGTCCTGGAGCTTTGCTTGGGTCCATCTCCTTGATGGCAGCCTCAGTTTCAGAGATGGTGAACTGAGGGTCTTCTAGATCAAGACCATAGTCCCCAGGTGCTCCCGAGTCACCTGTGTAGGGAAAGTGGTACCTCAAGATGGCGTTGGTAGATTCTGATACGTCTTTGTCAGCAGGTTCACCATTGTCAAGAAGAACTAAGTTAGTGACTTCTGGGCGGGTGAGTTTGTCTCTTACAATTTTGTAGTGTCCTCCAAAGGCAGAGGAGGGAGTGACCGTGCTGAGATAATCTATAAATGCTTGCTGCTTATGATCGAGAATGTTCTTTCTGTACCTGGAGGAATTTTCCTTTTCTTCCCAATGTCTGGATCATGCTCCTTTTGAAATCTATGTCTGAGGACTCTAATGCGGCTCCATTCGATGGTGAGCTCCTGTGTCCACCAAAATTGGTTCTTTCTAAGATTAGGGGGGGACTTCATTTTATGAGCTTGGCAAAGTTCCAAGAGCTTAAGTTCAATCTTGTTTGTGAGACTCCCAATCTCCTGAAATTGTCAACGGGAAACTCATTCAGAATATTGGAGAGGTCTTTGGTGAAGTTAGTCCGTCATGGAGTTCCATCTCCATTGATGTTTTTTCGGGACTTTACCAAGTCTAAATTCACAGGTCATTAGGTTACGATCACTGGCAGTATTGATCTCAGTACAGATCATGGATTGGCAGTACAGATCATGGATTTTCCAGTTTCTAGCTTCGTCATTGTGTAAATTCTTAGTGAGCATTACGTCTATCCAATTGTCATCAATGGTGCTAGAAAATCTGGGGCTACTTTCTGGATCGTTCTCAATAATGATGTTGTTCCTAGAACAAAAGTCCTGAAGGACCTGTCCTTTCTGGTCACTGGGCTTGGGACTCCAAGTTGATGACTTGGCGTTGAAATCACTAAAATTAGGCATTTCTCGATGCTGTATTTAACAATCTGGAGCTCAAGTGGCTTAAGAGAGCCCTGAAGTCTTTTCGAGAGAGGTTTGTAAATGGAAGAGACAAAGGGAAAGTGATTTCTTACCTTAATTTTGACAATGACAAGTTTATTATCCAAATAGACTGGGCTGACAAATAGAGACTTGTTGGTGATGATTGCAGCCTGGAGATCAAGACAGGAATTGACGCAAATGTCGATTGGGAATCCTGTGATGAAACCATTATAGGATTAATGGTCATTAATGGAAGCCACATCTATGTTGAGTTGCATGATGTCCTGGGCATGTAGAATGTTAGCAGCTATATAGTGATGCAGATTAAGATGTGAAAACCTTAGTAAAAAGTCTTGATCCATTGTCGGTCTTGCTAATGATGTTGTTTAGGTCTCTTTTATATGCGTGTCATGTCCTGCTTCTTGCATCATGGTTGGTCTTCTTTTTGTGCTTACATTTCCTGTTGTACTCGGCGCAGTTGCAGCACTTAAGTTCTTTGGCAATCCTTGCTCAGGTGTTTTGCTTCGCATCTTCCGCAGGTCTCCTGTCCTCGGCAGTCCTTCGCATAGTGACCGAAACGGAGGCACTTAAAACATTGAGTGACTCGAATGTACTCCTTAAAGTTGACACTGGTCCAACCCATGAAAAGCTTCTTCCGTTCCTTCACCGTCTTGAAACTCTCTGCGTCTACCGTCAGGATTCAGTTGATTCCATGCTTACCTTGGAAACTGGATACTGGTTTCAACTCAAATCGTCTAGATGGTTCTGTTTCTGGATAAGTGTGGCAATCTCTTCCTTCTTCACTTCCTTATCCACATTTAAGAGGATGATTCTAGGCTTCTTCATGACTGGCTTCTTGGCATTTAGGTCTCCTTTGGTGACATCATTCTTTTGGACTTCTTCTATCAGCTTGTCTAGATCTTGAGAGCTTTGTGTTTCAATCAGCACTCCTCCCTTCCTCACAGGTCGGATTCTGGAGATGTTCAATCTCAGTCTGACTGGATTGATCTGCTGCTTGATGATATACCGAGTCTCTTCAGAGGTCTTGTCCTGATTGGGATAAAGAACCACCACGTTGTTCTTTCTTTGTCTGGAACGATCCCTTCTGGTTCTAGACCGGCTGGCGTCTCTCTTGTTCTTCTGCTTCTGTTTGACAGGCTTGTTGGCTGCAACTTGGGCAAAAGTCATGGGCTACTGCTGGACCTGGTTGCTGGCTAGAGCTTTGGTCTTCTCTTCCAGGAAGACATTCCTCTCTATCTGAGAGAGAGCAATTTGAAGGATATCTGAGACTAATTTCGTGATACGTTGCCACGAGGCTGCGCTAATTTTGCTACTAACCAGGAAATAAAGAATGACTTGTTCAATTTCAAGTAGCCTTGAAGTGGCAAATGTTTCTACTTCTGGCGTGCTATTATGGTAGCAGGCCAGCTCATCTAATTGCGGGGAGTCCATGGCGCTGTTCATGGTAAACATTTCCTAACAATATGAATTCTATAGAGCCAAATATTGAATAGTCCCAACCACCTGCGTTAGCCGTTAACAAATGTCAATGTTTCCAGGAGGCACCACGTGGAGGTGCAGGTAGGTATGAAAATGGAGCGCAAAGAGTGAAAATAGCGGTAATCATAGTTGCATTAAGACGAAAGAGACTAGTACGTTTCCATTAACCTGGGCCGTTGTCCGGGTGTTAACACTCATTTCAAAGAACAATTTGTACTCACTTGGGACTGCCTCTCTGTGTGAAACAATAATAACTTCCTTAATTTCATAATTGAAATTCTATTACATTTAATTGAAAATAGTTACTATTTCAGAAAAATTATTAAATAGAGTTTTGTAATGAAATGTATGTATTTATGTATCCGATAAATAGTATTAAATATATGTTATATGAAAAAAGACATGATTGTTCAATGCTTTTACTAAAGTTGTTGATAAAATGTTTATCCTGTAATAATCAGTTAAAAATTGGAAAAAAATTTAAGATCTAAAAACAATTGATCTAACTAAATTTATAATCTAATTCTTAACCAAATATAACTAAATTTGAATACTCTTTTAAGAGTGAGGTTTCTATTCATTTCAAATTCACCCATGCAATGATGCAATTATTTTCTCCCGAATTATTATTGAAATTCTGTAAGAAATGCATATTTAAATTTAGAAACTGAGAATTATCTGATTATAACCTATATAATGTTTGAGTTAATTTCTTATTTTTTTTCAAAGCAATGAGTCTCACACATTAGATTCTTAAAATAAGGTTTTTTGACAACAGTTGATTTTTGAATTTGGCAGATTTTAGAATATTAGAAATTCATTGATATGAAAAATTTATCCTCATGATATCTCTAATAAGATATTTTAACAAATATGTAATTACAATATATTATTTCTGCAGTTGTTGATTATTTTATCATTAATAATCATAAAATATAAAATTTATAATTCCACTAATGTATTGCCCACATATTTTGCTAAAGGACTTTAGCCCATATATGAAACACGAATGTAAATACAAATTGTACCAATGTGAAGATGCATGGAAAATTTCAAATTAAAAAAAATTGACAACAGCATATAATCAAGACACTCATAAATCTAGTGGCAGATTCGCGTTCTTCGTGTAGAAAGTCGTGTGTTCAATTCCTGTAACTATTCAGTAACGAGCTATGGAGATTACGCTTCTACTTTCGACAAGCAAGTATGTCTGGGAAGTTTTCCTTGTTTCCTTTCATGTGGCTATAGCCCACACTTTTGAAAAAGCAAATACGTGTCAAATATTAAATATGTCTAGTTTCTAGAATTACCTTCAAAAATTTAGTTATCTAATACTTTATGCAAAAAAGAAACGTTTTCGCCTCAATCTTAAATAATTTATATCCGTTGTAGAAACGTATGTTTAACCGTTTTTCATGAATTTACTGGATTAAAATATTTACCTAAAACTCATAAGCATTAAAATTAAAGAAATTATATTGGTTAAGGCCCAGATATTCAAATGAAATAAAAGATTACTTTTTTTCTTACCTATTTGAAAATAAATTTCAAAGTCGTCACAGAAAATTAAATGTTGGTATTATTTTTATTAGTAATGATAAGAGAAGTCAAAAATTGTCATATGATTTTGAAGATAGAATTTAAAGCTTTGAAATGTAATCAAGAATCATTATTTTGATTGCAAAATATTTAGTGATACTCGATATAAATTGTCTGATTTAGAAAGTTTGTATATAACTTAGATAGTATAAAATTATAGTCCACAACTAAATTGGAGTTTCCTAATATAATTTTATTATACTTTAAAATAACAAATTATCCTTGAGATGCTAAAATCTGCATGTTTAAATTTTTAAATATGTTGTAAGTTTTTGTTAATATTATAATAATTACTGGTATTTTCTTTCAAAATATATAATTAATTAAAATACAGTTATTAGAGTTACGTTATACATATTATGAGCTACTTATTACATCATCTTTAAGGGTAAGAAAATTAATTTAACATTTAAATTATGTTTATTACTTTTCAAAACCATTGTAGGTAAATCATTTTAATATGAATAAAACACCATGAAGAATTTTTCAATAGAAGGAAAATATAAATTTTTTTTAAAGTACACTATAATTTATTAGCGAAGAAATTGTAGCATACTTACTATATCTAAATATATTACAAAGCTAAAATACATATATCAAATACAAATGATATTGGTTTTATTTAAAATCACAGCTTAATTTTCAATTTTTAATTTATTCTGAAAATGTTCAAAAATTATGTATTATATATAAAATCAAAGTAAGAATATTTTAAAAAATATTTTTCCTTAAAAAAGTAGATATTAACTATTTTGTTAAGAATAACAGAATGATGATATAAAAGGTAATATAATAAATATTTTATAAATGATAATAAACATTCACATTTCTACTGTTAAATGAATATGAAAACAATTTTTCAGAATTTTAAAAGCTTTATATTGAACTTTAAGTATATACATTTTTGTATCAATAAATGTTTTCATTGTCAAATATAATGAAAATAATTAAAATTACTTATTAAGTGTATATGTAAGTGGTTTTTTTATATTAGACAGAATTTACTTAGTATAAAACATTTGTTTTTTAAAACTTCTAAATGAACTTCACGTTTTTTTTATTTAGAATTTGCATTTTAAATTAACATTAAAAGTTTTCGACTCTGTTTGCTTTATTTTACTGTAAGTTAAGATGCATTCATTATTTTAATTTGTTGATTCAACATAGTTTCTGTTGCCATAGAACTTCTATAGGATAGTAAATTTTTTGTTTCTTAGCCTACAGACTTTATTATCCAATAGAAAGAATTGGCGGAATTGTGCTTCATTAAGTTTTCTTTCCCGATATTTGTGAACTGAAGGTAAATGTTAAGCTTGACATGGCAGCTAAATTAATTTCTTCACCTTTGACAATAAAAAATTCAAATCTTTAAAAAAAAACTTTTAGTAAGCAAAAGCATATTGATGTGTTACTATAAATTTCATGAAATATTTTCTTAAATACGAATTTCAAATTGAGTATCAAAAGGTTTTTTTTCTCTCAGGGAAAATTAATATTTACAATAGAAAGAATTTCAATGTGTATTTTGCAAATTCAGTGATGATAATAAAATCCCATATTTTCAGTTATCAAAAAAGCCGACTGATTGGCTGAGTGGTTTGCGTTCCTGACTCCTGAGCTGTTGGTCCCGGGTTCGAATCCCGGTTTGGGCATGGATGTTTCTTTCCTTCTCTGTCCTTTCTTCTGTGTTGTTGTATAAATGTGGCCCGCCCTATAAACGGGTTTGTGGTGGTATGGCGTGGGTAATGCTACTCGCCTCCGTGACTTGGTTCACAGGTGCCCGCTGGGTAACGACAAATGAGTAGCAGTCTCTGGCCTTATTGTGGCATAGGGTTCAACCCTCTTGTGTCCGCCATTGGAAGAAAAATAAAACTTATCAAAAAACAACTAAAATTATTACTATTATTTTTAAAAGAAACAAGGAAATGAATTTATAAAAACACATCTTGTTTGAAAACATTTTAAAAATAACATTTGATTTATAAAGGTTTTTGAAATTTATATCAAAAATATAAAAGTTACGTTGGTTGAATACGTTTTCAATATTTTCAATTAACGAAATTTTGGATTATATCTTCTTTTTTAATAGCTGAAGAAAGGAGATTATTTTTAAACAAATAATTATATAAAATGATTACAGAAAAGCATTTTTAAACAATATTAGATTCAATATTTATTAAATTATCGTTATTAAACATTTAATTTTAATATTTATATTTAATTTTGATTTAAACAAGACGATTTAAAAATATTTCTATCGAATTATAAATTCAGAATATTGATTTTCATCAATAATCATTGGTATATTTGCATAAAACTTGCATATAATTATATTTATATTTTCAATCTCTCACTTATTTGTATTTTCTAAATTTAAACTTATTGTTCATGTCATAATAGCTTTTAAGTCAATTTTTCTGCTTCATGTAATATTATTTTTATTTGAACGTACCTCAATTTATTATTACTTAGCATTATCCTTGATATAATTTGCTTATAACTTGCAGTATTTCGATTATATGATTAATTTGTAAATAATTTTTTACAATTAAATATAAGCTTATTAGAATAAGCGTAATCTTTACTTTTATATATTAAAAACAGATAATTATTTTTGGCAGTTAAATATTTTGATGAACTACTTTGTCCAAATGTTGAATTTTTTAAATATTAATCCACGTAGAAAATATAAATTGATTTCCTTTCGAATTTAGTCATTTTATTAAAAGAAAATGAAATACTTTTATTAAATTCAAGGTGTTGTTACTTGATGTTTTAACTTATTTTATATTCCTTGATAGCAATCGTAATATTTGTAATCATTTATCTAACTATTCTTTTAAATCCAAATAAAAGCCCAAAGTATTTCATAAAAGTCAATTTTATTTTATTTTTTACTTTTTCAAGTAATATTGAAACAATATTCAATTTAATAAATGGAATTTTGGAAAATATTTCTGTACTTTACTTATTTACAAAGACTGTGGTAAGAAACAATTATAGGTTTATTTACTGATCGATGGAAAAATTCGCAATCACAGCAATTGCGATAAATATAAGAAAATGCCACAAAAAAAGCACAACGATAACTAATCAAGACGCAGAAGCAATATGAAGAAATCCATTTTGGAAATGTAGAAAAAATTAATTATTATAAGAAAGCTAAAAAAGGGGAAATGCGTAACCGAAAACTAGCAATAATTCTTTCCCATCAAGTAAGTAATATAAGAAAAACTGTAAGAAAAGACTAAAGATAATTATTCATATTTAAAAAAAAGAAATTTGGGGAAGAAACATTATAATAGTTAATCCAATTTAGATCCCATGATGTTGTTCATAAAATTGTTTATGAAACCGTTATACTAGAAGCGCTAATTACAATCTGCACTACACAGTAAAAACTACAACATTCCTGTACACATTATAAAAATTCGTATATTTAAAAACATTTTTCATTGGTTCGAGAAAGCATAATTATATATATGTGTATAAATATTCAAACTTTCTATACACTATTAAGACAAATACTTCAAATATATTGTTCAGTATTTTTGCACAAGGTGTTGTGCCAACGAAAGGCTTATGAAAGAATTTTAATTTATGTACCTTTCAAACAATCATCAATCACTCAACAAAATATAAAATTTTGAATCTGATTTCAATTTTGGGTACTCTGATAATTTAATTTTTACCAATCTTCTAATCCATATGTCAGTGAAATAAGATTTTTGTCTTAACTGTTTTCGAATGTTATAACAATCAAAATAGAGCAGACTGGAATTCTGTATACTCAACATTTAAATTAAAACATTTTGAATATTTTTATCTGTATACCCTGCCTTTATAGTCTTTAAAAATTGAAAATATTTCAATCCATCCTTCATTTTTTATTTGTTTTTCAATTAAACATCATAATATTTATAAATAATAATATTATATACGAAATTTACTGATATTTATTAGTCGAAATTTACTGATAATATTCTGTATGTTTTCATATTTTAATTCAAAAAAATTTTTTTAGTTCAGTTGGGATTTTTTTGCCACTATAAATGTCTCTATTCACCTAAACAATATAAAAAAAATATCATTAGTTTGTTTTTAATAGTTTTTACTTTTTGAAACACTTTTTTATGTAGGTTATAGAAATGTCAATACTACAGATATGTTACTTGTACTTTAATTTGAATATCAAGTTTAAATTATATTGCTCAACATAACTACTCTTACACAAAAGCTCTTATTTAGGACTAAAACTGAAACATAATATAGAACTTGATCATGCAACCAGTAATAACCAACATATGAATTAACTTTCCAAAAGCTTCATTTTAGTCTATAGTATATCCAATCTTCATTGCCTTTCCTAATTCAACTTATATTAGAATTAATTTGAGGGTAATATACACATGTAAAATTTCGCTCGTTTTCAAAATGAAATTTTTTGATCATGCCACTTCAAAATTGTATTATATGGTTTCAATTTAAAATCTACCTTGATATAAGAAAGCAAGATACACATCACTTTTCTATTTAATTCTATAAACAGAATAAAATTTATTCCGAAATTTCTACAAAATTACACTGTGATATTGAATTTCAAGAGATAAATATTTGAAAAAAATATGAATTACACAGATAAGCATCATTATTTCTTTAACTGCATGCGTTTGGCATTGATAAGTTATGAAATATAGAATTATTCCTTAAAAGTATTTCCAATTTGTTGTTGTTGTCGTTTGACAGAAAGGCTGGCACTATGGGCATTGCTCCACTTTTCCCACTGAACCAAATGTGGGTGTGGAGTCCAACTTCCTCAGTACATACATGCCATAGGTACCCATTTATAGAGTAGGCAACCATTCACAGACAAACAGCTAGAAGAGGAGAACCAGTTCTATGGCAACCATTCACAACCCATTCGTAAAAGGAAAGGGCAAAGATTGGATAGATTGAGAGAGAAAGTTTAACCATGCCCGAACCGGGATTCGAACCCAGGATCCACAGGCATGCAGGATAACCACTAGACAAGTTGGGAGGCATTTCCAGTTTGCTTGTGTACTATTTGATCATATACATAGTCACTATCGATGGGGAAATGTCTCTAGAAATATTCATAATAATTTCCCAATTTCTGACTTATGTCAACTGATAATTTCTATTAATATTTATAAGTGATCAAAATCGTCTTAGCTCTGGTGGTAAAATATATTTCCTCACAAAAATAATGGCCTTACTAACTACATGATCATCACTTAAAAAATCCATTTTTTTGTAAATAGTTTATAACCAAAGTGGCAAAAGTTTTTCACTAGTCAAACCCTCTTGGAATTCATTTTTTTTTGCTTATTATTTGCACTGAGTTCTTAATTGCATTCACTCTGTTATACGACTAATTATTGGATTTGTAAAGACAATTACCCGGAAAATATCATTTTTTGGATCAATTTCATGAACCAAACTGTCAATGAGGTAGAAAATAGACATCAATAAGTACAAAGAACCTGTATTATTTTACTAATTGTGAAATTTTGTAAAAAAGTTATTATTTACGATACATAATTTGTAATTGTTGCTACATCTAACTACATTTACATACTGAATTTAGAATTCATCTTTTAGTTTTATACTTATACTTTATATGTATTTTGTAAAAGAAAAATTATTTTTGAAATGTTATCGGTTATATTTTTATTTCAGTTTAAAAATATTAAGGTAAAACAATAGAAAAATTATAAGAAGCTATGCAAATATATAAAAAATATATTTAATAGTCCAACAAAAATCTTTATCACTTCAATTGCAATATTTTTTATTCATTATTATATAATTAAATTCAAATTTTTGATCATTCAACTATGGTTCTAAAGGTGTATAAATGTAAATTTGAAATTTATATAATTAGAGCATAGTTATTGATTAACTATGCACTTGAATTACTAATATTATGATATCAACTGGAGAAAATTTAAAATACAAGTTTAAAAAAATTTATTTCAAAATGCTTGCATGTTTATTTTTTTCCGAAAAGGTCTTATTTTTCGACATCCAGATCTTGAAGAAATACGTTTTTAGTTTTATTTACTCATAAAATAAACCAATTTTTTTTATATTTCCTATTTGCAAAAAAATATTTCCTCTCCTCATAAGTTTTGTGGTCACCTTCCGTTTACAGGGAAGGCAACTTCAGTTAAAGTTAGTCCTTAAATAAAATTATTTTCATTTTTTCTTAGAAATAAAAAGCTCTTTTTCTTGGATTATTTAAAATGTTACCCACTCTAACATAATTGCTTTGATCTCACGCACACAAATTAAGCATATAAAGAATTTCCTTCTTAATTACATTACACATTAGTTTACATTTCCATCATGGAAATGATATCTATTTTCATTTTATGTAATTTTTGGGATCAATAATATTAATATTTTCTCTAAAATAAAGTGAATGCAAAAGTTAAGTTTCATTTTAAGACAAAGCAAAGCTATTCCAAAATGAATAAGATTGTATTGAATTAAACTCTAAGAACTTTTTTCTCGCAAAAAATAAATAAATAAATAAATAAAAATAAAAATACTTGACAGCTTTGCATTCAAAAAATTCAACAGTCCTTATTTCTTACAAACATTGGGTCTAAGAAATTAAATATGATTATTTTAAATTTCATAGTGATTTTCTATTGCCTGATTAATTTTCAAAAATGTGTATAATTAAGTGAATAAATTAACCTCATGGTTTATTATCATTTATTTTGTATCTAACATATTGCATATAAAGACAAGCATTGTTTTTCCAAAATTCAACAAAATCAAAAATCATAATGAAAGGTCTCCTGAGAGCCAAGCCACATATAACTAGAAGTGGCATATCACAAAAAATCATGAATTACCAAAGAATATGAAGTGGTAAATTACTTGAGGGGATGAATATACCTAAACTTGAAGTTGCATATCGCAAAATTGAGGGAATTTCCAAAGAATATGAAGTAGTAAACTGCTTGAGGAAGTGAAATAAATATGCATTCAACTTCTGAAAGCAGAAGAGATTATTGATGATAAATGTTCTTTAAATCTCTGCTTGTTGCAGTTAATGAAAGTGTGATACAATTCGAAAACATATAATTGCAGATTGTTTCAAAAATGCATAGTTGGAAATCTACTGGAAGATCAACTTAAAAAACTCCTTCGGGTCTTCCTTTTCAATCGCATGAATGTGTAATCTAACACTGAAATATAATGTTTCGAACCTTGTTTGATTATAGGATAGAATTTCCAATACTATTATACCGTAGTAAATTTATTTATAAGGTAAAACTGAAATGGAGACCCCCACAATTAATTTTGATAAATATGATTTAATTGAAATGTTTGCTTCATTCCTTACGTAAAATTTGGAAACTTTTTCAATGGTTTTAAAGTTAACATTACATGTTGCAAAATGGGTCGAACCAGATTTTTCAATATGTTTGTCAACATTGTTAGTTTTTTTTGATGAAATTTGATTGTATTATTTATTTTAATTCATCGACTATATTAGATCTTCACTGGAAAATCTTGCATTTGAGATAACACCAAAAAATAATCTGGTGTGAATTTGATAACCTCAATGGCTAGAAGTTTACTGAAGTTAAGCAGGTAACAAAGAATTCTTAAATTAACTCTATTGTTAGGTTTGACAGGGAGTGAAATGGGGCTCAGACTAGCTGAAACCAACAGCAACACTTCTGCATTCCCATTGAAGCAATAGAAGTTTCGATTATATTTAAGAACAAGTCGAAATTAATAGTTTTGAGTGAAATATTTTATCTCCACACTGTTACCATTTATAACTTCATGAAATGAGTTTTAAAAAACATGTAAAAATGTTGAAAAATGCAAACAGCTTTCTCAAATTTGTAATTAACCTAAAATGTGCTAATTTTCCCCAAAACATATAGTAGAAATATAGCCAATTAATAGATAAAAAATTGCACGTAATTATTTTTCATATAACTGATATTTCATAAAATTAAATTATTATTGAATACAAATTGTTAAATGCATTTCAATTAGGAAAAATTTTAATATTTGAACACAAAAACCATATTTAACATTTACGTAAATAATTATCATTTGCATACAAATAAATTAAAATACTTGAATATATTTTTAATTCATTTACTGTATAACACAATTTTTAAATAGGAATATTATTTTGAGTAATTTTAATAGCAAATATATACATATATATTTTCATTATTTAAGCCAATGCCAGAATCAATTGTTACTTGATTTATCATAAAATCAAAATGAAAATAGATACTATTATTCGGCAGTTTATTTCATAAAATTAAAGAGCATAAATTCAATGAGATCTTCGTATAGAAATCGAGTTATTCGTAAAGTAAAAATTTCAGAAGAAACAATGAAAATGAATAAAGCTCAAGACGTGAAAAAATAATTTTTTTTAAATTTATAGAATTATCTTCAATTAATTAGTAATGAATTTTTTTTCTATAAATGACAACGAAGGCATTATTGAAAAGAAATAGAGCTCATTATAGTTTAATTTATTGAAAAGATTTATAAATATTCGACTGATTTATTTCGTAATATTATTTTAGAGCAAAAATATTTTGTTTTGTAAAATTATTTCAAATAAGAAATTTGATTTGTAATACTATTCATAAGAAAATATTTTATAATAAGATTTTTAATGAAAAATCATCGCAAATTCATATTCGTATTTGATGACATAAACAAGGCGGCTCAATTTAATTATAACTAAAATGTTTCCAAAAATTACCTTATATAAATCAGCTAATAAAAACCAGTTTATCTTATTATCATTTGGTTGTCACACTACAGTCACCTATTGCTAGGTAGGCTAAGATATTCAATAGAGATAAATCAACTGAAATCAGTTTAAAATATATTGCTAACTAGTATAAATATTGAAACCTTAAGTAGCAATCGAACGCATGAAATTTTAAGCTGAAGTAAAAGGTGTAAACTTCAGTTATTAAATTATTATACAGCACATATTTTTAAGAAGAATTTTCTAAATTAATCGTGTCCTTATCTTTTATATTTCTATTTGCTCTAGTCATAAAAATAGTGAAAGAGAGGAAATAGCTTATTATAGAGGAAAAACCAATAAAAATATACACGTTATTCTTTATAACTTTTAACGTGAAAAATTTACAGCTTTCAGATGCTGTTCAATTCAAAATTCATTCGCCACTTTTTTTAATTATTTTGCAGTTACACAATTTTTTTCTTAAATAAGTAAATTCAAGCATAATTAACATCAAACAGCACCTTGAAGACTTAGTAGAACACATAAAAAAGAATTTATCAAGTAACTGAACTTTTATTGACTGAAAATTTTTTGTCCGAAGTAACTGTTTTTATCAAGTAATTGAGTTATATTGAATGTTTATCTTTTTTATGTTATCTCGTAAAATCCATTAGAGTTACAAGTTCATATCCAAGATATATTTTCGATATAAATCACCAACTCAGCTTCTAATAGCTTTTTCTAAAATTGAAAAGTCAATAGATAGAATTTCTGCAATTGATTTTTACTTAAAGTAAGTTCTGATGCAATCGCTTGGAAGTAATAATATACTGTATTTATCCTTTAAAGATGTATCATTTAAATAAATTATAATTCTGAGCACTTTCCAAGGAAATTATCTAAGAATTCAATGATACAGAATATTTTTAATGGAAAATATCAATGATTTTACAGTGATATAAAGCTAACACGAGTCAATTTAAAACAGATTTTACTATAAAGCATTGCGAAGGAATTATTCATTGGAAACGTGTTTTTATTATAGTTTTATTAACTCAGCAAATTTAAAGTCACAGAATTGATGTAAATTATATACTCGCTTAAAAACACCATTTAAAATAATCTTGGACAATTAAATAAAAGTTTCAAATGTGTATTAACTCAAATAATAGTTTAAGAAATCTACAACAGTTAATGTAACTATTTTATAAAAATGTCATTTAAAAATGAATTTGTTTTTCAAATAACATAGACAAACTATATTTCATGACATAAATGCAAATAATTTTTATGGTCATCGACACAAAGATTACAACGAAGTTTTGAAAAGTTTTCTTTACGAAAACAAATTTTTACTTTCTGTTAGTTATGAATCTTCTTAAAAGTGAGAAAACGAAACAGTGGTGCAACTAACCAACCGTTTATTTCTTCTATAAAAATAAGTATTTCTATCAATAAAAATATTAGATTCTTTGAATCATATTTATATTATAAAATTCTTTGAATCATAATTCTCCTTTAATCTAACTATTCGCACCTGTAAAAAAAAGAAACACTAGGGTAACTAACCAATTGTTTATTCTTTCCATTAAAAGAATTTAATGCATCAGTAAAAATAAGCAGAATATGATTGCTACGAATTGTAAATTTTTTCTCTAAAACATAAAAAGTTTGTATTTAAAATTATTTATTTATAACTCTAAAATAAGGATATTATTTTATTACATAAATATTCATTTAATCAGATCAAGAGAAAATTGTGAAATTAGAATTAAAATCAACTATTTGTTTTTCTTCAACCTGAGATAGTTAATGAGTAAAATCAATACAAAATTGGCTCAAAATCACTGAATGAATATTTTATCATGAATAGGAATATAAATAGTCATTTCAAATCCAAATCATACAAAACAAAATTGACAAGCTAATGAAATATTTCAAAAATATTTTTCCACAGAAAACTTTTCTTCCTTCCTTGATCATAATCTTATGATCAATTAAAATTTTCATGTTAATTATAATTAAAGTTGAGTGATCGAAAATTTATTTTAATTAAAAATTAAATACCAAAGAAAAATTGTATGGTAGGAAATTTGATATTTTTTAAATTTTCTTTTACTTTCAATTTTTCAGTGAGATAACAGTAAGAAAGATGTTAATCATATTAACTTAAATTTTTCAATCATTCAGTATAAACTTTGCAACCGTTTTTGTTCTTGTAATTTCAACTCATACAGTTTTGAATTCAAGAGATTCGTTGTTCTTTGATTTAAGTTTTCCACCAATGATCTTGCTGTACATTTTTTCAACAGATATATTAGTAAAAATTTTATTAAAGTATTTATAGTTAATAATAATTGATAATTTCTTATTAATTAATGTTCAATTATTTTATTCTTCATTCAGAATAAGCAAGCTGTTCAAAATTATACAAATATCACGGATAAGGATTATCAAAAAAAAGCACTTTAAAATGCAATGATAGAAAAATACTACAACCTAAAATGTGTAGGATTCAAATCACTTCAGTTTCATATTAATAATACGAAAGTATGTACAGTAATTAGGAAGATGTATCTAGAATTCTTTGCATACAATGAATATATAATAATATATATGTGCTTCACATTGCCTTTTGCAAATAGGCAACTGAATGATTAATATTTTAGTTTTCAATTCATTGCTAAACTGGACTTCGTTCTGTTCTGAAAGTAACCAAAATTCCCTACAGACTCTGTTGAGGTCTCTTGCCTTGGCCCGAAGGATATCCAGGTCAAACTGGTTATAATTAACTTCAGACCCATCTATTTAAAATTGGCCTGGTCAATTCCCCTCTCTTCTCTGTGCGGTTCAATGCAAATGAAAGGAGACTTATTTTTAGTTGCCCCTTCCTTCTTCAAGTTTGCTCCCAATATGACTTTGAGGTCTTTTCTCCTGCAAATTCTACTCCTGAATTATATTGGACTGAAAGGCGCGTATGTCCGAGAAGACATTGGCGGATGTAATTGACAAAATTTTTCAGTTCAATTATATTTAGCGAATAGTTAGTTTCCATTTAAGGAGTGGATATTTTCAGTAGTCATGAATAATTTTTGAATCATTTATCTTATTCTAATTATTGTAACATGTAAGAAAAAAACATTAATGTAACTAACCAACCGTTTCTTCTTTTCATTCAGATTTATTTGTATCATTAAAAATAAGCAGAATACGATTGTTATGAATCTCGATGTTATATTTAAAAATATGTTAAAAATATTTGTGAGAGAGAAAAGAATCTTGAGGAATAAGTTATATTGCTTATATGTGTCACAAAAATGTATTTTAAGTAATGCATTTAAGATATTTTGCATAATTGTAGTGTTATATAACTTATTCAGAATTATTTCTCAATGTGACTTCAAAGTTTAAAAGTAAAAGAAAATGATATTTTTATATTTTCTCCGTTCAATCATGAAAGGAAAATAATTTAAAAATAAACATTTCAAAAATAAATAAAATGTCCATTGAAAAAGGGGAACAGAAGATGACGGAAGAACAGATGAATGTTACAAATAAATACGTACATTAAAATAAATAAAAAGTAAAAACAAGCTTTTATTTTAGCTAATAACTATATTTGTAACATATTTCGACGGTAAAAATTTGTATGTAAATTTCTTTTATTAAAAATGTATTTAAATATTTATATAGAATTATATATGGATTTATATATTTTAAATTTATACCATAATAGATTTATAAATATTACAATAAGAATTAAAACATAATTTTTATTTTTCAAACGCCTTTGGGAAGGAATGTGTTAAAAAACGCTTTTATTCATAAATGTAAAATAGTAAAGGAAATGAATGCTTTATATAATTTAAAATAGAAAAGGAAATGGATGTTTTATATAATTTAAAAAATCCTTGGACACAAATTTATTTTCCACATTGTTTTTAATTGGCATAGAAAAATTCCGATATTTTAGTGCCCAATGTGCTGAATAAATTAAACCAATTTTGCTTTTTTCAGTTATTTTGTGTCTGTAGCTTTAATTTATTGCAAAGTTAAATTTTATCTGTAAAACCATTTTTTTTAAATGATTTATGATTACTTCTAAATGAAACATCGTATATTGAATACAGCATTCTGTGTGCTAAGAGCAGGTATTTTTTAACGTTTTTGCATGCATATTTTATTACATACATTTTTAATCAGTTTGAGATTAATAATTATTATCAGCATGAATATTAAGAAGTCTTTTAACTTAAAATCATGGTAAGAATGCGTTAAAAAGTATTTAATTATTAAAGCATATATTAACAGAAGAATAAACCATAGGTATGTATCAACTGATTACGACCATAATTTCAGAACGAATGAAATGTTTAATATATTTCCCTGGATAAGTATAAATCAAAACATTTTAATGCTATTATTTAAGACTATTCAAGAAAGCTCATAATCGAAAATTCACATTGACATAAAAAATGACATTGATTCTCTATTTTAAGTTTTTCTAATATATGTTAAAGTGTACTCATAAAAATAGCAATATATTAATTAAACGATACAAGCGTTATATAGGTTTTTGAATTTTTATTTCCGATACGATCTTCCGGTACATTATTTAACATATTTGAATAATCAAATCTGAATAAAATTAATTTTAAATCAAAAAAACATAATAAATATTGAACTTTTATTAAATGCAATGTCTTAAAATTTGAGCTGCAAAACTTCACCTTTTTTAAAAGTATGAATTTTTTTTTAAATTTTTTATGAAAGTATTAATGTTTTAAAACTTAATGAAAGTATAAGGATATAAATTAATATCAGTTTTTAGATCACACGTGTATCAAATTTTTATCAAGATAAATATATTCTGATAGTGTATATAATTTATACTGTTATTGAAAACAGTATCTACCAGGAATAGTTTATTTTCCTCTGTGCTACCCAATTTAAGAACGTATTTCCTTAGTTTACTTGAAGGTATATAAAAAATACTCAGTATGACTCTTAATATATATATATATATATATATATATATATATATATATATATATATATATATATATATATATATATATATATATATATTTAAATGTTATACATAAATAGTTATAATGAGTAATGTTTATTTCTGATATACATCTAAATAAACTAATAAAAGTTAACTTGTATATTTAGTTTCTTAGAAAATTAATTCGTTGTTAAATAAACTACTATGAAATTTAAATTAATATAGTAAAGAATTCAAATATAATAAACATAGCAACTATGACACAAATAGCAACTTCTCAATGCATTGAAAAAATATACAGTTTTATAGAGTAACTTAAATAAAGCCTATTTCGCCTGTATTGAATAATCTATATTTTTGCCAGATGAAGTTTGAAATTTCAATATCTGTTTCAAAGTGTAAAGTGACTTTCTTTGAGACAAAATAATGCATCGAGTTTCTTGTATTGTAACCATAAATAATGCATAGTAAAAATAATTTGAATTTCTTGGCAGAAAAAAACTATTCTTTCAGTCGGCTTAGTTTTTATAAAGTATTTAATTGCAATTAAATATTTTATATTTGTATGAAAGAATTTTCTTATTATTAGTTTCTTAAATGTATGTGTAACTCTTCTAAGCATAAAAGTGATTTTACTCTTTAAATATACTCCTAATTTATATTAAAATTTAAAGAATAATCAATTAAATTTTGTTGAAGAAATATTTTAAAAATCATGTGTTAAATTATTTATTTATTAAGAGATAACAATAATTTCTTTTCTAATAGCTAACAATAATTTGAAGTATCATCAAAATAAAGAGCACTTAATGCAATTGAAAGTAAATTGTTAAGATAGGCAAAATGCCTAGATTTAAAAGAAATGTTTGCAAAACTGTCCATCTTGAATAAAAGTGAAATAAAAGAGCGTTTTCTGAACATAACTTTCCTCGTTTATAGTTTAATATTTTGATTAAACATTAAAAAGTTTAATATTTTGATTAAGTAGTAACAATCAATGGTAAGTCATTTACCATTCATTAACATTCAAAGGTAAATGGCTTCCGATAAGCAATTATCTGTAATGATTAACAAAGCGAATAGATTCATTAATAAATTGCTCTATTTAATGATCGTTTGAAAATTAGTATCATTACTTTTTTCCAAAGAATTTTGAAAGTTTAAGCCACCAAGCAACAGAAATGCAGTAGGCAGCTGATCAACTAATACATCGAGAACCTCTTAACAGATGACATCATGTGGCGGCAAATACAGACTGTAATAAAACATGTAGTTTAAATTCTTCTCACAGAGCTACAGCCTGTATTAAGTGGAATCTCTATTGAATTAAGTGTGGATGCATAATACCGAAAACATTATTGAATGTGAATAGGCAAACATAACCAGGCACTGCATCATCGTTACTACAAAGTTCTAAAGCAATGTAACCCACCCATAGTAATATTATTCGTAGACTTCAGGAATGTTTTCTGAAGTGCAACATGTGCAGGGTTACAAGCTGATATTAGAGACTCGATGTCATCAAGATGTGTACGCAAATCATGATAATTCCAAGAAAAAAAGAAATCATTTTTCAAGTTTAGAAAACTCCTTTCCCCCAGAGCTGTTATCAAATCTATCAAACCCTCAAACGTTGTATCATCATTCAAGGTAAATAAAGAAGCCGCGTCAGTCTTGAGACTCGAGAAAACATTAATATTGGAAACTGAAAATCTTTTTGCAGTTTTCAATTTTAAAGTTTTCTCCGCTTTTGATTTAGTAAAGCGAGTATATTTTAGAGAATGTATATATTTTTAAAATTTCGGTTTATCAGATATTTGGGATAATTTCACTGGGAAAATAGGAAACTTTTCAATTGGAGTGCTACGATTTGGCAAATTCTCTGGCAGCAATGCCATATCTGAATCCTGCCTTAGAAGTGCCTGAAATGACCAATCGTCTCGCCTCGGGATATGAACACTTTTGCTTGAGGTAACTGCTTAGGTTAATTGTGTCTCATTTTTTAAAAAATACTGAGGACAACTTCGAGTATTGGAGGGATGGTCATTGTTGCAATTGACGCATAACTTCTTCACTGTACAGTTGAAACTATCGGAGCCAACCACTGCGTAACGTGAGCTGGTGAGTTTACCGCTGGAAGCACTTCTCGCGTGTATATATCGCTGAAATTAGAAATATTGCAATGAATTTGAGATATAGGGTCGTATGGGTAAACTCATATACCCGGGTTTACATACTGCTGAAGGTATGACGTCACAAAAGTCAGAACAAAGTATCTATTATGTTATCAACTCATTTGACTATAATGCGTCTAACGCCACAAACATTCTGATTCTGTAATTTTTCCAGAATTTCCTCCGTTGGAGAGTATAACAAATCTCTTGCTGAGATAACAACACAAGAGAAATTAAGTTTTCCATGAGGTGAGACAGTCACTTCAATGTTAGACAGAGATTTCATGCTTGCCAGAATGTCTACTTGTGAGTCAGATGCTGCCTCAACAAGCAAGTCACCTGAGCGCATTTTCTGAACTTTAACTTCCCCAACAATACCCGATATTCATTTAGATATAAAGAAAGGAGACACAGTTGTAAAACAGATAGACACTTTGAAGCTAGCCAGGGATTCCATACTGCCCAGGATAGCTGCTTCAGAATCTAATTGAACCTCTACTCACAAGTCACTAGATCGCATCTTCTGAACTTTCCTGGCTTCCCCAACACTTTTGCAAATTCCTTTAGCAATAAGGAAGGGAGACACAGTAGCAAAATTTCTCTTCTTACTTTTGATAATAAAAAATGTTAGCTTAAATTTTCAAGTTGCTGCTCTCAGACGAAAAAATTAAAATTTTTATTCTCCATAATGAAATTAAAATTTCGGGTTCTAACCACACCACCCACAACCGAGTTCAACAAGGGGATGCAGACCAGCTGCACCAGTGCTAGTCAAGTCCTATACGCTGACAATACATCCTGAGATAGCTCCCATCCATAACGTGTCACCCAGTAAATGTATAGATCGCTTGATCCCTAAAACCGTTCAAGTAAACGAAAGGTGTGCTGAGGACCACAGCACACCTTTCGTTTACTTGAGCAGAGGCCAAAGTAAAGTGTTTGTCTCTAGGGGCTTCTATTAACAAAACAATCATTTCCAGGAACGGGGGTCTCCACGCACAGCTGACACGTGTGTGATTTAGTCCCCAAAAGAAGCTAATAGCAACAAGGTGGTGATAGCTACTCAAGCAGAACCATCAACTTCTTGCGAGGTAGCCTCAATGAGAGAGTTGGTTTATTGGTTGGGCTTTTGGCGCAAAATCCAAAAATGAGCATGCTGCGCCAAGAGTAAGATTTTTGAGAATCCACAATGAGAGAGAAGAGGAAGATAATGCAAAAAAGGAAAGTAAAGAGAGAGAAGAGGACAGATATATGGGGTACCTCGAGATTGTGACACCCGTGGTAACCTAAAAAAGTTAAACCCCCTGAGGGGAATTCAATGCTCTAAACTTCTACTTACTACACTGATAAAACGATTTATAACTTACATTAATGGTTAATGTACAAGAATAACAGAGTAATCAGAAAGTTTTGTTAGGAAAGATATACTGAATGCCAGTATTCTGAAATCAAAAACAATTATCTTTAAATGACATCTTGCAGTGTCTTTCATCTACAGTATTTTCAAGCACTTCAAATCTTAATGTAGTTAATATAGTATTCCAGAAGTTATTCTTTCGGAAAAATATTTTGTTACATAAACATATTTTGTTACATATTTCGGAAAAATATTTTGTATGTTACACTTCTTTAAAACCAAGTTAAAAATACATTAAAAATATGTAATTCATTTTAAAAAAGGAATTATATACATATACTGAGAGTGCAGACAAATAATATAGTTAATTAGAAGCTTTTTGTTTTATTCAAGATTATTTAAATTATCGATTATGCAATTTTTTTAATATCCTTTTGTTAATTAAGTGAATAAACGAATAATTCATAAATTTATTTAGAAAATACTCAATAAAATATTGAATTTTTTAATATTTTATATGAACATAACCTATTTTTATTAAGATTGTAATCCCCATTCCACTTAATGTGAATCTAAGGCAATCAAATATTTAAAGGAAAATATAAACAGAGGAAACTAATGGAACAACAATAAAAAAATTTAACAATATTTCTTGAAAAAATATATGGATTCGTTTATTAGGAAATAAATATTTTATTCTTACCAAAATACATAATAATTATTGTAATCCAATACTGAACACATCAATGAGATGTTTCTTTACTGGTCAGGAAAAAGCTATCAAAAGTTCCATCCCCTACGTTTCCAAAAATACAAGAACCTGTAGAAGAGACACAATGCTTGTTTTCATCATCTACGATTTATTCGTATTCCGCTGATATAGATACTGTTTTCTTCTATTTCGTCAATCATTACCGATATTCTTGGTTATTTTATGACATTCACGAAGTGGTTTCCTCAGGAACATCAAGCTAACCAAGGCAAGATAAAAAAAAAATGAAAGCAGATAGAAATATTTAGGGATGTCGTATTCTCACTAAACAGAGTTTTATTCTCCATTATTCACTTAAAGAACATTTAATTAAACTCATAAAATTAAAATAAGCATTTCCATGTAGTTCGGATTAATTATGATTATAGGTATTAGTATTTAAAAGCACACTTCTTCCTTTTATTTCTTCTAATTTATTAAATAAAATCTTTTAATTTATTAAATATGATTTAAAAGTTCTAAGTTAATGAAATTTAATTTTGTTCTTTTATGTTGAAAAAAATTTAAGATTAATTTCAGAAAATTTCAGATGCGACATTACATTATTTTTTATTCTAAAACATTATATTCCATTATCCTAAATTTATTAAACTAATATGCAACTCGATTTTAATTAGGCTGGAACGCATTCCATCATTAGAGAATTTTAACACTAGTTTCATTTTTTTCATCAAATCAGAATATGTCATTAAGTGAATTTAATATTAGAGGTGTCAATTTTGTTACTCACATAATTGATTCCTAATTTCTTTAGTATTTAACTTTTGTATAAAAATGCTTATTCACTTGGTTAAAAGTATTTTGTTACTTTAAAAAATAGTTTCAGAAATTTCAGAAAAGTATAATAAAATGATTTATAAGGAGATGGGATATATATATATATATATATATACATGTAATTCTAATTAAAATATTGTGTTTCAATACTTGAAGTTTATTTGAAGAAAAATTCTATAAAATTTAGAGAAAGCAAACATTCATCACAAATCTCTAAATTAATTTCTTTCTCAAATAAGAAAATGTGTGCTAGGGTGTAATAATTTAAAATTTATAAAATTGTGTAAACGCATCAGAATAAATTCAGAAGAACTTACGTTTATGGTAATTGTTATGAAGCTAATTACCGTTAACATATAGTGATTAAAAATAATCTTTTGAATTTAAATATTTTTTTATTTTTTAACATTGTGCATTTTGTATTTATTATTTTTTCTGTACCAGATTTATTCTTTAAAATAGAGGCAAAACTTGCTTTTTGATTTATTTGGTAGAGTGATTTTGCCTCATTTTTCAATTTAATAACCAGTTCTCTGATTTTTAATAATGTTACAGTTCTTTTAGTTGCCATTTTAAAATTAATAAAATAAATTTCAAAAATGTCTTTTAATGCTTATATAAAACAGAGAACAATTCTTACAAATATGTTAAGATAATAAAAAGCTAACCAAATACCTGAAAAAATCTATTTAAATCCAACTGTATGCTCACTTTTGTGAGTTTGAAAAACGCATATTTTTAACTTAATCAGAAAATGATTATAATAATCTTCTTGTATCTATTTTTCTTTACGAAGTGTCGGCCTGCGGAGCAGGCCTTTACTTCTTCATCTGTGATAAGTCCTTGAAGACAGACATTGCGGTACTGACAGAGGGAACGCTAGTCTTGAAGCGTGAGGAACCGAGTCTTGGCGGTGAGAGCCAATCAGCAGAGAGCTGAGGGGCAGAGCAATGAGTTGAAAATTTTTATTCTATACTTGAAAATAGAGGAAATAATAAAGATGAAATGTAAGTGTTATATACAGTGAAAATAGAAAAAATAAGAAATATTCCTGAGAAAAAAATGGAGAGTAATATAAGGTTAAGTAAGGCTATACACTCTATTTACAAAAATTATATTAAATATATTCATCTAAATAATGTCTGGCGATTGGCTTATATTTACAGTCTTCTTTGAGGTACTCATAGCGAAAAACTTGATTAAGTGCACCATCTGTGCAGTTAATTCCTTTATCATAGAATTTTTTATTTAGGTTAGCAATATGTTCTAGAATATCAATAATTTTCAGATCTTTTGAAATGTTTTTATTGCGAATATAGTAGGACGCCTTCTTAATTTTTCTAAGCATTTTATATTGGAACACTCTAAGTTTTTGTTTGTCTCTTGGCGTAATAGTATTCCACACAGGTCAAGAATAGGTGATGTGATTGGTCTTAACATTGTAAGGTAGAGCAGTCTCTTGAGTTTTAGTGCTAATTTGAGTTTCTTTCCAATTAAGTTAAATAGGCATCCATAAGCTTGAGTGGCTTTTTAAATAACGTTATTGATATGTGCAGTTTTTGATTGTGCAGAAAGTTGAGTAGTAAATTTTAATCCAAGATATTTAATGGTTTCATTTCCGGAATGATTTTATCGAATAGAGATTATTAGTTGAAATAATTTTATTTTATTTCTCTTTTTTCTATTAAATACTATATAAGTAGGAATTTATCAGCATTTATATTTATTCTCCATTTACTGCACCAGTTTTCGATGCTAATTAACGCATTTTGAAGTTTATGAATAGCATTATTCGGCCTCATAGAATCAGCTATAATAGCAGTGTCATCTGCATACAAAGTAATTTGAATTGAGTTATTGTCCAAACCGCGGGGAAGTCATGGGTGAAAAATAGGTATAAAATTGGGACCAGGATGCTACCTTGGGGGACTCCAGCTTTGATGTTCAGAGTAATAGAGTTTTCATTATTATATTTAATATGGAAGAAGCGATGAGCTAGAAATGAAGTAATGAGTAATATTATATCAGTGTTTATGTTCATTTTTATGAGTTTGTATAGTAGGCCTTCGTGCTATACTCTATGAAAAGCTTTTGCTACGTCGAGCATGACCATAGCTGTATACACATTGCGATGAATATTTTGACCAATAATCTCAGTAATTCATATGAGTGGTTTAACAGTTGATAAGTTGTTTCTGAAGCCATATTGTTGCTTCGGAATTAGGTAAAGATAACATTTAACTCTATTATAAAATATTTCTTCAAATATTTTTCCTAAAACTGGAAGCAGGCTGATAGGTCTGTATTTTCAGGTATTCTGGGATCTTTTACAGGTTTTGGGAAAAGAATTATGGTAGCAGTTTTCCAGATTGTAGGAAAATATGATATTTTCATGCAGTTATTATAAATATTAATGAGTTTGCGAAAGAAGTCCAATGGTAAATATTTGATCATATTGCTAGCAATATTATCTTCTACTGGGGCTTCTTTGTGTGTGGTCTTTAGTTTTAATAATTTTAATTATTTCATCATCATTCGTTGATGTAATGGTATTATGAGGAATAATAGCTTGCCAGTCTGGAAGATGACGAGAGAAAAATGATCGCTGTTGTGCAGATCATTTCCTACAATTAAATTTAACAATGGCAGAAGAAATGATGAACAAATGGCCTGATCGAGGGAAAGAAATGTTTTTGTGGGTACATGGAAATATGTCTTCTCGTCGGTATTAAGCAGACAGAGACTGTTGTCTGAAATAAATCGCTGTATCTGCCGACCGCGAGAATTTGTATCATCACTTCCACACAAAGAACTATGGCCGTTAAAATCACTTAATCAAGCAGAAATGGTGTTGGCGGCTGATCTATTAATTCATCGTGTTCCTCTTGGTGGATGACTTCATGTGGTAGTAAATATAAACAACAGACTGTTAATAAGCATGAAGTATGAATTCTTACATCAACAGCCTGTAGAGTAGTATTCAATGGATGGGCAATGCTGGGAAAAGTATTAGATGTTAATGTGCCAACACCTCCAGACACTGCACCATCGTTACCACAGCCCTTTCTAAAGCTTTTAAGCCCTCGCATGGAAAATTTATTGCTGGATTTCAGGAATGTTTCCAAAAGTGCAACACATGCGGGGTTGTAGACTGAAAATATAGACTTGATGTCTACTTCATGAGAATTCAAACCATGGCAGTTCCAAGAAACAAAGGAAGTTATTATTTAGTTGAAAAAGCTCCTCTCCAGGAGCTGGAAAGCGTGTCATCTGACATCTCTTCGAACGATAAGTCCACGTCCAAGAGATGTAAGGAAACAGCGTCATCATCCAGGGATAAGGATTTACGGGTGGATATGGAGGGTTGATTTGAACCCCCCTTTGCAGATTTTAATTTAAATGCCTTCGTGTCTCTTAGTTTAGTCGTTGGAGCTTTTCTTTTACTTATTGAAGTAGATGAAGATTTTGGCTTTAATTTTGATGTTTGGGGTAATCTAACAATGGGGAGTGGTATAGATTCTGTTTGTGTACTTATGGATCTGGTTACTTTTTTGTAACGGTTGCATAGCTTAACCCAGCCTTTGGACTGCGTGAGGTAACTTGATGTCGCGCCTCAGGGTTTGTACAGTTTGTAGTGACTTTCATCGTGGTGATTTCCTTCTCAAATGCCCACAGTGGACAACTTCGAGAGTAGGAGGGATGGTCTCCTTTACAATTGATATATTTCTCCTTCACTGTGCAGGTCGAACTATCGTGGCCAACTACAGCGCAACATGCGCAAGTAATTTGGCCCCTGCAAGCGTTTCCCGAATGTCTAAATCGTTGGCATTTGAAGCATCGCAATGGATTTGGAATATATGGCCGGACGGGCAAATTCAGATAAGCAGCTTTAACGTGCTGTGGAAGATCTGGGGACGCAAAAGTCAGAATGAGATGTTTGGTATCAATAAACTTCCCATCTCTTCTGACTGTAATCTGTGTAACTTCACAGACCTTCTGATTATTTAGATTTTCAAGAATTTCATCCGTCGGCGTATTCAACAAATCTTTTGTGGATATAACACCACGAGAAAAATTTAAACTCCCATGAGGTGACAGAGTTACCTCTAAATTTCCTAACAATTTCAATTTGAACAGTTAATTAGCCTGAGTTGCATTTGCAACCTCAATCATCAAGTCTCCAGATCTCAATTTTCGTACACTTTTAACTTCCCCTATATTACCCGATATTCCTTTTTCAATTAGGAAGGGGGATACCTTTTCAAAAGTCCCCTCCTTCCTTTTAATTACAAAGTATTTAGCACTTGCTTTATCAATTTGTTGCTCCCGCGGGAGAGATGAAAAATTATGTGTGATTCTCCATAAATGTATAACAAAATTGCAGGACCTAACTGCACCACCCACAACCGAGTCCAACAAGGGGATGCAGACCAGCTGCACCAGTGCTAGCCACAGGTCTTATACGCTCACAGTACATCCCTGAAGTGGCCTCCACCGTTAACGAGTCACCCAGTAGATATACCGATCGCTTGATCCATAAAGACGATTGATGTGCTGAGGACCACAACACACCTCCCGTTTACCTGAAGCAAAGGCCAAAGTAATGTGTTGATCTCTGGGGGCCTCAATTACCAGGACACTCCTTTCCAGGGACACGGGTCTCCACGCACGGCAAACACGTGGGTGATTTAGTCCCCAAGAAGAGCTAATAGCAACAGAGCGGCGAAAGCTACTCAAGGGGAGCCCTCAAACTCAGACGAGGCAACCACAATGAGGAAGAAGAGGAAGAAATAGCAGCAGAGTAGAGGAGAGAGGAAATGAAAGAAGAGAATAGATCACTGGGGTACCTTGGTAATGTGACACCCGTGTTTACCAAAAGAAGGTAAGCCCCCTGAGGGGACTCATAATTTTAGATATTTCAGTTATAAAATTTATATCAAAATTAATGTTTTATTTACAAATTTTTTTCAAAGAACAAAAACTTATGCTCATTAATATTACAAATTACGTTATATCCCAAATACTTTAGTTAGTGAACAACTTATTTTGCGTATAATTAATGACTTTATGATATTTTCAACTAACATTTTTGTATCATATTTTATTATATTTATAAATATTAAAAACAATTATATATAAATTAAAGTAAAAAGTTATTTGTCAGAAGAATAGATTAGAATGACGTATTTGTTCTGGTATTAGTATTTATTATAAAATTATTTACAAATTAATGTTTTTATAAAATGTATATTATTATTGCTAGATGTAACAAAATAAAATTGCTAAGAAAAAATATTTTATATCGTTTCAATATATTGAAAACTAGAATAAAAAAACATTTTTATGCCGTTCACCTTATCTAGTAGTAAGTGTGCCTGGCTGTGGATAGGGAGGTTCTGGGTTTGAATTCCTATTCGGGCATGGATGTACTTTCTCTCTCCCCTTGTTTTTGCCATTTCCTTGTATGAATGGGTTGTAAATGGTTGCCTAACCCAGGGGTTGGCAACCTGCTGCTCTTTAGTTCCATGCAGAAATATTATTTATTTTATAAAAAAAACATTTAAAAATTGTTCTGAATTGATTAATCAAGATTAGGCACTGATTCTATTGCTCAGCCATTTGTACCTGATTTTCCCCGCACCACTCACACATGACAATCATCGTCACTATCTTCAATCCGTCATTCGGAAGCTCTCGAATGAAGCTGACAATGAATGCTTCTATGTAAGTTTTAATTAGCTTTCGACACAAGACAATTTGGCGTCTTCACCAGAGCTTTAGCTGTTACGTATAGTTTGTTGTTTCAAGTAAAAGAATTGGAAGTGAATATCTTCTCAAAGCTATGTATGTACATATATGTAATAATAATAAAAAACGAAGCACACAAAAGGTAGGTAACATAAGTATTGTATTTTTAAAATACATATTATACATTTTTTTCTAAATAAAATACCTGAGTACTATTTTTGGAATTCAATAAAATTTGTCAAAAATGAAACATGGTACTATTGTTGGATATTACCATGAAAGTGTTTTTATTAAAATATATGTTTAATAAATTATCTATTTTATTTTTATCTATTTTATTGTTTTTGTTACTTAAAAATAGTTAAAATATTAAATCAAGTACTTATAAATTGTAATTTAATAATCCTATTTTTGATAGGTTTATTAAATTAGATTTTATATTTTATAGGTAGATATTAACATTTATAGATTGTTTATATGTTTAGTAATTTTCATTGATTTTGGCATAGCTGGAGATAGCACTTTACTTGTAAACTAAGTATCTAATATTGGCTAAAATTAAAAAAACTAAATAATGCTGATTTCACCGTGATAGTCACAAAGTCCGTTCGTGCTTGTCGGCGATCACCACATACGGCAGGCGACCACACACAGATGCGAAGAAACTCTATGTACTTATAGTCAATCAGTACGTGAGAGAATGAGACAATGTTTCGTATCTAAATTATATATTTCATAATTAAATTATTAGAGAATTGTTTTATGTAGGTAATATTTTAATAGAAAAAAATTGCTCTGTAAAATGTTTTTTGATAAATTATATTTCATTATACCTAGTTTCTCGTATGTATTTACTTAGGCATACGTTGACATAGTAAATAATTGCAAAACTTGTCATCTGTTGTTTTATAGGTACATAAATAATTTTAAAAAAATCATCATTGCAGCTTCACCGCCAACATGGGAGCTACAAAAAAGAAGAGCTGAAGAAGAACATCGAGAATTCAATCGGATTGGACAGAGTCGTTCGCTTTCATCTGCAACTCAGATAGCCTACCAATTTGTCTCATTTATCACAAAAAATTCGCACAGAATAAGAAATCAAATTTAGAGAGACTTCATTAAAAAACATACTCAATTTGCTACTAAAATATCCAGCTGACGAAGAACGAAAATAAGCTGTCGATGACCCCCCAAAACGAAAACAACAATCAAGTTATCAAGTTCCAAGTTAAATAACTGCATGTATCTACATGTAATGTTAATGTAACAAGTTTTGCGGTATCACTAGAAATTTCAAAAAACGCAAACCAATCACAGATGGTAAGTACATCAAAGATTGCTTCATACATACTGCTGAAGAGCTGTTTTGTAATTAAAAAAACCCTGAAATCTTGAAGACATTAAAGATTTTCCACTATCCTCTAAAACAGTACAACATAGAACAGCTAAAATGTCTTCAAATGTAACATATATGCTGGTGGAAGATATTCAACCTTTCTTCTTCCTTATCCCTTGCTATAGACGAGTCTTGCGACTTAAAAGACAGGGCATAAATTACCCTTTTTAACAGTTCATAAGTATATGGCTTCCCAAGTTTCAAAAAAAAAAAAGGTTTCTAGGATTACTACCGCTTTCGGCACAAACTAGTGGGGAAGATTTAGCGAATGCCGTGCACAAATGCCTTGAAGACAATATAATTGATTTAAATAAAATCATTTCAAGGACTAATAGAGCGAGTATGGCAGTAAGAAATAAATTGGCAGCAATGATTCTTCAAAGCAAAATTAGCCACGCAATTTTTACGTTTCTCTTCATAATATACCTAAAAGCGCTTTGTGCCCAAATATTTCCGGCCGAAAAAGTTGAAGTCATGAATTTGGTAATTAAAATATTTAACAGCATCTTGTAAATGTACTCTATCATCATCAGTTTAAAGAATTCTTAAACCAAATGGAGACTCAGTATTCCGACCTCTTTCTTCACAATAAAGTTTGATGCATTCCTGAAGGTAAGTTGTTGAAATGTTTTGCTTTGTGTGTGTTAGAATGTGAAATAAATACATTCCTAAATGAAAAAGGCATTAAATCACCCATGATTTGAGAACGAAAAATGGTTGCAAAAATTTTACTTTATGGAGGATATCGCAGGGAAATTAAATTAGTTTAATCTGAAACTGCAAGGAAAGGGAAATCCAGCCTATGCTTTGGTAGAAGAAATGGTTTCTTTTGATGAAATATTAATTCTTTTTGCAGAAGATATTCATATCGATAAATCACTTTATTTTCAATTTCTAAAACAGTATAGTGATATAACCAGTGCAACTGTTGACATGAATTAGTGCAGCTCAGTTATAAAAAAACTAAGGATGCTGACATATTTGAGCAATTTAAAACCAACAAAATCACTCAAACGCTTTTATCCTCTCAACATAAATAGTAACTATATATAATTACACATTGAACCACTTTGAATTAAAACTGGATCTCTAGAAATGCAAAATTGATTTATTTAAAAAATAAATCTTTGTAGAGCGGAAAATTTGCCAAGTTGAAAAGGAAGTTGGAAGACTGAGATCCAGAAATGTATGTATGTAACACAACAAATGTGGACAGCTTTTAAAAAGTATCTCAACTCACGGCATTTTATATTCAACGCATGGAAAATTCTTCCAGATTACTAGTGAGGTGACGAAGTTGACATTTGGAGTGCTGACTATCTCCGGATCGATATATTCGTGTGAGCAAGCGTTGTCTTACATGAATATAATTAAAAGTAAAGTAAGAAGCTAACTAGCAAATTAAAATTTAGAATCACGCGTGTTTGAAATTTAAAACTACAAGTTATGAGCCAAATTTATTCAAATTCTATAAAACCATGGAAGGCAAACGCTCACATTAAATTTGTTTGCTAAAATGTATGCAACTGTCTGTTTCTTTTATTTTAAGCACAATTTACATTTAGTAAAGTTTAAATTTTCTGCTTGAATAACCACTCAAAGCCATCGCTCCCATTGAATTTATTCGCTCAATTGTTTGTTATTGAAGTACAAGTTAGTGTTGTAAGTAAATGTTTATTTTTTTATTTAATAAGTAATTATATAATAAAAGCACACACACATAATTTGTTTTGAAAAACTATACTTAAATATGAATAAGTAAATTTTTTATGGATAAATAAGTTATTTTATCAAAAAACTTTATTTACGCGAGTACTACTTACTGTTGTCAAGAAAAAATTTTGTGGCTCTTTAAAAACTTTGAAATTATGTAAATTGTAATTTTTTATTCTTCCGACTCAAAAAGTTTCTGACCTCTGACCTACCCAATAAACAGGTACCGAAAGCATTGTGTCCTGAGATTCCACACTAAATTGTGGTTCAATTGGAAAAATGGAGCAACGCACCATATATTGTCTGTTTCAGGCACAAGACAATAAACACATTTTGTAGATTTATTATATTTTTCTGATTATTTTTGCATTTTAATTCAATATTGTGTAGTCATTATCTTACTTATCATTTTTACGTATGTCAGGCCATTTTTGTGTACATAATATATGTATCAGATATTTTGTAAATATTTTTTTAAATAAATGGATTATATATATATATATATATATATATATATATATATATATATATATATATATATATATATATATATATATATATTATAATCCATTTATTTTAAAAATTATTTACAAATAATCTCAAATAATCTGATACATACATTATTAATATGTACACAAAACAGGCCTTACATACGTTCTATTATACAATTTTAATTTTTCCTATTTTGTGTATATGTACAAAATAGGAAAAATTCATATACACAAAATAGGAAAAATTCGCTTACAAAATCTTGGGTTTGTTGTTTGTCGCTCAACGGTCATTTTTTGCACACGAGGGCTAATTAGACCGGGACTTACGGCTTAAAGTGGATTCCGAACCACTACAAACATCCATGCCCAAGGTGGGATTCGAACCCACGAACTGTTGAACCGAAGGCTACAAAATCTTGAGGGGGGTGGGCGATAGTTTTTTCAAAACTTTTATTAAAATAATATATTAAATACAAAACCATTTCAGGGTAATATTCATGAAAAAATTTTCTCAAATGAAAATATGAAAAAAATAATCACCAATTAATATTTTTGTGAATATCTCATTGAATATGAATCACACTGGTTACAACTAAGCAACGGAGAATTTACTTAATACTCCTTTTAATATTAATGTTGATGACGTTTTGTTATATGTAATATTGTACATTTATTTCACGTAAAAACGTTGTAGTCTTTAATAGGAAAGATGATAATATAGCTATTTCAATGATTAGTTATAACTACTTTTTATTAGTATTACTATATATCATTGCTATGAAAGGAAATATAAAAAATAGAACAATTTCCGTATTTTTTGACATTTTTGTGAAACTGAAGTTCCCATTAAGACTCAAATTTGTTTCATGCAACATAAATACAAATATACTCTGAAGCATGAATTGCGCTCTTTTTTAATAAGAAATTCGAGACTTTTGCTCGAAATCTAATAAATGTTTGCGCTTTACGGTTGGCACCATCCAGTAACAGGTAATCGAAAATTTCGTGTGAACACAGAAATCCAAAATTCTGACTTATTGGTTTGCTTTGAAATAACAGTACATAATACAAATAAGAAACCCAACTTTATATGTTAAATATAGATTATAACAATGATATTTAATTTGCAAAATGATGCGAGTGCAAAAAAATAAGATTTAATTGTGGATATTAGTCTAAAAATATGTCAATTTAGCACAAAATTATTATGATAAAAGTGTTTTCTATAATAAGTTATAAATTTTTTTAAATATCATATTTCTATAATGTATATATACTACTGACTTTTAGAAACTGAAGTATACAAAAGGGACCCTTTTGCAGTACTTTTTATCTCAATGTTTTAGTAGTTGTTTCATGAAAAGCCAAATTTCTGGTAAATATTTGAAGTTCTACTTTTCCTAGAATTTAAAATTTGCTCAAATCTGACAGAACTTAAACCTCTACAGATTAAATTTATTTCAACCCACATTCGTGATTCCTTTTTATCTAAACAGTCTTTCTGGATCTTGTTTCCTATAAGAAAAGATTTTTCCCTGATTTAAACTGCAGTATTTGCTGTAAATTTATTATTTATGTGACTTTTCTCATACGCTTTACGAAGGAACAAAAAACTACCTAAGTCCCTAGAAACCACCCTAATATAAAATGAAAAAGGATTTAAAAAAAATCCAATTTTCACGTTTTCTTCGAAATATGGAACATACAATGCATTTGGAGTATTTTGAGGACTTCAATTTTTCGGTTTTTCTCTTTATATTTAAGGGCATGTACCTTTAAACGAAAAAAAATCCGTGTCTAGATAAAATTCGATTGGAGATTCTTCATAACAAAAATATTGCTATTTTAGAGTTTGAATATTGTGCACGCTAAATCTTCTTAAGCTTAAAATATTTTAAGGGGAAACTTCTTTACGGTATAAACAAAACTTTTTTATTTTTCCTATAATTACTTGCTGAATAAAGTTTTACTATTAAATTAATCCATTTCATATAACATAGAAAACATTTTACATTTATCTAAATGGCGGTTGTTAAAAATTATTTATAAAATAGCTCCATCAATTTATCCATATTTGTGTATATAATTTGAATATCAAATATCACACCCCAAAAGGAAGCAAATAACTGAATGTTATTTATTCAACAAACATATTACACTGAAAAGAACAAGTAATTACATTTCCATTAAGTTTGGAACCATTGATACTGTAATATCCAGAGCAATGATCACTGGCAAAAATGATATAATTTATACAGTTGGACATTGATCAAAAAGAAATTTGATGACATACAAATGCAGCTGCAGAAGCTTCGTATCGATGCCACAATTCATAGATTATAATGATTGCCACAAGCAGACCAATTGCGGAATCATAAGCGTCCCTAACTTCGAAGCAGTAGCTCCCTAGTTCGAATCTTGGTTCAGGAATAGACGTTACTTACTTTGTGTGCATTTCAGTATTCTTTTACTTTCGAGATGAAGATAGCACACCAAATGGTTGCTTTGGTTTTATGGCGCAAGATCCAAAAATGGACATGCTGCGCCAAGTCAAAGATTTTATTATAGCACACCAAATAGGTACCCTACCTTGTACCTTAAATACCGCCGGGCAATAGAAAATATGATTGTGATGAACCAGTTGAAGTTCATCAAGTAAATCACTGTCTTGAATCTCTACATGGACATCATTATTTGGTGTTTAATAGATGTACATACTGTGATTAGGCATGTAATACAAATTCTCACACCCACAGCCTGCAGTGTAGAGTTCAGCTAATGTGCTGTTTTTGGAAGAACTGTAGGATGTGATTATACCACCATCATAATCATTTCTGAAGCATTGAATACCACGCATTTCGTTGATAACAGCGGGTTTCACTAATATTTCATGAAGAGCTAAACATGTGGGGTTGTCGTGAGAGATTATGGATTTGATGTCCTCATTTCCAAGCCAAAAACATCCTAATTCAGCGAAACAATGGAAGACATTAATGGAATATAAGCTAACCGTTATCACTGTTTTTCAATGTCATTTCAGATGAATCTTTAGAAATAAAATCTGAGGGGTGTAGTTAACGGTGTCTGCATCCAATGCTAGAAGGGCATTTTTCGGTGTTGAAGATATTCTATGGCCTTCCTTTGTAATCTTTAGTTTTCTAGATTTCAAAACTTTTGATTTTGCAGATAACACTTTTGTGAACACAGGTACAGACTTGATTATTTTTATCCCGAGGGTAAACAAACTCACAAGGAGAACTTTCTTCAATCTGAGTGTTACAAAACCAAGTGACTTTTTTGGGTGCCTGTTACTGGAATCCGAGATGTAACTAAGCGTCTAACCTTTGGGTAGGTATTTTTATAATATTGGTCATTATATATTTTTCAACTTTGCAAACATTACAGGATCCACAGTAGGAGGCATGACAACCTTTGCAGTTAATACACACTTTTTCAGCGTTGCATGCAACACTGTCATGGCCAATCATGGCCATGAATTATTTAAGAGAAAAATATATTTCTATAGAAGTTTTATCTTTGTATTTGTGTGGTATATTTTAAATCTATGTTCTATTTGCATAACTAAATGTAGTCACCACACTTGACCAAGTATTTTTAAATACTGTTAGAAAGTGAAAGGAACTGTGCCTGGCCGCTACGCGGCGCTGTTTGTCACTTCATGTTTTTTCTGTTCTTTTGTAGAGTAGTAGAAGAGTAAAATTGCTGTAATAAAGATGTGATTTTGCGTTTGTCTTTGAATTCTTAGTTTTCCTTAATGACACTTATTGGAAAAAACTTTTATGTTCATATTAAAATATCTCCAGCATCGTATAGATGGAAACCCCATGGAAAAGCACATTGAAAGTATTTGTTAAAAATACTTATTTTTGAATTTGACATAACAAATACTTTTTTACTTATTCATATACAGATGGTGAAATGATTTTCCTAAATTATGTTATAATATTAAAAAGTAAATATATTCAGGGGGATACTCTCAAAATTTAATCTAAGTAGGCATTGTTTGAAGTACGTGATTCCATGTATCAACATACATGAGCTTCGCAGAAATTCATTATATTCACTTCCTGTCACTATTTTCATATCTATAAAGGTGTATCCACATCAATGGAAATTTGCTGCAAAGATTTTTAAGTTCATTTAAGAATAGACTTGATCAAACGAACACATATGATCAAATTATAAGCAGCTTGATACTTATGATATAAAATGAACTCAATTTGATTCAAAGGAGAATTTGCTTCTGTATATTATGTAAATATAGCATTGATGACCTTACTGCAGTGAGCTATAATTGGAGAATTATGGTGACTTTAGATGCTTTTAATATTTTTGAAAATGATACTGAATGTAGAATCTCATTCAATTTTTCCTTAAGAAGGCTGTATTTATATTTGATTTATAATTTGTTAAAATGCGTATATAATACTGATATATACTGGCATGTAATATAAAGCTTTTATTATCTTAATAAAATGCATTTGTTTTGACAGTAAATACAATGTCATTATAATTGATATGAAAGCACACACATTGTGTGATGCACATTTGTCTAACCTGCATAATTTTGATTACGCATGAAATTTGGCGAAACGTTTTTAATTGGTATAAGAAATAAAACAGACCCATGGATTGTGACACCCGTGTATATCTTAAGAAGTTAAACCCCATGAGTGGCGTAAATTAAAAAGATACCATCTTCTAAGGTTTAATAAAATCTGAATGAATCGATTTAACAATCAGCAATGACCTAGAATTAAGCTTCATAGATTAATGGACAGTCTCAAAATAAACTAGATGCTCCGATCTGAAATATACAATTATCAATGTCATTTCTTCCTTCATCTCATTCAATAAGTGATGTAAGAGCTATATAGATTATATAGCTCTTACAAGTAAAAATATTTCACTACTTAAGTCTAATCTGAATAAACTTAGAATGAAGCTGCTACAAACAGCCAAAAACCATTAGTTTGGTTTGTCGCTCAAAGGTCATTTTTTACACACGAAGGCTAATTATACCGGTTTAAAATGGATTACGAACCCCTACAAACATCAATGCCCAAGGCGGGATTCGAATCCACGAACTGTTGAACCGAAGGCAAGAGCGCTAACCATTCGGCTGCCAGATCGGCCCAAAAATCATTAGTAACTTCTCAAATTCCATACATCAGTAAAGCAATCAAACAAAATGTTCATGACATTTCCACTCAAATATTCAATTTGACATCGTGGACTTGAGCTTGAGGTATCTTCAACATCAAGTCACTTGGAAAGATTAGAGAATATGTAATATCAGTAAATGGAACGCAAATATGAAAATTACAAACTGGCTACCTACAATTGAATTATCTTGCAAAATCGCGCGGTCACCATTTGCACATACATAAGTGTAGAATCATTCAAATGATTACAACAATACGCAAACTAAATCAATTTCAAATTATCACAATTTCTACTATCGGCAATCAAACCGCATCAAGTATTCTAATAGAATTACTGACAGCAACATAGGCACCAGATGACACGGCACACAACCTATGGCACGCTTGTGTCAGTAATCAGACATTTACTTCAAGATATACAAGAGAGCCGATTTTAATATACAATAAATTAAAATATTTATTTTTAAACAAAAAAATTCAGGGGCTAATTTAAAAATTTACACTGAATAAACATCAAGTTTATCTTCCCGCTGACGCTTTAATAATCAATCTATATTTAATCTTCTGACTATACGGCCTTCAAGCCATTTAAACAGAATTTATTATCAAGAGAAATATTGTTTCAAATTTTCTTTAAAAATGAAAAAATTTCAAAGTTCCTTCTTTTTCTTTTTAAATACTAATACTTTTTCCGTCACTGAATAAAGTGAAAGGACACTTCTTCATAGGGAGATTAGAGCAACAAATTCTTGCAACCAACGATCTTGGCATGAATCAATATTGATTTGGTTGAAACTCCTCAAAACACTCCTTTAAAGAATTGCATGCCCATACACAACGTAGCCATCAAAGTTAGAAATGTGTAGCAATCATAAACTGCACATTAGCAAAGCTCAACTCTCTATGTTACAAATTCCGTTCAGCCTAATTTAAGAAATACTGCTCTAGAAACATTCTTAAAATTTACTTAGGTTCCTGGAAGTTTAACTATAAGTAACATCGTACTTATGTCTAGAACGTCGCCATTGTCTTCGAGACCACGAAATATTTCCGAAAATCTGACTTAAGCTCATTAATATGTCAAAGATTGATTTTTCCAGATGGGAAACCTGATATTAAGAAAATAAATGTCTGAAATAATGTGGGGATATGACAGAAATAGTTCATCCCATTTCATTTATGCGTCGGCGAACGCTTTAAATATGATCGGAATCAATGGGGAATCAAGTAATTAAACATTAGGCAGTTACTTATAAGAAGCACCCTAGCTATTATTCTTTTACTTATTAAACACTGGTTATTTAACAGTTAGGCATTAACTTTATTCTTTCAGATTTTAAATTTATGCCAAGTAATTTAGTACCTAATGTGTAATGCTCTATTCCTCTAGTACTTGATTCCTCTATTGATCCTTCTCAATATTAATGAAGTGAAATTTCAGAAGTCTCAATACAATACGGTTTTGAATAATGTACGAAATGTTAAAATAATAATGTAACTAGCTTATTGCATATATTATTTTCTAATGTAAACTCAAGTCCAGTTGTGTGATTTTTCCTAGATTACACGAATTTAAGATATTTTATGGAGGTGCTACAAGATAAAAATTTGAAATTTACAATTTGTAAAACACTCAGACTGTCAAACTATAGGGAATTAATGTCAAAGTTTGATTTTTCTCACGTGAAACACCCGATACTAAGAAAAATAAATGGTCCGAGATAAAGTGAGTATGACAAAAATGATTCAGCCAATCACTTCGCGGTCGTCGAAAGTTTTAAATAGGAGAGAATCGCAAGAAAAATCAAGTTTTTAAAAAGTACAGCCAGACGAGAAGAGGCCCTGTTCTATTCCTATTGGCCATCGGGTTGTCCCTAATTAAAAAGTACAGCAGTTATTTTGCAAAAGCATCCTATATTCTTTTAGTTCTAAACCATTTTACATATCTGTCATTTAATATTACTGTATTAGCCTCAATATTTGGGTAATTTAAATTTATTCAATAACAATTTAGTACATAATGCGTAACGCTATAGTGTTCTAGTATTGATAAAAATTGGCATACTTCACCATAAACGGAATTCACCTGCATAAAATAGGATCACCTGTCAGGTGACCAGCTACAAATATTTTTCCGGCTGATTTATGATAGCTTAGATGAAGCTACCTCTTCCTTGACCTTTTAATGAATGTTACCAGTTAAGACTTTACTATCAAGAGCACGACACTTTGACCACAATGTGTTTTTATGGTTTTCAATTGGACTCTCAGCAACGTGAGGAAAAAAGGATGAAGATCCAGTTGGAAAAACGCCGCTGTCCTTTCGAGTTGCCATACCGGCAAGGTTAAAGTTAGCGACCTCTTCTAATTCCGGATGCCGCATGGAATCCACAATAGGATCGGCTCCTAACCTCATTGGCAAAATATTAAGGCACTCGTTGACTATCGGGGAAAGCTATGTCAAAGCAGCTGAACGTTTTCTAACCGTATGCTAATTATTTTTGGACTTGCTTTTCTGTTTATGCAAAACTGCTCTGTATAAATAGCCGATACCTTTTCCAACAAACCATCTATTTTTGGGATAAGATTACTGATCACTATGTTATTAAAACTGCTAATATTGATTCATTGTACATATCCTTGTACATATTAATGCATTGTAAAATAAACCATAAATTTTAAATCTTTGTTTTAATTTAGACTTTACATTTAATTGAAGATCAATAACGTCTAAAGGATCCCGATAAGTGTTCCATAGTTTGTTAAGACGAGAGACTTGAGAAAATAACATGTTAATCTCCCCTTAGAGACTTCTGAATGATAGCTTAAGGAAAGTCGATCTTTATCAAAATTCTCTTTCTCCTAGTATCAATTACTCTTGAGATGTTTACTGAGTATCCTCGAGAATTATGCGTGATAATTGATTGCTGTGTTTACTGATTCCCTAGACTTCTCCGAGGTCGATTCGGTCTGCAATTATTCGCAGATTGAACTGCAATTTCAAAGATATCTTCCTAGAATTTTAGAACTCAGTTTTCCTTTTATCCCTGAAGTTGATATGCGTGAAAAATCCGGACGTTGATTGTAAATATTCATTGCACTTCGTAGCTTTGTAATAATCATTTAATTTAGATTTAACAAATGAAGTAAGCCTGGTTAACCAATGGCTTAGCCTATATACATATAATTAATAGTATATTTTTATAAAAATAATAATCAAATATTAGATGGAGAATAATGTTTAGCAATACATTCAGCGCAAATTCAAGTTTTGTTTCTATTCTTGTACTTTTCCATATCAATCCATCTATATAATTAGAGGAAATACTGATATATTGAATGATGAATTAAGAAATATCGTTAATAAATGTACTAAATTTCGACCAGTTAATTATTATAACCATAAATAAATTCTTAAGTTTTTTTCTCAATGATATCGATAAATTTATTTTTAAAACTTCTAATATTTATTCTATTCCAATCAAATTATTCTCACAGTGGAAATGAAATTTTTATTGCAAATTTTAAAATGTAAATAATTTAAAATTTAAAGGAATAAATAAAAGATATCGAAAAAAGTATATAAAAAACTAAAAAAATGTTTCATTATTACACCTGTAGATAAAGCATCAAATAATTATGCCTTTATATGTAAAATTATTAAATGAAGATATCCTATGAAGAAATGAATATGAAAAAGTATCTAATCTCTTCTAAATATATGACGAAATATCTAACTACTTACAAAATTATTAATTCAAACAAAACAATATTTAAGAAAATTCTTGCCTTTGCTAAGAACTATACAAAAATTAAAAACAAATTTTTAAATTCCATATATTACAGTTTATCCGAAATTTCATAAAACCCTGTTAAATTTCGGTTTATTACATGTGGATGCAGCACTTATGCAGACAAATTTGGTAATTTATTTTATTTAAATATAATTTTAAATATAATTTTAAATAACATTACTAATTCAAATACATCGATAATTAAGAATTATAAACATATTATTGATTTTATTTCTGCCCATGAAATTAATGTTGTTCCCTCTTATGTTTTAAAAAACTTATTCACTAGCATTCCACTTTAAAAACTTTTTAACTTTTTTTTCATGTTTTATTTTTATGATTTTAATTCAGTCAACACCCCCTGACGAAGTTGGCCATATTGGTACTTTGTTCCATTTCATATTTTTCTTTGAAATTTTTCCAACTATTTACTGTATTTCGTTTTCCAATGTATTGTTTTCCATTTGGTATTTTCAATGTATTATTCTCCATCTAATATTTAACTTTATGAATATATTATTCCATTTTATTTTCATTTTATTTTAAATGCATTATTCTAATATTTGATTATTAATTTTATAAAATATACTATTAATTATATTTTAGTAATTCTATTTTAGCTGCTTTTGCGCTGAATGTATTACTAAGCATAAATGTTTTTATCTTTTCTTGTACTTTTCAGTTCTACATCTAATCTTACATTATATATATACACACTGTCTCAGCTCGACCATTCTTAGTACGCAACACTGATTGATGGCGATAAAATTGAAGTACAATAAGCCAGAGACTTCCCACAGGAATCAGTGAGTGGTACAGCGATGTGCTGTATCTATTTCGAAGAAACTTTAAGACCACCCCTTCGCCTTCATTTACAAGGTGAATTGTCTTTGCCGACGAGACTCTTTGGAGGTGAAGGGAGAACGAAGCAATCCCTCAAAACCAACCACAAAGAAACCCCTTTTTCAGCATAGGCAAGAAATATGTTCAAAACGTATTATATATTCAAATAAAAATAAGTGAATGGACATTCAGACAACGCGTATAGCTCTCTAACTCCTTTGGAACAAATCATTAATTGGAAAATTGGCTAATAAGGAAACCACCATGCACTTACAGAGAATGAATAAATTCAAAAGTCCCTAAACTCTGGATAATCCTATAAAATTCAGAATCTAAATTAGAATTATCAGATCAATCCAAGAATTTAAGTTGTGCATCAAAAGAAAAAAATCCTTTAAACTTCAGATTTACATCAAACAAATATTTAAACATTAACAAACAAAAGGAAATTTTGAGCAGTTTTCAAAGAAAAATGACTTACAGGATAGCATTCAACAGCAAAAGCCACCAACAGAGACAGAGGTTTATACAAACTTTTAAATTAAAATTAAATTATTTATAGTCAATAAGAAAGATCCAAAAATTGACTTATCGAACAGTTCAAACTTTAATACCACAACAACGGACTAAAAGCAATTTATAGTCCGTAAACACAAAATAAAGATTAAAGGCTGGAACAGCAGCAAGGAGAAAGTGCTAAATGTATTAGAGACAAACTCCCCGATCTGAGTCTAAAAATCCACTGAAGACTGAATTATTTTCAATATCACCAATACTATCACGTACATCGGCATTCAACAAGCAATACTAAAATATTAGGATGAGCAAAAAAAATTCCTCGACGTAACATTTCGGCTAGACAAACACTTCAGTTACGACATAGTTTGTATTGGATTGTGGACCTTTCCTGCATACAGCAATAACACTCATAAAAACGAATCGATTTTTTTTTATGATGCATAACATTCAGCTTGGGAGTGAGTGAGTGATTGTCTTTTTCTGGCACAAAATCCAAAAAGGACATACTGCACCGAGCAAAAGTTTAAAAAATTTTTGAAATCAGAATAAAATATGCATTATAAAATTGGCAAACAAGTTTATTGCGGTAAAAGACTATAAAATTGAATCGTATAAATTTTTTTTTTTAGAGTAAAGAGAATGCATTATAAGCAGTGCAAAATTCTGATAGTCCTTAAAAAAAGCAAAGAGATTTGAGTGAGGTATATCCACAATCAAGTCCAGTAAATTTAAGACAGTGTTGTGGAAAAAGGTAAGACGAATATGGTTAAAATTAGGACATTCAATTAAGATATTATATACAGTTAAAACTATTTTACAACTCAAACACAGAGGTGCAGGTTCCTTAAATAAAATGTAACTATGTGTCAAACGAGTATGACCGATTCGAAGTCTGGATAAAATAACGTCAGCACGTCTGTATGAGACATTACTCCAGTTCCGAATGTGAGGTTTAACACAGAAAAATTTGTTACTTGCGTATTCCAAGAATTCTGCCAAATAGAATGCGTATCACTGCGGGAAGGGGAAAGGTAGAGTGTCTGGGTCACTTTACTGCTCTGATTCTTTTTCTTTTCTAAAGTCTATCACTTTTATTATTTTATTATTATTATTATTGTATCCTTATCTTGTAACACTGTATTATTCTCCTGTTTTACACAATGACAAACACAACAATGACAAACACCACACAAACACAAACAGAAACAGATAACACAACAACACATTCACAAACACAATCAACAAACACACAGACAGAAAATGAGCACATTGAGAACACAGAAAGTAACACTACACTTAGGCCACAGATTGAGGATAGTCCCAAGGACATTTTGCAGAAGCTGGCAAAGATTATACATGGAAAATCAGGCAGTAAATACTGTCTGAAGCAGTCGGATCGAGACACCGCTGATGAACTTTAGAGCGCATCAGTGATATATACAATAATACACTCAACGAACTTAAAACCCGCACCAGGCCAAACTCACCTCAAAACCCACTGACCCCCACAATAGGTAGATCAGTTTTACGGGTCAAGGACACACGAGATGGTAAAGACACAATTAGATCTTATGAGGAACACGTAGTAAGTCGCGTAGAATTGCTGTACGACAAGCTAGAAAAGATCGAAGCCACAGTGACACAAACACATAACAAGGTACAGCAAATACAAACACCAATTATGACTGCACAGGTACACAACAAAACCGCAACTCCAGGACTTTCCTATGCGGACTGTGCCAGAAAACAGCCAACACCACCAAGTACAATTGCTATCAGACCCACTAAGAATACAACACCCAAAACACTATTACATTCACTACAGAAAATACAGACACCTGTAAACCCACAGAAAATACAAGTCAAAAACAACAGAGTATTAATTAAATGTCACAACACTACAGAAAAACAAACACTACAACAAACACTCGAACAAAACAAGTATAACATAGAGGACTTACCTAAACAAAGAGTTATAATTTTCAATGTTCCCACACAGGTTGATGACACCTTAATGATAGACAGGCTCCATCACGAACTCAACACAAACCAAACACAGTTTCCCATCACGATTAATGAGATTAAATCACATAGAACAAACACTAATTTGCAGCATATGGTAGTAGAAACAACAAGGAGGTCGGCCTACTTACTGGCCAAACAACGTTTCATCAACTTTGGGTTTAATACCTCAAAGATTGAAATTTATAGGAATATAAGACGCTGCTATAAATGTCAGGAGTTCGGCCATACCACTGCGCAGTGTAACAACAGAGACTATTGCGGAAAATGCAGTGGACGGCATAAGACACAGGATTGCAGACTACCACACACATAACAACACATGCATCAATTGTGCAAAGTCAAATTATTATAATGGAACCAGATATAACACCAACCATCCTGCCTCATCTACAACATGCAGCTTTTACAGATACATTATATGCCACAACACAACCACCACACAAAGACCAACACACAGATCATAAGTCACACAAACACAAACAATACCAATAACTCTCTTCCCACAGGTTCAATAGCGCGGAAGAAGAATTTTAGCCGGTTACAGCAAAAAGGTTAGCATTCTTTACATTAACAACTTAATTCTAATTGTTTTGCTTGCAGGTCTAACTTTCTTTTTCAGTCACAAACTCATCTAGATTATTTACACCAAAACCTAAGGGAAGAAAAGACACACACAATATGCGGATCTTACAAATAAATCTACACAACAGTAGAGCGGCTACATCAATAGCAGCAATTTACATTAGGGACAATGACATAGACGTGGCCTTGTTACAGGACCCATACGTTGGAAACGGAAAGCTGTACGGTTTCCCAATTAACTGGACGTACAATCACTCTAAAAATAAAGAAGCGTGGATAGTAGTCACAGGTTCGGCAATTCTTAACCTACTACCACCAACGGAAACATCGGTTTTTACAACAATTACAACACATGAAGGCGACATCACGATAGGGACTCAATACGCAAGACCATATGGAGACTTGGCGGAAGCCCTCCAAGAAGGGACACACCTAATAGATCACAACAGACCATTCATCTTAGGAGCAGATCTCAATGCAAGGTCACAACTCTGGGGTTATAACTTCGAGGACGATAGAGGAACAACACTAATAGATTTTCTAATTGAGAACGACTTACATAGAGCAAATATACTAGGCAATATACCAACGTTCCGCACAACACAAGCACAGGGGAACCCAGACTTCACAATAGCAAACAGCGCAGCGCTAAACATCATCACAGGATGGCGAGTAGAGGATACCTATACAGCGAGTGATCATAATTACATTAGATTTGATTTAGACTACAACAAACCAAAGATAGTAAACACTCGCTTTAATACAAAGTTCGGCAATCACGACAAATTCAAAAAATTAATCTTAAAAAACACAGGTAGATTAATGCACAAAATTAATAAGATTAATAACGCAGAAACTTTAGACAAATTAACCGCTGAATTAATCGAAATAGTGCAAAAAGCGACAAAAACAATCTACAGAACTAAGAACAGTAATCATATAGCGCAACTTAAATGGTGGACGAAAGATTTAGCGATACAGCGTAACAAGGTTAGGGCACTTCAACGTAGATTCAAAACAAGTGAAGACGAAGATAAACAAAGATGGAGAATTACGTTCAGCAAAGAACGCTCCAAATACAACAAAGCTATACTTAATGCGAAAGCAAAAGCTTGGAAAAACTTCTGCACGAATCAATCAGACACATTTGGAACGGGCTTTAAAATAGCTCACAACAATATTTTTAAACAAACAGAATTGAGAATCAGCTGGGATGGTAACGTAGCACCCAATAAAAAGCAGCAATGGCCAAAGTCACAGAACACCACTTTCCAAGTCAACCAGTGCCCTTTCAGCCACAAACACCAGTGAACAGCACAGAAGACATTAAATTACCAACAAGAGAGGTGAGAAACGCCACATACTCATTCAACACAAATAAGGCACCGGGACCAGACGACCTCGATTATTTCATCTGGAGGAGAGTCGTTGACGCGACACCACAATTATTAACACAATGGACAAAGCAATGTTTTAAACTCCAACATTTTCCAACACCACTAAGAACAGCAAAAGTTGTCTACTTCGCCAAAAATGGCAAAGATCCAACACTCCCGGAGTCATATCGACCAATCTGCCTCCTTCCAACGTTAGGCAAAATCCTGGAAAAAATCATTTGTCAAAGACTAACACACTTCCTTGAGACTGAACACAAATTAAGCAATAGGCAATACGGTTTTAGACAAGGCAGGTCCTGCGACATGGCACTCAAGGAAGTCACTAAAGAAATTAGAAGCAACTGGGAAAATAAGTTGTACACTCTGTTAATCTCAGTTGATATTAAAGGCGCGTTCGACTCGGTTCACTGGCAGGACATTAACACAAAGCTAATTGACTTAGATTGCCCACCAACAATCACTAATCTAATTAATACTTACCTCATAAACAGAACAGTTCAATACGATTGGGGCACAGGTTCGGCCACACAAAAGATATACAAGGGCTGCCCACAAGGCTCATGCTTAGGTCCCATTCTTTGGACAATAATAGCTAATGATTACTTAAAAAAGACAACACCACCAGAAGTCAAATTAACAGCATTTGCTGATGACTTTCTTATTAGCGTAAAAGGGAAAACACGGAAATTAATTGAAACAATAGGACAGACAGCAGTCACCTCATTTGAATCCTGGTGCACTGCACACAAACTAGTTATCTCAGTTAATAAATGTAACATAATTACGTTTGCCAAACCACATAAATTACAAAGAGAACCAATCATTAGGACAGCAGGCACATCGCTCAAAGCAGTTGTGGTAAGCAATATAAATAATACTTTCAAGCCTCACAAGATGGCAGTACAAGCTTTTCTCCTGTGAGCTTGGAGTCTGCGCATGCGCGAAGGCAGCTTTTCTGACTGCGAAGAGAGATGTATAAATGCGCTCCTCTCAGTCACACGATTGGTAAAAGGTCACGGCTGTCGCGACGGTTGTCGTTATTGTTAAAGTTGTAAATAAAATCTCTTTTTTCTATCTTAGTCAATCGTATTTTGGAGGCTACACCAACACACCAAAATGGCGACCCGGACTAATTACTACGTTTAGGACTTTTATGACCAGTTATTTTCCAGTTCGGAACTTATTTTCGCTTTTTCAACATCAACAAGTGACGAACCTACCTGTACGGACATCATGTCGGAGGTCACAGCCGTGAAGATTCCGGCATATAACTTTTCAGACCCTGCTCTTTGGTTTACCATGTGCGAAAGCACATTTGAACTTGGATGCCCCAAACCAGTGACGGATAGCAAAACAAAGTTCAACTACATCATAGCACACTTACCGCCGGAAACAGCTACCATAATTCGAGACGTGATAATTCAACCTGACGCCACACATCCCTACGAGACTGCGAAATCGGAACTGATAAAGCGCAGCGGTGAGTCATCACAGCAGGAAATCCGAAGATTGCTCGCCGGAGAGGAACTAGGTGATCGACGACCGAGTGAACTGTTACGCGGAATGCAACGGCGTGCGGCATCGCATAATGTGTCGGACGAATTGCTTTTGGAACTTTTTCAGCACCAACTACCAACGTCCGTACAATCTATCCTCGCAGCCGTAAGCCCGTTGACCCTGGAAAAAGCAGCTGAAGTGGCAGATCGTATCATGGATGTAACACCAGTGCCGGAAAGTGCTTGCTCTGTTTCCTCAGACCATTCCCTTGAAAACCGTATACTAGATGAAATTAAAAAACTAAGCTTGCGTGTAGACCAGATTTCTCGAGGCAGAAGTCGTAGCCATGAGCGTTAACCACTCATTCAGGAAACGTAGCCGCTCGAATACAAGGAAATATGACCAGTGTTGGTACCACTATAAATTCGGCGAAGCAGCTCGAAAATGTTCGCCGCCATGTAAGTTTGCAAAAAACGAGACAGGCCAGGCGTAATGGCGACTACCGCCTTGCCGCGAAATTCTCGTCGCCTTTTCGTGCGCGACAAAAGGTCAAATATAAGCTTTTTAATAGACACAGGGTCGGATGTTTCCATTATTCCAGCCTCAAAAATACAACGTAGGAACAAATTGCACATGACACTTACCGCAGCCAATACTTCTCCCATCCCAGTTTACACCACTCAAACTCTTTCCTTAGACCTTGGTCTTAGAAGAACATTTCAGTGGACATTCTTAGTGGGAAATGTAACCACTCCCATAATCGGTGCAGATTTTCTTTTTAATTTTAATTTAGTACCAAATTTATCGCAACGTAAGCTACATGATGCAACTACCAATGTAAATGCTGACGGTATATTGCGCAACAGCAATGTTCACTCTGTAAAATCTGTATCAGGTGATAGTGTTTATCATAAGTTATTGCAAGAATTCGCTGAAATTACAAGACCGCCGCGTCCAGATCAGGACATAAAACACTCAGTGGTTCATTTTATTAACACGATTGGTCCGCCAGTAACGGCCAAAGCTCGTAGACTTGCACCTGACCGCTTGCGTATTGCTAAGGAGGAATTTCAAACCATGATTCACTTAGGACATATGCGCCCCTCTAAAAGCAATTATGCATCACCATTGCACATGGTCCCAAAGAAGGATACCACTGAATGGAGACCGGTTGGTGACTATCGAGCACTAAATTCTCAAACCATCAAGGATAATTATGGCGTGCCAAATATTTTGGATTTCACATCAAATTTACATCGGCACAAAAATATTTTCACATATAGACCTAGTAAAAGCCTATCACCAGATTCCCATAAATCCGGCTGATATTCACAAAAGTGCAATTATAACACCTTTCGGATTATTCGAGAGCACACGCATGCAATTTGGCCTCTGCAATGCTGCAGCAACCTTTCAAAGGTTCATTGATGAGGTCACTCGCGATTTGCCGTTTGTTTTTGCATTCGTGGATGACATCTTAGTGGCATCAAAATCACCTGAAGATCACATCGAACACCTTAAAACATTATTTGGTAGATTACAGACTTATGGTCTCAGCTTAAAACCCTCTAAATGTATATTTGGTAAATCGTCAGTAAACTTTCTAGGTTTCAAAGTATCTGAAGCTGGTCTTGAACCCTTAACAGAAAAAGTAAATTGCATACTAAATTTTCCCCAACCAGAAACTTTAACTCAATTAAGGCGTTTTCTTGGTCTGTTCAATTTTTACAGACGTTTTATTCCGAAAGCAGCCCATATTTTATCACCCCTAACGAAATTTTTAGAAGGGATTAAAAATAAAAGAAAAGGCAGGAAAGGTGGGAAAAACGAAACAGAGAAAATACAATGGTCTGAGGTGGCAGGAGAAGCATTCCAACAGGCAAAGAACGCTCTAGCCAATGCAACTTTGATTCGACACCCAATTCCAGGCGCTAAGCTGAGTGTGTTCGTCGACGCAAGTGATTTTGCGGTTGGAGGTTCTCTAATGCAGCTGAACGAACACAATTGGGAACCAATTGCTTTTTTTTCAGTGAAGCTAACGAAAAGCCAACAAAAGTTCTCAACTTATGATAGGGAGTTGTTGGCAATGTATACCGCTGTGAAGAAGTTCAGACACATGCTTGAGGGTCGAGTGTTCAGTATTTATACTGACCAAAAACCACTCATTTATGCCTTCAAGCAAAACCCTGACAAGTGCAGCCCACGTCAATGGCGACATCTGGATTTCATATCTCAGTTCAGCACAGATATCCGCCATATCAGCGGATTCAAAAATACAGTGGCTGATACTCTTTCAAGAGTTGAAACCTGCAAAATTTCAGCATCATCTTTCCTAGACTTCAGTGCCTTAGCAACAGCACAGAATAGCGACACCGAACTGAAAGAATTAATGCAAAATAACACCACTTCTCTGGAATTGAAAAGAATGCCTTGTCCTCTAACATCTACAGAACTAATCTGTGATGTGTCAACAGGCACACCAAGACCTTTCGTTCCAGAAAGTTTCCGCAGAATTGTGTTCGAACATTTCCATTCTCTGTCCCACTCAGGAATAACAGCCACAACACAACTGATAACTGCAAGATATGTGTGGCCTGCTATGAGGAAGCACCTCAAATCTTGGGTCAGGAGTTGCAATTCGTGCCAAAGATCTAAAATTTACCGACATAACAAAACTCCTCTTGGAACGTTCACAGTGCCAGATGCAAGGTTCGCACACATTCATATCGACCTAGTGGGTCCTTGGCCTCCATCAGAAGGTAAAACCTACTGTCTAACAATCATCGACAGATTCACCAGATGGCCTGAAGTGATACCTCTTCGAGACATCACTGCTGAAACCGTTTGTCGAGCCTTGTTCAGCGGTTGGATTTCACGGTTTGGATGTCCTTCTACGATAACTACTGATCAGGGACGCCAATTTGAGTCTTCCTTGTTCAGGGAAATGTCCAATTTATTGGGCACCAACAGGATTCGAACCACAGCATTTCACCCTCAATCCAACGGTTTGGTAGAACGTTTCCACCGAGTACTGAAAAGTGCACTCATGGCCCATGCTCATACCAGATGGACTGAAACCTTGCCTCATGTCCTCTTGGGAATCAGATCAGCAGTCAAGCCTGACATCAACTCTTCCAGTGCCGAACTGGTGTATGGTACTTCATTGAGATTACCGGCTGATATGTGTACAGATACTCCATCACAACATCCTTCTGCAAACGACTTTGTGCGAGAACTGAGGAGTAAGATGAACAGCATCAAACCATGTTCCACATCTGCACATACAAAATCCAGGATATTTGTACACCCAGAACTAAACTCCTGTACACATATGTTTCTTAGGGTGGATAAAGTGACACCACCACTTTCTCAACCATATACTGGTCCTCACGAGGTTTTTCAAAGGGATCAGAAAACAATCACCATTGATGTCAATGGTAAGAAACGTTGTGTTTCTCTAGACAGAGTCAAACCAGCCTTCATTATGACTGTGCCAAATTCTGACTCAACTGTATTAGTGTCACACCCAAAGGAACAGTCCAGTGTAGGAAAATCTGGTCGGAGAGTTCAATTTCCTAAAAGACTCATAACTGAAATAGACTAGCGCAAACATCCAACAAAAATTTTTTTTTCTAATGTTTGTGCTTTTATTTTTATGTTATCGTTCGTCCCTCACTGGGGGGATACTATTGTGGTAAGCAATATAAATAATACTTTTAAGCCTCACAAGATGGCAGTACAAGCTGTGGCAGTACAAGATTTTCTCCTGTGAGCTTGGAGGCTGCGCATGCGCGAAGGCAGCTTTTCTGACTGCGGAGAGAGAAGTATAAATGCGCTCCTCTCAGTCACACGATAGGTAAAAGGTCGCGGCTGTCGCGACGGATGTCGTTATTGTTAAAGTTGTAAATAAAATCTCTTTTTTCTATCTTAGTCAATCGTAATTTTGGAGGCTACACCAAACAGTCAAAACACTAAAATACCTAGGTGTGACGTTAGACCAAAATCTGAATTGGCTCGCACACATTAACACACTCAGACAAAAAGCAATCACAGCACACGGTCACCTAATAAGAGTAGCGCCGAGAGCCTGGAGAATTAATTCTAAGCTTCTAAAAACATGGTATCACACGGTAGCAGAGAGAATATTCACTTACGCCTCATCGGTCTGGGGTACATCATTAGGCAAACAAGCCACACAAAAACTACAAACAGTTCAACGGCCATTCCTTCTCAGAATAACAAGGACCTACAAAACAACCTCAACAGCAGCGCTTAACGTCCTAGCGGGTGTGATACCACTTCATCTCCAGGTTCTAAGAGAAGCGATCGTGGCAGACGTACTCAGAAACAATGAGGATTCTCAAATAGGAACACATATGCTTAAAACAGAAGAGTTTCAAACCAAAGCTGCTATAAACCCAATCCACCCAGCTGATAAAACAATGATCAAACACATTTTCTTACCACCAAACGAATACGCACTGTCACCACAAATTAACCTATTCACAGACGGCTCCATGACAGACGATGGTGTCGGCGCGGCAATCTGCGTCTACAATAACTCAAAACTTTTGGATACTATCCTCTTGCCAATGAACAGAAACAACTCGGTGTTTCAAGCTGAAATTCTGGCCATAAACAAAGCACTCACATGGTTAATAGGTAAAAGCCCAGTAACCGCACATCTGCTAACGGACAGTCTGTCAAGTCTGTACGCACTAGCAAAACACAGAGAAACAAATTCATCCAAAATACACAAAAGCTACTAATAGATTTAGCAAAAATACATACAATTAAACTCTACTGGGTGCCATCACACACAGGAATAATAGGCAACGAAGAGGCAGACCAAGCAGCCAAGAGGGCCACACAATTGTCACAGGAGAACACTATTAAGCTACCGCAGTCGCACCTAAAGAAGACAGTTTTAAATGAAACTCTTGATAAATGGCAAGAAGAATGGGACACAGCAGACACGGGTAGGTTCACACACACCTTCTTCCCAAAAGTGAACACAAAGCGACTAGTGGGCCAGCAACAATTAGCCCAATTTTTCACAGGACACGGCCAATTCCCAACCTTTGTTCACAGGCTGGGCAAGGCCACGACAGGCGACTGCATATGTGGTGAAGAAGGCAACCCACAACATTACGCGTTTGATTGCCCGCTGACATCAACACTACACCTCAATAGGCCAACGGATGCGAATTTACCAGCGTGGAGTGATTTAATCTTAAATAATAAACTAGCGCAAAACAAACTCATTCAAATAGTTAAGAAATTAGAAATTATTAAACCAGTAGCAGTTGATGCGAACAATGACTAAGGTTTCCCCTGTGCTACTCATACACTACAACACCCACAAACAAAGGCAGGCCTCACCTTACTGAGGATTCCAGGGACTACACAAACACAAACAAACCAAAATGGCAGCCCTCACCATCTTGAATATCAGGCATGCCTCACCTTACTGAGGAACCTCTCTACCAAGCAGTAGAGCATTGGACCTACCACCGATTGTGACCAGGCAAAGGAGCCCAATCGACAGGATTCATCAACGCAGCTTCAACAACAAATCAGATTGAGGACTCTTGGCCACCACCTACTATTGTGACAACAAATGTGCCTGGAAGAATACAGAGACCGCGGTTGTGTCTACACGAACTTTAGTGCAGTGCAAACGAAGGCGTATGTGATTTCCAGAGACACTCGATAACAGTGCAAAAGGACATTGGCCGGCCACACAAGTGGTTTCTCAGACGGTCAATGCCCAAATGTGACAACTTTGAAAAGCGATACTGACAACATCTGTGATAGTACGAACTTTACGACTACACAACAACCTAGTCAGCCGCGACCACAAACCACCACTTTAGTGACCACGGATGAAATCACTGATTTGAACTTTTATTCCAGTGAAGACATCAACCACTTTGATTCGAGACTTAGAGCGTGCTGCAGCTCTCTCTGTAACCGCAGCAGAGTTGCTTGTCAACTCGGGGTGGGTTCTAGAGGTTTTCATGGTTTCCCTCTAGACTTGCGTAAATACGGCTCACCTTCCCACAAAGTCCCCCATGAGGGCACTCCCTCCCCAGCCTGCACATGTAAAGGTGACGCTCACTGCGTGACCCTCACCTCGCGATCGGGCTTTGTGTTGTGACTCAAATTTTAAATAAACGTGGGAAGTGGCGCATACGCGTTGGGTTGAGGGAGTGGCTTGTCTGGTTTGTTCCGGAGGCGAACACAGAGACTTTAGATGACAGTCCAGAACATCGATCAGTCAGAGTAATAACCCGTCTGCTTGGAACGCGGCAAATGGAACAGCTCTGCTTTCCGGGCCCGACAGGGGGCCTCGTTGTTCCTCTGTGATGGGTCTTTTCACGCAGCGGACATCTTCAGCCTCACACTCGCTTCGCGAGTAGGCTGTCCGCCTGCGGCGTCGAAATAGAATGCGTATATACAGAGATTGAATGCTTGATATCGGCATAAGGGATTGCTTGGTCTATAGTGTCTTTACCTTCATTAGCAGCTAAGTCTGCTAATTCATTGCCAGTAATACCGACATGACTATGTATCCAGCAAAACAATATTTCGAAACCATTATGAGACATTTCATTTAACAAAACTAAGATTTTATTAATCAGGGGCTGAAAATGTTGAGGAAAATTAAGCTGTTTCATAATGCTCATACTGTCAGTATAAATGCAGAATTTGCGGCTGTGAGAGCACTTGATTATGTTAAGAGCTTTCAAAATGGCAACAATTTCAGCAGTGTAAACAGAACAGACTGACGAAAGACAATAGCTATAGATTTTAGTGCCATAAACTATGCCACAGCTGACATGTTTTTCTGTTTTTGATCCATCAATAAAGATTGGGAAGTAATCATTAAATTGATTCCGATGATTACCATAAATTTGTTTGAAAATTATGGGATCAGTATGTTCTTTACTAAACAGAGAAAAGCTTAGACAGCATATTTGTGGAAAAGCCCATGGGGGAATTCTATTGTAGTCAGCAATCTCAATTGGAGTCAAATGAAGACCAGCTTCCTCTATAAGAGGTTGAATCCTAGCATAAAAGGGAGGAGTGCAAGAAGGGTGAGCGTTAAAAAGTCTCTTTAACGCAAAGTCAACTCTTGCAGACCTTAGTGGATGGTTTAGGGTAGAAAAAGTCTTGAAATAATAATTAAGGGAAAGCTTAATGCGTCGTAGTTTTAAAGGAGGTATGTTGCAGTTAACATAGAGACTGTCGACAGGTGAGGTACGAAACGCTCCACTACAGATACGAAGTGCAGCGTGATGAGTTGGGTCTAACCATTTTAGGGCAGACTTTGAAGCTGAACCATAAGCCACACTGCCATAATTGATAAGGGACAATATGATAGACTGGTATATTCTGCACAATGAGGTTTGATCAGCACCCCAAGAAGTATTGGAAGGAACTTTTAGTATGTTAAGAGATCTTTCGCACTTTTTGCGCAAATGTAATATATGGGGCAAGAAGGTAAGTCTGTTATCAAAAATTACCACAAGGTATCGTATCTCATTAACAGGAATGGATACCTCCTGAAGTTGGATATTTGGATCAGGGTGAAGGCCACGTTTTCTACAAAAATGAATGCAACTGCTCTTACTTGGTGAAATGGTATAGCAATTTTTGTCACACCAATCAGTAATTTGATTTACAGCCATCTGTAGTTGTCGTTCAATTGAATGTATATCTGAACCTTGACAGGAAATTTGTAAGTCATCTACGTAAAGTGTACTTTTAATACAAGATAATATAGATAAAACATTGGAAATAAAAACAATAAATAATGTAACACTAAGTATACTACCCTGAGGGACGACCTCAGTTTGAACAAAGGATCTAGACAAAACAGACCCAATGCGCACTTTAAAACTTTTTTGTGGGAAGTTTTGAATAAAAACAGGTAGGTTACCACGGAGATTAAAACCATGTAAAGTCCGAATAATACCATAGCGCCAGGTTCTATCATAGGCCTTCTCAATATCTAAGAATACTGATACAAGATGGTTCCTACGAACGAAAGCAGTTCTAACGTCATTTTCCAAATTAATAATATTGTCTAACGTAGATCTACCCTGACGGAAGCCACTTTGCTGCTGAGGTATACACCTATTGTTTTCTAAGTAAAAAACAAGACGGTTATTTACCATGCGCTCCATCGTTTTACAAAGGCAGCTTGTTAAGGCTATAGGACGATAACTTAAAGGGTCTTTAGGGTCTTTTCCTGGTTTTAGGATGGGGAAGACTATTGCTTCTTGCCACATAGAAGGGAAAGTATTTTCCTGCCAGATTCTGTTGAAGAGGAGTAGGATATTGGTGAGAGAGACTGGTCTTAGATGGTGGAGCATTTGATACGTAATTCCATCGGGACCTGGGCTGGTATTATGGGTTTTGGATAGAGCCTTCTGTAGTTCATACATGTGAAATTCGTAGTTGTAAGGTAACTGTTCAGAATTATTAAAATTTATGTTGATCTGCTCAGTACGACTCTTATACTCTTGGAAAAAAGGTGTGTAAGAGTCAGATTTGGACACACTAGAAAATGCTTCGCCAATTTTATTAACTACATCCTCGGGAGAATAAACTGCAGTGTTAGTAGTCAATATCGGGAAACAGAATTCTTGGTACAAGCCATTAGCTGCTTTCACCTTTTTTCCAAACAAGCTTGCTAGGAGTGCTAGATGTAATATTTGATGTATATCGCATCCAAGAGTCCCTTTGACTTTGACGGCGAATCTTGCGGGCTACAGCCTTTGCTTTTTTAAAGATAATTAAATTATTGGTGGTAGGATGTCTTCGAAAAATATTCCAAAACTTTTTTTGTTCACGATAGGTTTTTGCACAGGTTTCATTCCACCAGGGTTTCCGCAGTTTTCGAGGACGAGAGGAGTATTTTGGAATGGATATTTCAGCAGCTTTCATAATAGTATTTGTAGCTTTAATAACAGCATCATTTATATCAGTGTTTGTAATCATTTCTTCTGTAATAACTGCCAGTTCTGCAAAAGAATGCCAGTCTGCCTTGTGATACTTAAAGGTTGTAGGTTGTAAGCCATTAGAAGGTGGATCAACAAAAGTAAGGATTACAGGAAAATGGTCACTGTTATACAAATCATTTTCAGTAGTCAAGTCCAGATGAGGAAATAAAATAGGAGAGCAAATAGGCAAATCTATGAAATGAAATGTTTTCGTAGGAGCATGAAAGTGAGTTTTTTCATCGTTATTTAGCAGACAGAGGCAGTGATCAGTTATCAGTTGCTCAATTTGTCGTCCTCGATAATTTGTATTAGTGCTTCCCCACAGAGCACTATGATCATTAAAATCACCTATTAATATATAAGGGACGGGAAGTTGTTGCAATAGTTTATTTAAGTTGCTTTGAGGAATGACATTACGTGGTGGTAAGTAGATGTTACAGACAGTGATTCGAAAATTAGTGTGTATCTCAACTGCCACAGCTTGCAGCGAAGTACGTAATGGAAATACTGTGTGGGGGTAGTTATTCAAAGCAAGAATGCACACCCCTCCTGATACAGAATCATCAGGTATGTCCATTCGATAAGGCGTGTAACCTTTTATTTTCCAAGTATGAGATTTCAAGTTGGTTTCTTGGAGTGTTAGACAAGCAGGAGAGTATGAATTTATTATGTATTTAATGTCAGATATATGCGTGCGGAGTCCACGGCAATTCCAAGAAAGAAAAACCACCATTATGAAGGTTCCTTTTTAAGGTAACGTGATCTGTTCTTCGCAATCAACTCAAAATTATCAATATCAGTATCCATATCACTATGGCTGTCTGTAGGAAGGCTGGTTTTAGAAGCAGTTACATTTGATTGATCTTTAATCTTAAGCTTTTTTCTGTTATCCGAGTCGCTTGTTTTTTGTGGCTTTATAAATATGGACTTCCCTGTAGTAGGTTTGCTTTGTGTTTCAGGATTAAAAAAGGTGATTGATGAGGTGTCTGTTTGTACAGCAGTTGATACTGTTTTTTTTCAGTACATGGGCATATGGTTTCTTGAAATTAATTGTATTTTGAAGTTGTTTCTTAGCTTCTTGATATGAGATTTTTCGCGTCGTTTTTATCCGTTGAATTTCTTTTTCATGTTGCCAGTGTGAGCAGGTCTTAGAAGATGCGCTATGATTTTCTTTACAGTTTATACAAAATGGTTCAGATTTACAGTCAGATTCCTGGTGTTCCAGACTTGAGCATCGAGTACATGTAGCTTTTGATCTGCAAAACAGTTTAGAGTGTCCAAATCTATTACAATTAAAGCATCGTATGGGGTTTGGAATATAAGGTCTTACAGGACAATTCATGTAACATGCTTTTATTGAATTGGGAAGATTAGGACAGTCAAAAGTTAATATCAAGTTTTTTGTGGGGAAAGTTTCTTCACCTTGATGGAGGGTGATTCGACGGACATTGCAAACTCTTTGGTCTTTTAATTCTTCCAGGATCTCAATTTCAGATACTTATAAAAGGTCTATCTCTGAAATTACACCACGAAATTAAGTGATTTATGACTTGAGGCTATGATGGGAATTTCTCCAAAAACTTTTAAAGATAAGAGACTGATTGTTGAGCAGATGAGCTCTCGATTAGTTAATCTCCGGATCTTAGCTTTCTTACATTAAATAGGTTCTCTTGCAACTGCCTTAATCTGTTTGAGAATTTTGAAAGGTGACATTTGCTTAAGCATGCCCTCGTTGTTCTGTATTAATATGAACTTTCGGTAAGCATTTCCAATTCTGTCAAATTTACTATCAATTTGTGACGAGTTAAAGCCCTCGCCGTGGCCAGATTTTTTGGACCCATGAGAAAGAGAAAAGTTCATCCCAGTGGGCCCCCGCCCATCACAGAGCCTAACAAGGGAAGCCAGTTACCGACTCTGGCAATAGCCAGCCTCGGCACTTACCTTAGGATATAGCACTTACCAGTATATAGTACTACATGTTGGGTTGAGGATGTTGGGTTGTCCGCACAACCCAGAATGCAGGACTAGCCCTACAGCACCATGCAAGGGGTAAAACATTAATAACATAGCACCAGCAGGTTGACTGAGAGCGGGCTCACTCCAGCCAACCGTCTACAGAGAAGCCTGGGCCAAAGGGAACGCTAAGGGACCCCAGGACACCAATTTCCTCCTTACGGGACGCCATACACGGCCAACATATGGGGTGGAAGACCAAAGAAAAAAATGGACGTAAGACCCATTGAAAAGCAAGATACAACACAAGCAAGAAGTCTTGATCTCGACGACGACAAAGAATAGGAAAAGAAAGAAAGAAAAGTAGAGGAGAAGAGGATAAAGATCGCTAGGGTACCTTAGGATAGCGACAACCATATTTACCTAAAGAAGGTAAACCCCTGAGGGATGGAAAGGAGAAGAAAAGAAAGAGGACAGATCGCTAGGGTACCTTGGGATTGCGACACCCATATTTACCTAAAGAAGGTAAACCCCTGAGGGTTTCAGCTTGGGAGATACCAAACAAAAGATGAACTGACATAAAAATAACCATAATCACAAATCTGGATAAACATCCTTTCGTACGGAAGATTTTGCAATGAGTTTAATATAGAAGTAGGAGCATTCAAAATATGTTGTGTAAACTACCATTATTCAAGAAATTATAGTGCGCGCTTCCCTACCAACAAGCCACCCAGCCAAGTCACGTAACTTCACAACATATCTAGTGTCTCCCACTCACTTTGCAAAGATACTTCTACAACATGAAATCTCTCTAACAATATGAATTAAATATACATCTTATTATGTATCTTTCTGTTAAGAATCTCTAGTTTATCCTTCCACAATATTTGCTTGCAATTTAATCTGCAACGCAACAAAGGCCACGATTCTTCAATTTTTAGCCAACAATACTCTTTGTATTATTCAAGAATAATTCACCTAGGATTGTTGATTTATGGAGTTTAATGGCAGAAGGTCCAATTATGGACAAACTGCGCCGGACTTTGGGTTCTGTATAAATTTACTTGATTTTAAAATCGCATTCTGGATGGAAAATAAGAATACCACTCAGTTTGAATGTTTTCTACCCGAACGAGGTAAGCATCTTGGATGGCAATCATAATCAATGTTCTATTCAAACTTAAATATATCCATTCTTAAAGGGATCTCATAATTATAAAAAGCTTGAGGGCTGACCAGCAAATTCTCAAAAGAATTTGTTTCTTCTTCTCCAAATATAGAAGCCTTATACCACTGATACCGAAGCTTCATAAAGTAAGCTCAACATACACTGCTGACCACTGCAAATGCAACACCATGAAGGAATCATGCAAAGAACATGAAATTTACAACGTGCATTAGCGGAGGTGAGATACGCAAAAGATTAGAATTTCTGAGCTGACGCACATCAAGCATGCCTATGGCACCACTTCGAAACGCTATTTAAGACTTGTAGATTTCAACGATTTCAAGTTCGGCAGTAGTGTTTTTCCTGTGTTTTTGAAAAAATTATCAATCATGCTAGACAGACAAGAACGTTCATTTTTTATAAAATATCGGAGTTCAACAAAGTAAAGAAAAAGGCCTATTAAGATTGTGGATTAGTTTTCTGGGAAATTTGTAGTAATGCTGGATGACACCAAACTGTAATAAGGATACGAGATCGTTGGGTGAAAAAGGGTACGACGTACAGGCATGTCCGGTCGCATCCACCTCAGTGGCCCTCTTCACGTCAAGACACGCAAATTGTGCGCACTGCAGTGACGGTTTGATCAGGCACATCCCGAACCATAGCACAGCAAATTCAATCCTTAACACATCATCCAGTGTCTTCGCGTACAATTCGATACCGCTTACAGCGGAATGATGTGTCCGCAAAAGGTTCATTGCTTCGTCTACCCTTGCTGCAGAGTCAGCCGTCTCCGCCACCAATGGTGCGATGAAAGGATTTGAACGGCAGATTGGAATGAAATTGTCTTTAGTAACGCGTCACGCTTCTGTCTAACCACGATGATCGCCTTCGAGATCATCGTGGAAAGAGTATGCTGAACAGCTGCATTATACATCGCCACAATGGTCCTGCACTGAGTATGGGGTGGTATTGAATATCAATCTCGCACTACTCTAGTATGCGTAGCCCGTTCTGTTAACAGCTAGAGCTAGATCACCGAGGTGTTGCAGCAAGTTGTCCTTCCTTCATACCAAAATAAGTTTTGTTGTGATATCTCTTGTATTTTGATGTTGCAATTGGGTTGTCCAGCAGTGTAGTCAACTCTACGGGTAATTATAGGAAACTTACGAGCAAACATCTTGACTTACCTTGTAGGGAACAAAAATATCTCCTATTACAAAAATTTATCTTAGAAAATAATCGCAAAATCATCAATGACCAAGATACTCTAACCTTCAAAAGGTTCAATAGAATCTGAAAGGGCTAATTTAACAATCACCAATAACAAAACATTCAGCTTCATTGATCAATGGTCAGTCTCAGAAGAAGCCACATGCGCTGCGATCACAAGTATACGATCATCAATGTTCCTTCTTCCTTCACCATCTCATTCAATAAGTTATATCGTATCTATATAAATAAAAGTACGATTATTCCAACACCCAAGTATAATCTGAATAAACTTAGAATGAAGTTGCTACAAACCAACAGCTAAAAATCATAAGCTAATAACTTGTCAACTTCCATTCATTAGTAAAGCAATCAAAGTGCAAAATGTTCATAAGGTTTCCAATCAAATGCTCAATTGGCCATGGTGGACTTGAGCTTGAGGTATCTAACATCAAGACATTTAGAAGGTTGAGAAAATATGCATCTTTAAAAACTGGAACACAAATACATTATAAGTACAAACTTGCGATATACAATCGAATTTTCTTGCAGAATCGATAAACAATTGCACGAACATTAAGTATCAAAGCTTTCGAATGATCACAACAAGGAAAACAAACCAAGTCAATTTCAATTTATCAAATTTTCTACGATTGACAATCAAACCACATCAAGTATTCTGCTGGAAGTTCTGAGAGCAATATTGCCACCGGAAGTCACAACACAACCCTTATCATTTGTGTCAGAAATCAGACATATACCCCAGGAGATACAAGATATATATTTCTCAACCAATTCAATAGTTAATTCAAAAGTTTACACCGCATATACTACATCATTACAGAGTTTATCTTCCAGCCGATGCTTTAATACTCCTTCTGTATTCCATTCTGCGACTCATTCAGAGCCTTCTTTAAGCTATTTAAACACAAATTAAGATTTTTCAGTAAAAACTTTGTTTCAAATTAATGTTTGTTAAAAATGAATAAAGTTCCAAATTTCCTTTGTTTTAAATACTAAAATGCCTTTTTCGGGCACTGAAAGTCAAAGAAGGTTTCATTGGGAGATTAGTGCACCAAATTAGTGCAACTAACTATCTTAGTATTAATCAACTTTGATTGGTTCAAAACTCTCAACAGAAAAATTATCAAAGCATTCCATGCCCATACACAACGTATCCACCAAAATTAGAAATGCATTGCAATATAAACAGCACATTAGCAAAACTTAGCTCTATAATAGTCAAGATTTGGACCAGCCCTTTAAATTTCAGAATTATTGCTTCAGAAACATTCTGAAAGCTTACTCAGCTTCCTGGAAGTTTATAATGTATAATATCGTGTTTATGTCTATAACGTCGCCATTGTCTTCGGGACTTTTAGATATTCCTGAAAATTTGACTTTTACAGTCATTAATTTGTCTGAGCTTCCTAGGTTATACCCCTGAAAACCAAGAAGTAACAGAAAATATGTAGTCTAAGATAATGAGGATATGACAGAAATAATTCAGACTATTTCACTTCATTTCTGGATCAGCAAACGTTTCAAATGTGAACTTGATCACAATGAGGAAATCAAGTAATTAAACATTAAGACAGTTACTTTGCACAGAAGTACCCTAGCTATTCTTTTACTTCTCAAACATTTTACACACTGGTTATTTAATAGTTCTGCATTAACTTATTGTTTCAGAAAAACTATTCTTAAAATATTGCTAAGTAATTTAGTACCTAATACGTAATGCTCTATTGTTATAGTATTTGATTCATCTACTGATTTTTCTCAATAATGAGGAAATATTTCAAAAGTCTCAATACATTTCGGTTTTGAATAAGGTATGAAGTACTAAAATAGTTATGAAAATACATAATTGTTTATGGAATTTTTTTCTACCGTATTTGCTCATTTTAAACCAAGAAGCCTAGTTGTGTGATTTTTCCTACACTAAGTTTTAAATTTTTATCTAAAGCATCTCGTAAAATCTCTTAAATTCGTTCAATTTTTAAAAAATTCAGATTTACTTTAATTCCCACTAATTTGACAAAGTTTGGTTTTCCCAGGTGAAAGAAAGATCTAAGAAACCAGGTCTAAGAAAAGTAAATGTGATTCGAGATAACGTAGGTATGACAAAAATGTGCGATCTCCCTAATTCATGTTGCAATGAAGAAACATTTTATCTTAAAGCCCCTTCGAAAATATGTCGTAATTTGGGATATTTGGTAAAAAAATTCAGAATCTCCTTTACAATTTTGCCCCTCAATCAAATTGAGGTCTAAAAGTTTTTAAAGATTTAAAGCGAAACAATGCTTGCTAGGCTGTTACCCAAGAATAATTTTTGCAGCAATTAAATTGGAAGCATCCTCAGAAATAATGGAATAAAATAACCGGGGAAAATAAGTATTTCCCCCTCTTCTCCATGGTAACACCAAGTGCAGGAGGAACTGAAAAATACAGTTCCATGAGGGTCTAATATTGATGGTTTTAGAGCTTGAGGTTGGATTCGCAGCAGCCCAATCCTGTTGCTCAAGATTGGGCACCAAGATCTCTTGTAGCAGCTTCCTACCAGGTCTTCTACCTGTTCAACAAAAATGTATATTTAAATATTCGTATAATGCATTACCCAATTTAGAAAATGAAACAAAGGCTTTATATTTTACTTTTCAGTATAATGTAATCTATACAGTGGCTAAGTGAGAGTACAATAGGCGCTCTATAATGCTTTTTGTGGTTCTTGGAAAACGAGATAAATATTTGAATAAGATATAGATTACTCAAAAAAAATTATTTTATTTGAAGAAATGTAGTTGTCTTATATTGAGCTTGTGATAAATGATAAATCTTATTTTTTCCAATTAATAAGCTTACTCAACATGCACAATTCCCATTAAATATTGCGTTTTTTAATAGGACTTGATTGTCTTTAAGTTTTATACTTTGTAGAATATTTGTGTTTATCATTATATTGTACTGAAAGTTCGTGTATATTTGATAGTGACAGAAATGTCTTAAATTTTCTAAAGTATTAGCTTGGGAAATAAGTTCGTAACATTATTACCAAAGACTTATTTAAACAAAAACAATTATATCAGTTAATTATATATTCGCAGTTCTGTATATAACCTCTTCCCATCTCTCGACCAATTTGTTGATGCCGTTCCGACAAATCGCCTGGTCTGGTGTCAAAAAGTTGTGGAGCCAGTTTTTAACGACATCTGTTATGGAGGGAACGCCCTTCATATGGTTTGACAAGGAGAGGAAAAGATGGTAATCTGTCGATGCAAGGTCCGGAGAATACGGTGGATGCTGACGAACCTTCCATTCCAGCTCTTGGTGTGCGGATTTGACGACTTCTGCAACATGTGGCCATGCGTTTTCATGGAGTATGGTTTGACCATGTCAATCAGGTCTTTTCAGTCGATTAGTTTCATTCACTTGGTGTAGCTGGGCAATATATAGCTACTTGTGGCATTCTTTTCAAGCATTTCCAAATGTACCAAGAGGTCTTTAAAAACTGGACCAACAGCTCTGACACCAGACCAGGCTATTTTTGGTGGAACAGCCTCAACAAATTGGTCCAGAAGTTGGAAGAGGTAAACACCAATGGCGAATATACAATTAACTTATTGATACAATTGATTAACTTATTGATATAATTGCTTTTTGCTTAGATCAAACTCTTTGGTAAAAACGCAAATAATTTATTTCTCAACTTAAATTATACAAATGACTGTTTTATATCCACACATTTGATTATTTTTCATTTGGAAATAACTTGAAATTAAAAAATTTGTGTTAATATTTTATCTATCGATTTATGGATTTGTAATTCATGGAAATCTTAAAGGTAAGCTTATGATATATAATTGATTTAATTTAATAAATGCAGCAAGATTTACAATGTTCTTTAAGAGTCCAATTTTTATTTTACAGTTTGCTTAAGAGGTTATACTCGATTCATCACTGAATTTATTTTGCTGGAAAAAACTGTTGAAGCATTAGCTGAAGGTCCTCGGATGCGATAAGATGTATCAAAAACCAAGAATTCTTTGATAAATTTAAGTGTTTAAATAAAGCATTGGATATGATCCTATTTGGGATGTTTAGATTAATACCTTATTAAACCTATGAAAGCTAGATGGATGGAACAGCTAATTATTAAAAACTTCAATATCTTTCAAATATTGGAAGAAATTCGAAGAAGTAGTTTCTTCTAGTAAACATTTCGAACAGTTCGGTTAGAAAATGTAAAAGATAACTACGAAATCTGTCATAGGAAATAACTTTAACAAATAACTGTTGCCATATTTTCTGCAAACTGTTAGGAGTTATGGTTGCTTATTTAATTTTAAAAAATTGCGATTTCAAAAAAGCTTAGTTCTTCAAATATACAATTCCTATCCTGAAATATTCAACATACCTTATTTTTCTGCAATACCAATAAATCCTGCAGTTTCTATTGTCTTTTTCAAAGCCTTTTTATGGAAAACATTGCATTTTGCTGATTTAATAACAATTATGTTTTTGTGTATTTAAGTATATAAATTTGCATTTTCTCAATCACTCATTAAATTGAAGTCTTCTGAATTCCAAACGAATGCTGTTGTGATTTACAAATCATTTTTAGGAGAACTATTTTAAATTTATTTTCCTTCAATATCTGATACATGAACAGTAAGTTACAAGAATGTGACAAATCTGGGTTTGATTATTAGACTGTTTCATTGAATTGATGGAACTATCTCTGCCAGTCTTTAAATGAATAGTCTAAGTTTTGCTGCCACTCAGAGTGAAATAATTGTTAAATATTTTAAAAGCATATTTTTACTTAGTTTATGCAGATAATTGATACAAATAACATGTCTATATATTTATTGAATCATTGAAGTAATTTAGATAAACAATGAAATGCTATGAAATGCAATATGAATTTCAAGTAAATTTAAAACATTGCCGTAAATACTAGAGGGTTCAGGGCAGCAGATATTGAGAAACGTAGCTTCCAGAGTCAGCAATGACATGCAAATATTGTTTGTAAAATAAAGACGTCCGTTTTAACGATACTTTCTAATAGTTTCTATGACAAATCTTTTTAAAAGTATGAATTGTCTCAGTAAAAAGAAAATATGGAAAAATGTGAAAGTATGGAAAATTTTATTATGAAATTGATACTTCACTGCACTTCAATGGATTTCCGATCAGAAGCATATAAAAAGCAAAAACGCGTTCATAGCAGTTGCCAAGATTTTTCAAAAATTGAAAAAACTGTAAATATCAATTTTAAGAAAACCACACTTGACGCTAAAAAAAACAAATGGTGATCCAATGCAGTATGCATTTTCCTAAAATCAGTGATAACTCATCGATGGAAAAAGGAACAAGACTTCTTTGTTCCCGAAATGCCTTCAGAGACTGAAGAATATGCATACCGTGGCATAGGTAATTTTATAGCGAGTTCAATTCAACATCAATGGATTGGAATCAATTGCTAAAGCTTTAAAAATGGTAAAAGGAAGCCTAGCTTATATTTTAAATTAGAATATTTAGATTTTCACTTAATGCAACCACTGTCAACTCAATCTGATTAAATTCGGTGCGCAAACAGAATTAGGAATTTAACACAATTCCATAATAGAAAATTTACCTCTTAGAATTTCTTACTAAACTTACTAAACTTAGAATTTCAGAGGCAATCCTTGCTGATGATCCACAGATCATACTTTTAGCGTGGATTTGACCAAGAGTGGTGAGCCAAGCTTCATACATCTTCCGTTTTTCCCATCTAAGAACATCGGTTTTCGCAGTCTTCAAATTGATCTTACAAAAAGGTTCTGAACCAATGGGAACAAAAGACGATCCTTGTTTAGCAAGTTCAGCCCTTTAATTATCTTCGATACATTTTTGCCCTGGCACCCATACAAAGATCATCTTGTTTCTAGTTGCTAGTTCTGTAAGAAGGTTTCAGCATTCCAAAATCATTTTTAGGTATTATCCATACTAGAGAGATTTTAGATCGAAAGAATTGAGCGTTTCCCTTTTAACCTCTTTCCGCTAACCTCTTGCCCGGAAGCCACAAAATTACCATCGTAGTCCTTTAAGGTGCCAACTAAAATAGGTTCATCACTTTTGAGGAGTTTTTGGAGTATAGCTCCTTCTGAGATAGAATCTATCTCTTCACAGAACTTCCTCCAGGAGTTAATTTTGCTTTTCCTAACAAGTTTGTTATAATTAGTGAGGTTCGATTTATAGATTTTCCATTCACCATTTTTCTTGCCTTTATTAAAAAGTTTCCTAACATTTGCCCTTTCGGCTGCTAGAGTTTCCACCAAAGACATTGGCGTTTACGAATATAGCAATTGATATAAGATTCTAGAATACTACTGTGCAGAAGGTCTGCTGTAACTTGTAGATCGTAGTTGTCTCTAATATGTCTGTTCCCGAGCTCAACCAACCCAGTCAAATTTTCTTCCAGTCCATCCTAACTGGGTCTCTGAACAAGCGAACAAGACATATTAGAGTGAATTTAAAAATGGATGTTTTGAAGGACTGAGTCAGAAGGTATGCCATCTACTTTCCAATTTTCGATATTTTTGCTAATTAGTCGCTAAAATAATGTCCATTACTTCAGATCGATTGGAAGTAATGAAAGTTGGTTTGTTGCCCTCATTTAAAATATTTAACCTTTAGTTTAGAATTAATTCTAAAAGGCACTCACCTCTTATTTGTGTCCGTACTTCCCCAAACATGGTGAGCATTACAGTATAGTCCTAAGACTATCCCTGTAAATTGTTGTCTCTAAACGTTCATGAGCTTGTGTAGAGAATGATCAAGTGGAGCCTTCTCTTCATAGAGCAGGTACACAGAGCCAAAAACAATTTCCCTGCCCTCTCCTATGTTGAGCCTGACTTTCACAAGTCAGGTTCCTAAGGATAAATTCAGCGAGGTAAAACCTCTGTTTTTATGTAAGAGTATGCAAGCTCTAGCATTACCATTAGTACAATAGATAAGCTTACCTTTAGTTCCTTTGTGGCCACTGATTCTCCCCTAACCAGCCAGGATTCTTGAATAAGGGGCACGTGTATATCCCCAGAAAGAAACTTCTTACTGAGGTTAGTGGTACCACTTCTACTGTGGTGCAAGTTGGCTTGAACTACCTTCACCACCATCGGTAGGAGCGGGTTTGTCAAGCACTTTTGCCTGCACTTGAAGTTCGATATGAAACTTATATCTCTACACCAAGTGTGGTATCTAGTTCGGGTACACTAAGAACGATGGTCTGCCCAGATGGGTCGTTCTTGTTGTTAAGAACGTTCCACTCCGTTGGAGTCACCCCACCGTTCTGTGCCCGATTTTCTTCAGGACATTTTTAGGCTCCATTTAATTGCAGATTTTCAGCAGTTTTGCCATTATCTTGGTGGTTCTGACAAGTTTCCTTGCCTCACCCACCAAGAGTTTTTGCTCCTGCCAGGGGTTTATGTCACTAACTGTCTGTTCCAGCCACTTTGAGCTCTCCAGATCTGCACAGTTGACAACAAGTGCCCCATTCTCAAGTTTACAGGATAGGAAGGTTGGGGCAAAACACTCCTCATTCCTTCCTATTTACTCGGTTAACCAGATAGGAGGCCTGTTCCAGGAAGGAGTTCCAGGTAGGGGGCCTGTTCCTCTGTTAGCCTTTTTTCCGGATGGCACTATGAGAACAGCCATCTTGACCACCGTGAGAGCCACCCTGTAGGTAAATCCCCCAGGTCTTTCTCTTTGCAGCCTTTCCGGCCTTGTGCTGCTCCGTTCGGTTTGTGGGACGCTTCTCACATTTGGTTGCCTTAGGATTTTCAAACCAAATCCCCTCGGCGATTTTGCGTTCCTTCACCATCTTCTGGGCACCAGAAAGTCTTTTTAAGCTTGATTCTGGTCAGAGAGTCAGTCATGCTAGTGATAGCTTCTGGACTCTCACTAGATGATTTGAGGGTCATTTACCTCCTGTGAGGGATTCATTGCTGCTCCTTCACTAGATTACTGAAGACAAGGGAGCCCAGAAGCAATGTCTGCTTCAGAAGCTTCACCTGAAATGCAAAAAGGTTTGTTATTTCTTTTACCTTTTCAGCCATAAGATAACATTTAATAGTCTCAGGTAATACAACAGTCCACCCAAAATTTCGTGAGTTACTGGGCAAGGCAAAAAAGCTCTAGAAGCTAGGATTTACGGGAGCTGGTTCGCAGCCTCTGATTCTGTATTCAAGGATATCCTTTCATTCATACCGGACATTCGGTAATTCACTACCTGCTGACGTGCCTGGTAGCTGCTCAGGCCCTAGGACTTATGATTTACTGCCATCTGTAGTTGTCGTTCAATTGGATGTATATCTGAACATCAGGAAATCTACAATCCACATAAAGCGCACTTTTAACATAAGGTAAAACCGACAAAATCTCAGAAATATAAGCAATAAAGAGTGTCCCACTAAGTACACTACTGAAGAACCACTACGATTTGAATAAATTGTCTTGAGGAAATAGACCCAGTACACACTTTAAAACTTTTGTGGAAGTTTTGAATAAAGTGCTATGTTACCATGGAGATTAAAAGCATGTAATGCACGATGAATTAAATCAGTTAGCGCCAGATTCTATCGTAAGCCTTCTCAAAGTCTAAGAATATTTCATACAAGATGGTTCTAATGTCATTATTCAGGTTAATAATGTTACCTAATGTAGATCTACCATGACGCAAACCACTCTCTTGCTTAGATATACCTTCATTGTTTTCTAAGTAAAAAACAAGATAGTCATTTACCATGCGTTCAATCGTCTTATAAAGAAAAATTGTTAAGGCTACAGGACGATAACTTAAAGGGTCTTTAAGATATTTTTCCTGGCTTTAAGATTGAGATGACCATGGATTCTTGCCACATATAAGGGAAAATATTGTTACTCCATGTTCTTTTGAAAAGAAGGATATTGGTAAGAGAAACCGGTCTTAGATGGCCGAGAATTTGATACGAGATCCCATCTAAAACTGGGATAGAATTATAGATCTTCGCCATTCGCAGCTCATGTATGTGAATAGTTTTAGAAAAACTGCTCAAAATTATTAAAATTGATGTTGGTCTGCTCAGTAGGATTAATATACTCTGAAAAAAAAGGAGCATAATAATCAGAATCAGGCACAAACGTTTCATCTTCGGGAGAATAAACAGTGTAGCCAAGATCGGGAAGCGAACTCTTTGTACAAGCCCAGCTGCTTTCACTTTTTTCCAATCAAACTTACTTAGAGTGAGAATTCAATGACTATGTATATCGTATCCAAGAGTCCCTTTGACTTTGATAACGAATTGAGGGCATTTGCTTTTAAATGAAGATTAGATTAGTAGGATGTCTTCGAAAGATCCCAAGACTTTTGTTGACTATAAGCTTTTGCACAAGATTCATTCCATCTGTGTTTTCACAACTTTGGAGGATGAGAAATATTTTGGGGTGATTATTTCACAGCTTCCCTACTAGTATTTGTGACTTCAATATATAACTGCATCAATTATATCTAATCATTATTTCTGTAATAACAGCCAGTTCAGCAAAAGAATTAGTCTGCCTTGTGATACTAAAAAGTAACAAGTCGTAAGCCATAAGGTGTACCACAAGATTAAGAATTAGAGGGAAATGGTCACTTACGTAAATCATTTTCAGTGGTGAAATCCAATTGAAATAAAATAAGAACAAATATCCTAATCTAGGGAATTAAACATTAGTAGGGGCATGAAAGTGAGTTTTCATCGTTATTAAGCAAACAGAGGCAGTGATCAGTTATCAAGTGTTTGATCTACCGAAGACGACTATTAGTATTTCCCCCATATAGTACTAAGACTTAAAATTTCCTATTAAAACATAAAGAACAAGTTGATGTAACGCCCTATTTAAGTCGTCCTACGTTTGGTTTGTAGCTCAACGGTCATTTTCTGCACACGAAGGATAATTAGACCGGGACCTACGGTTTAAAGTGGATTCCGAAATATTACAAACATCCATGCCCTAGATGGGATTCGAACCCACGAACTGTTGAACCGAAGGCAAGAGCCCTAACCATTCTAAGTCGTCCTAGGAGATATTAAGTAGTGGCAAATAAATGTTAGTGATTTGAGAATTAATATGTATTGAAACTGTCACAGCTTGTAGTGAATTACGCAAGGGAAATGCTGTGTAATCTGACAAAATATACTGCACTAATCTGAAATTCGAAATACTTGTTAATTGAGCTGTTATAAAGTCAGATTACAATTGATTTTTTTAATTAATCACAAAGTAATGAAAACCCTTTAAAAACACACTGTATGTAACAAAACCAAGCAGATATAACAATTACGTTTTCAATTTAAATCAAAAACGTAAACATACATTTTCATGAAAGCTCGAGTTTCAAAATCCTGATCGAGCACTATCCCCAACTTAGAATACCGCAATATCACACTATTTTCGATTTCAAATAACTATTTTATATTTAACTTAGTAAAGAACTAAACTAAAGGCTACAAACTTATATTTTACACACAAATAGAAATCTCTATGCTATTATTCGTTATAGAACAAATATAATCTATCGATTTTAATTTCCTTTCAATTAATCAAAAGAATAAAATATACTGTTAAAATATAAATGCTACATCATAACGTTAAAAACACATAACGTTAAAATACATAAACCAAGCAACTATTATTGCATCATAAATCAAAAACGTAAACACTATCAAAAATACGGTTTCTGATTAACCGGTCACTGACGCCCATCTTAAAATAACACATTCTACTTTTAATTTATTTAGTAATGCATTTCAACAAATTATATCTCAAATATTTTTATGCTTTACTATAGAAAATAGCAAATTTAATAGAATAACACAAAGTAAAGACACTTACCTAATCAACTTCCCTCGAGCTCTAAATTAAAAAACTTGAAAAATAACAAAAAAATAAGTTGAATTTCGAAACTACAAAGTACTAGTTAAACAACTTAAAAAATTATATTTTAAACTGAGCGAAGATAAAATTTCGCAAGCACAACCATTTAAAAATACACATAGGTAAAATAAACAGCATAAGCTCAAAAGTTACTGAAACAAACTAATCACACACGTTAAAATACATCATAGAATCGCTGAAAGACTACATTCTGACGTAATCTACAGATTTGGCACATTTAACACTCATATCGACTTGTAAGGTGAAGCCTATAACGCAATTTCAAATGTCGCCAATCACCAATCTCGCCAAATCCACCGCATTTCGTAAATAGGATTAAGCGACCCAATATTCTGGATTTCTTCATTACCTCAAAATAATGAGGTGTACATAAGAAACATGATTCAATTTTATTACAATACCCATGTGTTAAAATAATGCTTAAATAATTGAAGACTTGATTGACTTCAAACAAATGTTGGTAAAATTAAATCACACGATTTTATTTTCTAATCATTTTACAAGTATTCTACTTTAATGCTATAGAAAAATATTTATCAGAAATAATTTTTGAATATTGAAAGCACAAGAATCACACGCACACATCTGTCACGAACTGTTGAAGTGATTTGACGGTCAGCTTATTAAAATTGGTTTGTTGGTTTCTCAGCTCTCATTTTTTCTTAAGAGTAATTAAGCTGAGACATAGTTTAAAGTGAATTGCAAACCACTGCAAACATCAAAGCCCAAGATAGATGGTATTCGAACCCTCAAACTTTTAAATTGAGAGTAATAAGCATTAACCATTCGGGTGAAAACTCAAGGGAATTTTTTGAATAATCTACTGGTAGGGAGTGCTCTACAGATAGTAAGGTCCCCGATTCATTAAAAGTCACCTTCGAATAAAGATGGATTTTGTTCTTTTGCCTTGTGCTTGCAAATCTGCCGAGCTTGTTCTTGAGTACTGAATTTTCTCCCAGCCAAAGCATGAATATAACTTATTATCTATGAAAAGCTCTCCAAGAAAAACATGAAATGGACGTTAAAAGGACTTATTTACAACTGATACAATTTTATCAACGTGTTGTCATAGAACCCTCGCCACCAAATTGTGAATTAATAAACCTATTTTTTGACAAATTAAAAACTGCAGTTTGAAGCATATTGAACTTTACTGAAAAGAAATTTAGACATGAAATAAATTTGCTGGAAAGATTGAAACCGGTTGAAGAGTGATGTGAACACAAATTACTTAATTTGGTATTTATTTTAGTAAGATATTGACATTGAATTAAGCATTTGTACACTCATTTCACAGATGAATTTCAAAATACTTTTATCTTTGAAAATCCGTTTAATACATACATTTGATTTCTTATCAAGATATGCAAAAGTCAATCGCTTGCGACATGCATTTGATCATTAATGAAATTAAATTATCAGATTTTGCACTCTATTAAAAAAGGTAATTTCAAAACACTTTAAGGGTTGTAGAATTAAAATTTTACGAATTTTAAATGCTTTATTTAATTGATCATATAAAGTACTTTCCTATCAATACATTTTCAAACAAGTTTCGAAAGCACCATTTAATTCCATAACTAGGCTTAATTATTTCTTAAAATTATTCACAATAAATTCGATTTGGCTTTACTGACAAAAGATCCTCAGGTAGATGGTTTTCCAAAAATTATCTGATAAAATTAAGTGTTTGGATAAATCACTGTATAATATCTAAGTAATAACGTTAAGATGAATGATTCAGATATGGTACTAAAACCAATTTATGTAAACCAGAAGGATTAGATAAATATTAAAATCTTATTTCTTCCAAATATACCAATAGGGAATGTTCCCAGTAAAAATTCCAAATTAATGCTACTTGAATTTGACAAATTTATCATATATCCTTTAAAAACATTGTTAATTAAAATGTGTCAGTGTCTCCACAGTGACTGCATTCCAGGGAAATTCCGCAAAGAATAAATGTTTAAGATTCCAACGCGTATATTCTATATCTGAAGTAGAACTAGTACATCACGTCTGTTAAATTCTACCTTCCATTTAGAGAATTTAATATTCACACTGTAAACAGCTCTTAAACTATTCTATTTTAAAGAAACCCCGCGTTTTAAAATTTTACTCAAATTTTGTAATTTTACCTAACAATTATTTCACAAGTCTTATAAATTACAGGATTTTTTAATCATTGTTCTTTGAAGCTAATTACATTCTCCATATTTTTGAATACTGAATTCAAAGCAAACTTGATCGAGTGCACACAATTCCAAACTATATTTTCCTTTGTATGAAAAATCTCGTTACTTATTCTTACGATTCTATTATAACGAGTATTCTTCCATGCAGAAAAACTCATTTAGAGATACAGAAAACTGACTATTGAATTGCATTTCAAATAGGATTTAATCGAAGCTCTTGATTTCATATTGGGATGTAACAAAAAAATATAAAATCAGAAAGGAAACAATTTTTGATAAGTAAAATTTGTTTCAGGGGTATTTGCTAATATTTATATTAAATCAAGATTTTAGTCAATTGTTTGGCTTATCATTTTATGATATAACTTTTGATTCGCCGGATTATATATCGCAATTATAGTTTATTATCTAGCAAAAGCTATTTAAAATCCCTAACCAAAGCAGGAATTGAACCAAACGAATTTTTTAAGTTACAATTCAAATATTCAGCTGTCAATTCTGCTTCTAATAAGGGGTATCCGTATCATGGATTTTATGTATAGGTGGATTATACCCTTAGATACGTACAATACTGGAGCACTTTAAAAGTATAAAATTAGGCTAATACTTTCTTGATTTAATAAACAGATAATCAAGTCAGCACAGAAAAAACTGTGCATGTATACTTTTTTATATCTAACATTTATTTATAAATTAATAACCTCGAAAGTTTCCTCAAATTAGGTCAAAATACGTTATTTGACTTCTGAATGGAGTATTACTCTAATAAAGGGCATAAAATATCAAAAACAAAAGTTTAACACATTGTTTTATTCAGAATTATCATTTAGAAGACTTTGAAATCAAATTTTTAGTTCATCTTTTTAAAAATACATTCGGGATGTTAGGTTTCTACGACTTTATTAGACGATTATTAATCCATTGATAAATGAAGTTCTCTCTTAGATGAAATACAGAAATAGATTGTGGTGTGACGCAATCTATTTTTAAGAAATTTTCTTTTTCTTTCGTTGGTAGTGTCTAATTTGGTTTTTGTACATATGTGTATAATATGTCGTTATTAAAGTATTCCAGAGTAGTTTGTTTATGTGTTTTCTATGTAATTTATATTGTATGTAATAAATATCTTAAAATGTAAAGCTGCGCAATCAATCCTCCAGAAGATAATGACATCTAAACCAAAAATACGCTTTCTAGATACATTTCAATTGTCTTAAATTTAAAAATGCAAATTCTATATTACAATTCATTATGTAATGAATCTTAGATTATTCAGTTAGTATCATTTGCGGATTTACGTCTAATTGCAACTTCAAATGCATCAGAAAATGTTTCATAAATTATAAACGAAATAAGTTCTTGCAATATAAGATACAGACATTGTCAAAGAGCTCCAAAAATATCCACCATAACCAAACTGCTTACGTTTTAATTAAATAACGGTTAGTTATAAATTAAAGAAAACAACCGTAGGCATACATTTGAAATTTAAAAATGGTGTAGTGTTATGTAAAAAATCTTCAATTATTTTAATTTTGCAAATTGCAGCTGTGATAATATATCCAACACAAAACTTCAAATCTTTTGTTTGTAAAGTACTTGCAACTAACTTCATATAAAATCTTAAATTTTACAGATATATTTCTTTAAACTACTATAATAACATGGGTAGGAAATAATTTCTTATGGCATTATTAAAAACTACTGGTAAAAGTTACCAGATGGGTACGGGATTGGCGCGATTTCAAATTTTGGCACCAAGCGCTCTACAGCTCTGTCGCCAACCTAAATTGCGTCACTACGCGCGATAAATTTCAACCAATAACGATCGCGTTCGAACTTCAGCTTTGAAATCACGCGTTTTTTCGAATTCCAAATATTAAAAAGTTGAATATTTCATTACAATTAAATACTGTAGAAGTTTTAAAATTCGAATAAATAGAAAGGAAATTTTTATCACTTGATTTTAAATATACCGAGCAATGGCACCTACATAAAAAAATATCAGTACGCGGCACATTCTAACACTAACATGCAATACACACAACTTAAAAATTCATATACTTACTTTCTTACCACCATCACGCTCTAAATAAAAAAACGTAAGTTCAAAACATTCTCATCCATAGTTAATTATCGTTAGCAACACACAAACTCCAAAATTTGAATATTGAAACTCAATTATTAAATATTATTCTAAAATAGTTTCAAGGATTACATACAAAACGCGCATGTCACGCGATCACGTTACCCAATAAAAAAAATAGGTCATACATACGTAATCCGAACCGTTAAACCAGTTTGACGAACTTATCGCACCACTTTATCGCCTGCTTGGCGCATTTTACCCTCCGTACCCATCTCTTCACTTTAGCGAAAACTACTATTTACATTATTAAAACTATATCAAGCTAGTTTATCAAAATCACTTTTCATTTATTCGCCATTTTAATATCAGCAGTGCAATAATGCAAGAATGACAAGTTTAGTTATTTAGAAAATTATGTAGTATTTATTATTGCACTAATATGTAGAATATTTTCAAAATTCCGGAAACCTAAAATATAAAAAATCCAAAAGATTTAAAGGTGTATTTAATCGGTTAAGTTTTCCTTACATTATTTTCTAAGGTAATAATGCATTTGGAATTCATATTTAGTTTCAATTAAAACCAAATTATTTTTTAAAAATGTTCCATTTTTTGTTAAATTTCAAAAGTTTTGTCAGTTTGACATTACAACAATTACAGTAGTTTAAAAAAAATCATTTTTACGAAGTTTTATTTTAATTTTTACGTTTGAGTAAAATTTTGTTAAAATGCCTATGCGAATTTTTAATTTTTACTTGCATTAAGTGACTGCATAGTTAAAAAAAACAAGATCAAAAGTTCTGAAAGATTCAACATTCCCTGAAGTTTTAACCTTTATGCAGTTAAATATTTAATGTAAATCACTAATGCTATTGCAAAGTTTAGACGAAATTGACCATTATTCGACATTAGAAATATGTACCTTTAAATAGTTAATACAACACGAAATAATTCAATAACTAAAAAGTTTCATTCCAAACCATTTTAATACTAATTTAGATTATCAAATTGCCTAGTCTATTACAAAACGTGTATACGAAACAAGATTTAATTTATAAAAAATTCATTTTATACATCAATTAAGTAAATTGTGCAATACAAACTTACCGTTCAAAGTCTACGAATCCGATTTACATTGGAAACTCACGATTCAATTGGTATTTCACAAAAATTCTACTACTCAACGAGTCAGCGAAGCAGATTCTTGTAACTTGTGGAAATCTGAAAGCCAGTTAAAGAATAGCTTTCCCTTATTCCTAATTCATTGCTTGGAATGCTTCAAGTGTAAAATTTTTAATGAGAAAGACTTCAGTTTTATAAAAAGAGTCACATTGCCCCGGCGGATGTAGAACGAGTCTGCATTTTCAGTCAATTAAGACAGCATCCGACGTGAAGTAAGCTTTCATAAGTCTTGTTCTATTGTCTTCAGTTAGAATAAGCAGATTTAATAAGATGTAAGCGTTTATATAATCTTTGTGGAGGCGTTGTCACGTAATTAATAAAGTTGTAGTCATTGGAGTTAAGGAAACTAATACAAGTTTACAGCCGACTTGGCAGATTGATTAGCATCCCATAATTATTTTTAGTAGACGTAAATACTGAATTCGTAATAGAACACATTGGATTCTATCCATTGTTCATACTTTTCATTAAGTTTCTAATTAAATTTAGAAAAATGATTTAGGGTATAATATTTTGCAATTTTAATTTAAACTGTGCAATATTGAAAAAATGAGTCAGCTGGGACTCGTCTGCATCGTTATGCAGGCATCTGTTTCCATAACCAAGGGCCCTAGGGTGCGAATCATAAATCCCGGTTTGTGGTCAGCTTAATGTGAAACAATCAGTGTTTAGTTCCCAAATATGTTTCATTCTTAGATTTATCGGACAGTTAAAGGAATAAAAAACCGTTCCCATCCTGAAAATCAAACCTCGGACGTGCTTTATATACTAAAGTTGTGACTTGGAAATTTCTGAACGCGCGCGCGCGCGCGTGTGTGTGTGTGTGATACTTTTGAAGGGAATGGCAAATTAATTATTACATTCTTAACAAGCACAAACGTGACATGAAATAACTGTATATTGATTTTTATCATATTAATAATACAAAGTAATTAGAAGAAAAACCAAACCAAAAAATAATTTATTTTAATTGGAATCATTAAAAGAATGTAAGAAAAATTTTTTAATTGGATATTTTAGTACATCTATTTAAAAATTGATATTTGGTTCTCAAATTCAAATATTAAAATTATACAAAAAACACTTCTTAAGCACCCTTTCTTGTAAAACGTTATTCTACAAAATTTTAAGCACATAATGCCAAATTGGCAAATAGAAACAGTAATCTTCTCATTAAATGAGGAAAGTTATTTCTTAAGCGTAGGATGAAGCAGACATTATTTTTCATAAGAATAACAAAGCTATTGAAGAATCATGTTTCTTGGTTTTATGTTACCAAAAAATTATTGTTAAAGTGCCTTTAATTTTTCAACTCGTGAAAATAAATATAATTGTGTGAAGTTGGATAGAGTTATAAAATGTAGGCATCTTAGAAAAAACAAATAACGATGCAATAAATCTGTTTCATATTCTCTTCTAAATACTTGTAGTCTTCAAATGTATTCTCATTTTCTAACAATAGTGAAGAATCGTTTTATCTAATTAATGGTTGTATCTCATCCTTTCACATACTATAAACATATACCTATCATATTTATATATCCTTTATATATATAGGTGATAGCTCCATTGATATGTAAATTGATTTTTAACTATTTTATAAATTAAATATGAAAATTAAAAATTTATAAATATGAATATTTTAGATATATATTTACATTTATATATATAAATGAGAAATATGTATTTATGCATATATATATATATATATATATATATATATATATATATATATATATATATGCAAATGAAATTTATTCCTTATAGATTTTGCTTCATGTGCCTTTCTCTAATACAAAACTGTAAAAATGATTGGATATTTGATAAATATAATGCATACCATTTGAAAATGATTGATTAATGACAAACATAGTGACAAAAATTTTAAGTGTGAAATATGAATGTATTTAATGCTGAATAACTTAACAGAATAGTGAAATTATAAATTATTTCTTCAAAATAATAAGAAAAGGTTTATCTTATCTTCGCATAAGAAAGATAAAAAATAAAGATATATTTCAAAAAAATTAAGGTAAAATTAATTTGATAAGTCTGTAGCAGGTATTTATTAAATTCTCTAAGTGGTTAATAAATATAAATATACAAAGATATGTGTTTTTTGATAAAAGTAACTATTTTATAGTTCATTTTTAACCCTATTATTTATAACGAAATCTTAAAATAATTAATAATGAATAAATTTTCCTCGTACTGAAATTTAAATAGTTTAAATTGATATATATCAAATGAAATGAAAACAGAATGTACATTATATTTCTGAATATTGTTGTTTAACTTGTATAAACTTTAAATAATCAAATATATTTTTATTTGTAAAATTATTTGTAAAATTTACATATGTAATATACTTCTATTTTGTATGATTTATTAAACCGTGTTATCATAATTATTTGAAATTTTAGTTACAGATTTGTAAATTGACCAATTTATTCACAGAAATAAAAGACTTTTGAATAAAATGGTTTTTTTATAAAACAGTTTCATGAAAGAAGCATATAAACAAAGAAATTTGTGAAACTATTAAAATTGAGTTCTCATTTATTATATATTAAATTGATTCAAAACGCGCAAAAACGTTATATCAGGTTCTATGTAAAAAATTATTGCCTTTTCTAATTTCGAATAAAAAATGATGATTTTTATTAACGAGTCCTGCTACATGTTTTAAAATTAGTAACAAATTACAGTCGGTCTAAAAAATGTGTGAGCACCGGTACCCTTTCGAATTTTGTTCACATCGGTAAATGCGGACCTTTGAAAAGAACTAAATAAATTTATGTGGCATTCAAATTAAATCCAGTCGAGTTTTTCTTATAACGCGTAAAATTAAATCAGGGAGCAGCAAACAATTGCAGATTCTGAAATCAAGATATCGCGTACTTGGAAAAAAAATACAAGTTTCACATGTATTGCGTGCGTCCTGTCAAGTCGAATCCGTTGCTTATCTGAAGAGTTACATCTTTCGCCTTGTTCGGAAAATTTATAAGTTTAATTTATTTTCCGTTTCATACGTTAATTGTAGATTTAAATCATTCAAACATGAATTGTGAAACGTATCCATATAAACTATTGTATTAAGAGAAAGCAACACACTTTCGTATGGGAAAAAACAATTTTGATAGAACGAGTAGAACATATCACGGACGGCGAAAATAATTTTTCCGCTGTGTAAGAAAAAAGAAGATGGAATTATTTCTTCGTGTAATTGTTAATATAAATGGTTTCAGAGTTATCGCGAAGCTCATTCATTTTAAAAACAAGACATTGAAATCCAGCATGTCCAAAAAAAATAAGTTCCAAGATTTTAATAATTCCAAGTTGTAAGAAAACGAATGAAAACACATTAGTTTGTATAAATTTATAATCATATCTGATCACACTGGGAAGAACGTCCTGTTTGAAGCGAATCGACAATACATCTGACTCTAAGAGCGGAAGTCTCCAGCCTTTAAATAGCGTGAATATGAAATACAAAAAATGAAGTTTGATATTATGTCTCAGATTTTTTTCTATCTTTTATAGTTCCCAACCTTATGATTTCAAAATTTTCTGTAATCTTTGCGTATATAAAGGGTCCGTCCGATCTTCATTTCCAGGTCGATTGGACTTTAAAAAGATTTTCAAACTTGGAATTTTTTTATAAAACTATTAAATTTATTTTTTCAAATTTTATTTTTCATTTTTTTTAAAAATATTTTGCTTTCTGTTTTTCTTAATCTTTGGCTTTAAAAGGAATCAGCATTTCGTTCAAGCTTCATTTTCATTGACGCACTGGAAATTAGCGACATTTCTTGATGATCGATTTTTTTTTATTTATTTTTTTTTGTGTCTCTTCTCGTTTCTCACGGATTTCAATTAAGCAAGTTACAAGAATATCAAAGCAATTTTACACACACAAGTCTTCAATCGAACGATTTAATATTTACTTTATTAATACGGAGCTTATGGTTTTCTTTAATTCACGGACAGACAGACCAGATGATATATTTTTTCTCGAATTTACGCGGACAGTAAAACAAACTCATTTTATTTAATCTTACGTTATAAGGAAGACATTTGGAATGGACATTAGAAATGACCGTATCAATTTAAATGTTTTCTGAAAACAGTTAAAGAAGAATTTCAAACATGCACATTTCACATAACGTTCCGAAATTTGTTTATCGTACAAGAATTAACGGAATACATTGAACGTATGTATTTAAAACGTTAAATGAATGTCTTTGATTTTTTTCAAGAAATAACCCATTTTATTACGAACAGACGCTTGAATTCAATTCCACTTTATTCATAGAAGTTTGAATTTTGTTCCCATCGGAAAATGCGGAACTTTGGAAAGAACGAAATGAATTTACGTATCATTTAAATTAAATCCGAACGAGTTTCTTTTTTATATCACGCATTATTAAATTATGGAGCGGCAAACAATTGCAAATTTCGGAATTCAGATACCTGGAAAAAATTAATCTCACAGCGTGCGTCCTGTCAATTCGAAATCCGTTGCTCATCTGACCAAATGTGTCTTTCGACTTGTTCGGAAAACCATAATGTATGAAATATATTTCATGTTTCATATTCCCAAATTTTAATCTCCGGGTTTAAGAAGAGTCCGCATTTCGTTCGAGCTTCAGTTTTACAGAGTCTCTGGATTTTTCCCAGTAAACCAAGTCGTCACAAATCTTCGCTATCGAACGGTTTCACAGCAATCGTGTTACTTTATTCACAAAGCCGATCTCGTATAATAAAGATGCCGACGGAAAATAAACAATGGATACGATTTGCACGATCATAGACATGGATAGATTCGTACACGATGGAAATTTCTTGTGTCGAGAACTCGGATTGATTGAAGCCACCAACGAAAATCCAGTTCCGTACGTCACATTTATCCGAGTCCGAAAGATTGGCGGACCGCAAAATATTGCAGCAAACGAATTCACGACCCAACTTTAACGAACGGGACGTTAAGCCATAGAACGAGCTCGAAGACATCGTGAAATCGTTTTACAACAGAACGAAAAACGCGAATAAAGATGTCGTGGTTTACAAATACGGTCGATATGAAAAGAAACTATTGGACGCTTTAAATATTCGAAATATAAATTTGGAAATTCACGGTTGTCCTAAATTCAACGTGTTGGCGAATCAAGAAGACCATAGAAAATGGCAATACAATTGAGGCACACGGTGATTATGGAATCGGAAGAATATCGTTGCGCTATGGTCGAAGTGTTTGTTTTCAACATGTTCGTTCAAAACGAATTAATGTGGCAAGCATAATAATCGATGAAACAATTGTCACAACAAGCGTTTGTTCTTTAACGTTGAAAACAAGTTCCAAAGATCTTCATGTTGATAATGACTTCCTGCTGGTCCTGTATAAAAGGAAGAGCGGCGTGTCACAATTGCTTCTCGGTTTTCAAAGCGTGCGGATTGTTTCTTTTCTTACGAAAATGAGTTTCAGTACAAATTACATTGCAAGACTAAAGACTATTCAAAACGACAAGGGCGAAACAGTTGCCAGTGAATTGCAATTCATTAGCGTTATGGACGGGTCTAAGATATCGGTCTTGTCCGGATTGACGTCTTTCGAACTGCCAAAGACAAATGGCGTGAAAAGATTCGTTGTACCATCCCATGAAATTGGAAACTTTTTAAAAGAACATTTATTCCAAGAAGAAACAATAATTGCAAGCGATCAGCCATGGACATTAAGCTATTTGCGATGCTACGTTCCATTAGTCCAACATTTTCCAAAACACATAATTGACGAACTTTTAAAATTCGACTAGTCGGCCTGTGGAAATGGTTAGCCCTTTAGCCATCGTAATAAAAAAATTAAAGGGGTAAAAAATCGCAGAGAGCAGCACATTTGTGCGCTCTCTGCGATTTTTTTACAACAAACAACAAACCAATTTTGGAACGGTTGTCACAACAAGTTTTTTTTCTTTTCTAACGTACGACGTTTAAAATAAGAGCCAAAGATATTCATGTTGATATCGACTTGTCTTGTATAAAAAGTAACAGTCGAAAACTAATTCTGGGACGCCGATGAGAATTGTCACAAGTTTTCTTTTCTAACGTACGACGTTTAAAATAAGAGCCAAAGATATTCATGTTGATATCGACTTGTCTTGTATAAAAAGTAACAGTCGAAAACTAATTCTGGGACGCCGATGAGAATTGTCACAAGTTTTCTTTTCTAACGTACGACGTTGAAAATAAGAGCCAAAGATATTCATGTTGATAGCGACTTGTCTTGTATAAAAAGTAACAGTCGAAAACTAATTTTGGGACGCCGATGAGAATTGTCACAAGTTTTCTTTTCTAACGTACGACGTTGAAAATAAGAGCCAAAGATATTCATGTTGATAGCGACTTGTCTTGTATAAAAAGTAACAGTCGAAAACTAATTTTGGGACGTCGATGAGAATCGTCACAAGTTTTCTTTTCTAACGTACGACGTTGAAACAATATCCAAAGATCCTCATGTTGATAACAACATCTGGCTTGTCTTGTATAAAAGGAAGAGTCGAAACGGATGCTTCTCACATTTCCTTCTCAGCTTTCAACACGTTCAGATCGTTTTATTTTCTCTTCTTTGTTTCGAACATGTCAGTCAACGTGAATTTTGTGGCAAGAATCAAGCTGATTCAAGAAGCCGGCGAAACTGTTGCTGGTGAAATAGAATTCACGAGCACATTCGATGGAGACAAGATCTCGGTCGTTTCCGGCTTGAGTTTTTTTGAAATGCCAAAGACAAACGGCGGTCGAAAATTCGTCGTTCCCGTCAAAGACTTGGATGAATTCTTGAAGGACCACTTGTACGAAAAATATCTGAAAGGAGACGATGGCTGGGAGTCCAGCATCGCCAGTGACGAGCCGTGGACAGTCAGTTATCTTCGAAACATATTGCCAGCCGTGTTTTATTTTCCCAAGGCAACGATTGACGAACTGCTGAAAATCTAAGAACGTGTTTTGAAAGGTTAGCCCTTTAGCCTTAGAAATTAAAGGGGTAAAAAATTCGCAGAGAGTTGCACTCGTGTGCGCTCTCTGCGAATTTTTTACGACGTACAATTAACCAAGAATGGGACACGTTCATTTAATTTCTCAATGCAAAAAGAAGACGTTCGACTGGTTTCTTCACAGACTTGATTCATGTCACTCGAGAGAAAGAATTGCGCTTCTTGGCCACACGATCACTTGGGACCAGTTCTCAAGATTCTGCTATTTTATTCGTGAGCCACGTCGGAACAATAAAGGAATACGCATCGTACGAACAGTTTCAGAATATCCAGGAATTCGGAAACAAGCTTCTGTGTAAAATTCACGTTCCTTGTGCCACTGTTTCAATTGAAACCGTGTGGAGAACGTGTCAATCGAAACGATCAAGTCGTCCATGAACGAAACTCGTTTACGATGGCCACCCAGATTTTGGGAAAATGAAACGAGCGATCATCTCGACAAGAATAAAGACACACGAGGACGTTTGCAAGGACCACGATACGACCAACGAGCACACCAGATCACAAGCTTCTTCAAACGATGGACGAGCTCTCTCAGCAAGAATCAAGAGACACGAGTCGCTCGTCAGCGGACGAAGCCTGAAGAACATTTACATAGGCCACCGTATGCCCCAGCTTTGGAAAAACGGAACGCTATTTCGGAAGAAGCACTTGTGCTAAAGATTACACGTGACGATTCTCTCAGCAAGAATCAAGAGACACCAGTTGCTCGTCAGCGGACGAAGCGTCAAGAACATTTACAGAGGCCACCGTATGCCCAAGCTTTGTTTCGGAAGAAGCGCTAGTGCTGAGGCTCAGCAAGAATTAAGAGAAGACAGTCGCTCGTCAGCTAACGAAGCGTGAAGAACATTTACAGAGGCCACCGTATGCCGAAGCTTTAGAAAATGGAACTCGAATGCTGTTTTGGAAGAAGCGCTTGAGCTGAGGCTCAGCAAGAATCAAGAGACAACAGCCGCTCGTCAGCGAACGAAGCGTCAAGAACATTTACAGTGGCCACCATATGTCAAGCTTTGTTTCGGAAGAAGCGCTGTTTCCGAAGAAGCGCTATAAATTGTGACTCGTGTTGAGGTTTCAAGGAGAGACTCTTTAAGATTTGGTCAAACTGCTGACCATTTCAAGAATCCGTTGCTTTCGCCAGGACGAATACAATCCTATAGATGAGAATCGTTCTTCAATGGACGTGTAGAATAAGCAGAGAATCATGTACGAAAGACGTGTCAGAAGAATTGTAATAAAACAAGACACAATAGAACTAAGAACTAGAACTAAAGAGAATATTGGAACAAGAAAAGAAAAGGGTACAAGTAAAAAAAAAAAAAAATAATAATAATATATATATATATATATATATATATATATATATATATGTTTTTTTTTTTTTTTTTTTTTTTACTTGTTCCAATATTCACTTTAGTTCTAGTTCTCTTGTATGTCCTAGTTCTATTTTCAAATTGCTTTCAATGGAAGCTGACACTGGATTTCTTTTTAGCTACAGCTTTATTTTAAATACGACTTTGGGCCCGATCCAGATGGCCACAAACCAACGTCATTTTATAAACGAGTGACGTCACCCATCACGTGATCAATGACGTCATCACTTACGTTCTAATTGTACACGCAAAGCGCTTCATCCAAACTGAGAATGTCTCAAGAATAAAGAGTCTCATATTCAGCGTCTTCATTGGGATGTCTTTATTCTCGATTGACCTGACAAATTCACATAGCCAATGTGACAATGTCGTCGTTCGTCTCGAGTCGTTGAGATGACTGGTTACTTGTCTTGTGTGTCCTAGCTCTATTTTCAAATTGCTTTCAATGTCTCTCCGTCAAATTGTTCAAGTTGAAATGACTGGGATGTCTTTATTCTCGATCGACCAAGTTAACAAGACCGATTCCAAACTGACCAAGACCAGCACGACGCAATTAGTTCAAGCGAACGAATCAATTCCAAAACTACACCATCAAGACGAGTCTTCCACTTTATTCATGAATCAAGATACGCTTTGCTTGCTTCAGACCGATTGTATTTCTCGAACGTGGAACAAGAAGATTTGAATGCGGCTCCACAAGCAATCGTCGTACAGAATCCTGGCTCGGCGGATCCAACTCAACAAGACCAATTCCAAACTGACCGAGTCACAATGTCAGTGTCTTGAATAATTGAGATGACAGTAGACTGGGAACAAATCAACTTGAAGAGAACCGTTCACATGGATGCATTTCGATCGTTTCCCACTTGGCACGAGTCTCAGGATTGGCTTTGGGTTCCCATCAAGACAGTCCAAGCGAACAAATTCCAATGACTCGAGTGGTCTTCAGCTGGCAGTCCAATCCAGACTTTGTATCACTTTATTCGTGAGACAAGTGGCCCGAGTCGAACAGCAAGAGATCAGTTCGTTTGTCTACTGTACCGTCAAACGAGTCGCAATGTGTCGTGCGAGACTCTTTATTCCAACACGCGATTAGTTCAAGCGAACGAATCAATTCCGAAACGACACCTGTGAAGACGTGAAGCCAGCTTCTTCGATCAAGACGAGTGTTCCACTTTATTCATGCATCAAGATACGCTTGGCATGCTTCAGACCGATTGTATTGCTCGGACGTGGAACAAGATTCGGCTCAACAAGCAAGCGTTGTGTAGAATCAAGGCTCTGACGAGACCAATTCCAAACTGACCAAGTCTCAGCGCTTCAATCATGGGAATGACAGTCGACTGGGAACAAATCAATTCCGAAACGACACCATGAAGACGCGAAGCCAGCTTCTTCGATCAAGACGAGTGTTCCACTTTATTCATGAACGCTTGGCTCGGTACAGACTGACGGCTCAACAAGCGAACGTTGTATAGAATCCTGGCTCTCTGACGGATTTCCTTCCTAGGTCCGATCGAGACAGTTGGTCCGCTTCGTATTCCTTTATTTAGGTTGACTTTATCAATTCGATCCAAATATCAACGGAAATCAAGAGACACGAGCGCTTTGCAATTCCCAATGTTCGAACAAGTACCACAGGAAACGCTTGCAATTTAAAGATCTCCGACCGCTTGCAATGTAAAGATAATCGACCGGAAACGTTCACGTCATGCAATTTAAAGATATTGGACCGGAAACGACCACATCCGTTTCATTTCAAAGATTCGAACAAGCCGTTTCATCTTCTCAGTTCAGATTTCCGGAATCATTTGTATTTAAACAAGTGTCGGCCAGTTGTTGCTCATTCTGAATTTTTGAATTCGTGCTGTCAACATGTCTTCTTCTTGTTCTTCTAAAATTTGCGATTGCTGTCACAAGAAAATTGTGAATTCTCGTCCTTATTTGTTGTCGTGTGGACATTATTTCCATACATATTGTCTCATGCTATTCAACATATACAGAGGCGAAAACAAATGTTGTCCGAAATGTTCTGCGGACTTTGAGTCAATGGAATATGAGCTTCTAAAGCTCGATTTTCCGCCTGTGCCACCAGAAGACGTGGAAAATGAACTGAGATCAATCGACGAACCGGAGCCGGCTTGCATGACATGCGAAATTCCGTTCGTTCGAGGCAAATGCAAGTCGTTTTGTGAACCATTCGTGCTCTGGATATGCGAGCACAAGTTTCACCACATGTGTATCAAGTCTTGGGTGAACGATGGAAATCGGCAGTGTCCGCACTGTGACACGCCGATAACTTCGATGGACTTGGCGTTTCTCGATATTTATCCTGAGCCGACCAAAAACATCTGTCATTGTCCATGGTCTAGTGACGATGAAATGGACGTAGATTCATGGAGCGACAGCTTAGAAGATCTTTGAAGAATATATATTTTGTCTTTCCACTTTCACAAAATAAATGAAAGTGGGTAGAAAAATGGCCTCGGGTCTGGCTTTGCGGCCACGGCTCGAGGCCATTTTTTTACGTCGATTTATAAACCAATATTGAGAAAAGCTATTCGTCCAACAAGCTTTTTCTCTTGATGACATGAGTTTTATTCCACACGGCTGATTCGTGTCCAACAAGCTTCTGTCATGAGTTCTTGTTCCACACGGCTGGTTCGTGTCCAACAAGCTTCTTTATTACTGGGTTCTTGTTCCGCATTGCTGGTTCATGTCCAACAAGCTTCTTTATTACTGTGTGAGTTCTTGTTTTTAAAAGACACACATTTCGAAATGACTCGGTCGTGGATGAACATTGTACGACAATAATAAAGCGTGTGACTCAAGACTTTTGGTGTTTCCCAATCTTGTTAAATAAATCGTCGTAAAAAAAACAAGAAGAGCCCGGTTCGACAGGCTCTTCTTGTTTTTTCGTACTCGTCGGACGTTTCGCAAAAGACACACAATTTTCACAAGACCCAAGTCATTCTGAAACGCCAATAATTTTCCAGTTCCTTGTTCCAGTACTCTGCAGGCATCTTGGTGACCGGTCTTTCCGAAGCCAACAGCAAGTCTCTTTCCGAGTGCGACCGTTTACAAAACTGGCACGGTTGATTCTTGTGAAACAGTAAGCAAGTGGCGTGAACCAGTCTCTTGCAACAATCCAGTCGGAACGGAACGAGCATCGACTCGTGGATCTCGTAGTGCTGCTTGAATCTGATGTGGCAGTACGCGCACGACGACATTCTTCCTTTATCTAGAAAGTAGCCAAGACGAAAATTATTTTCCAAAAATTTTAAATGGGAGAAAGCTAATGTATTTTATTCAAGTTAATTTGTTTTCCAATGACTGTAACCAAGATTCTATAACCTGCCACTCAGTTTCTGGAACGGTTTCAAACAAATTTATTCCAAATGGATTGCAGCTCAAGTCCAATGGTTTTTCTTCCATGTAAGCTATCGGACGAAAATTTGTGACATGAGCCGGCAAAATATTTTGTGGATCATCAGCCATTCCAGTCAAAAGTTTCTCCAACGTGTACCACTTTGCCGTGTCTTCAGGATTACGAAGGCCGTAGCTGAAAATGGGTTTCGGCTTGACGTCTAAATATTCGAAACTGAACAAGACTTGTGGAATCTCTGGCTCGACGTTCGTTTCATTTCTCGATTCTTCGATTGGAACCGTTTGCTTGACAATCGTCTGATCACTGGAAAAGCTTCTTGAGTCTTCGTTCTTAATTTCACTGTTGGACATCAATGATTTCGAAGACACCATTGGCTTAAGAAACGTTTCGTTTTCAGACGAGCTTCGTAATTCTTCACTCGATACGTGTTTCGACGACCTTTTCCTTGGCTTCAAATCCACATCATTGCGTTTTCGTTTGGGCGTCCCGAAATCCGAATCGCACTTCTTATTTTCTAGTTCTGAAAATTCGTGACCAGTCAACGGCGTCGGTGGTGGTAACTTGTACGGATCGTTCACAAACGTTCTATGCTGGAACGGATCTTCTCCTTGAGAAAATTTGTTTAGAACAACGTGAACAGAGAATAAAGTCTTTTGCATGGCCAAAAGCACGTAGACCGTCTTTTCTGGAATCTTGTATACTGTTTCAGGCTGTAAAATGAATTTGTTATAAAAATACTCGTCGCATTTGTTGAAATAGCCGGTCTGAATGACAGTCTCGGTCCGTTTCAAGCATTCTCTCGGCAAGACATACAATAGCATCGGAACGTTCGTCGTTCGAATGACGTGTGCCGTATCGAACTTTACTCTTCGCTGTCCGAACGTGAATCTCGGCTTGACTAAGAAATGATGTCCATCGATTCTGTAACACAAGCGAATGTCCGTATACTTTTGCTGAGGCTTGACTACACTTCTGGACAAGCGTCTTTCGACAAGATCCCAATTCAATTTCGTATTGAACGGATTCATCTTATTCGATTCATGAGCCGTTGTGAAGAAATTTTTAATCATGTTGGCGGTCCATTCGGTGACCACACGACAGGAGATTCGTTTTCCGACCAGACATATAGTAAAGGGAGCGACACGTTCGCGTTGATCCAAAAGATACTGACAAAATTCCTTGTCTCGACGAAGAATTGGATCTTCCAAGACTCGAACAATTTCTCTGGGAAAAAGATCGCGCATCATGTTGTAACACATTTGCGAAGCTGAATGATTCGATCGTCACGGAGAGCTTCCTTTTATAGGACCGTTCACCGGATGTTGCGCAATATTCTTTTTGTATTTCTTCGATCGTTGGAATCGGAAAAAATAACTTTACATTTCATATTTTATATTTTTTCTTGTCAACATATAAGAGCAAGCGAGCCGTCTGTTCTGAAATCATTCGTTAGCTGAGACTCTTGCCTTACGGACTGATTTTTGTTCTTCGCTCTGCACGATGGAAAACGTAATTGATTTCTTTGGAGAAGCCTTATCTCCTTTATCTCCGTTGTTCGAACCATCAGAAGATGAATCGACCAAAGACAAGGAATCTGAGATGCCACCGACGGATCCGAGAGTATCAAAACCGATTCGATTGCCATCGAACGAGCTGTCCGACCCGATTCGAAACGGTCCAGAGAAGCCATCGAACGAGTCAAGATCTTCAAAGCCGATTCAAAATGAACCTGAGAAACGACTGAACGAGTCATCGAATCCTGTTCGACACGAATTTGGAAACGAATCGAGAAAATCAAGGAGACATCAATCGAGACACTTGAATTCATCATTAGCTCGAAAACCGTATCAAAACCAGCGTTCAAGACGAACGAGACAAGTCACATATCATTCTGGATCCATGGCAGTGTTGGCCATCAGCGGACGATCGTACACTCTGACAAATGGAATACTTTCCTACAGTGAAGACTGGAACGATAATTGGGACAGTCAACTGTTAAGAGATATTGAAGAGATGGATGTCGGAAGACTGTATGTCGTGAACAACGAGACAAAATCAAAATTCAAAAGAATTTGCAAGACCATCGAGCCTGTGTTATTGACAAATCTCGGAAACATTGGAACTTGTACGTTCTGCCGGGACGACGAATGTCACAGATGGAACGCAATCGTCGGCGGAATCCAAAAATTATTGAAGACAGTTATAGAACCAATCAGACATTAGCTTTCTCCCATTTAAAATTTTTGGAAAATAATTTTCGTCTTGGCTACTTTCTAGATAAAGGAAGAATGTCGTCGTGCGCGTACTGCCACATCAGATTCAAGCAGCACTACGAGATCCACGAGTCGATGCTCGTTCCGTTCCGACTGGATTGTTGCAAGAGACTGGTTCACGCCACTTGCTTACTGTTTCACAAGAATCAACCGTGCCAGTTTTGTAAACGGTCGCACTCGGAAAGAGACTTGCTGTTGGCTTCGGAAAGACCGGTCACCAAGATGCCTGCAGAGTACTGGAACAAGGAACTGGAAAATTATTGGCGTTTCAGAATGACTTGGGTCTTGTGAAAATTGTGTGTCTTTTGCGAAACGTCCGACGAGTACGAAAAAACAAGAAGAGCCTGTCGAACCGGGCTCTTCTTGTTTTTTTTACGACGATTTATTTAACAAGATTGGGAAACACCAAAAGTCTTGAGTCACACGCTTTATTATTGTCGTACAATGTTCATCCACGACCGAGTCATTTCGAAATGTGTGTCTTTTAAAAACAAGAACTCACACAGTAATAAAGAAGCTTGTTGGACATGAACCAGCAATGCGGAACAAGAACCCAGTAATAAAGAAGCTTGTTGGACACGAACCAGCCGTGTGGAACAAGAACTCATGACAGAAGCTTGTTGGACACGAATCAGCCGTGTGGAATAAAACTCATGTCATCAAGAGAAAAAGCTTGTTGGACGAATAGCTTTTCTCAATATTGGTTTATAAATCGACGTAAAAAAATGGCCTCGAGCCGTGGCCGCAAAGCCAGACCCGAGGCCATTTTTCTACCCACTTTCATTTATTTTGTGAAAGTGGAAAGACAAAATATATATTCTTCAAAGATCTTCTAAGCTGTCGCTCCATGAATCTACGTCCATTTCATCGTCACTAGACCATGGACAATGACAGATGTTTTTGGTCGGCTCAGGATAAATATCGAGAAACGCCAAGTCCATCGAAGTTATCGGCGTGTCACAGTGCGGACACTGCCGATTTCCATCGTTCACCCAAGACTTGATACACATGTGGTGAAACTTGTGCTCGCATATCCAGAGCACGAATGGTTCACAAAACGACTTGCATTTGCCTCGAACGAACGGAATTTCGCATGTCATGCAAGCCGGCTCCGGTTCGTCGATTGATCTCAGTTCATTTTCCACGTCTTCTGGTGGCACAGGCGGAAAATCGAGCTTTAGAAGCTCATATTCCATTGACTCAAAGTCCGCAGAACATTTCGGACAACATTTGTTTTCGCCTCTGTATATGTTGAATAGCATGAGACAATATGTATGGAAATAATGTCCACACGACAACAAATAAGGACGAGAATTCACAATTTTCTTGTGACAGCAATCGCAAATTTTAGAAGAACAAGAAGAAGACATGTTGACAGCACGAATTCAAAAATTCAGAATGAGCAACAACTGGCCGACACTTGTTTAAATACAAATGATTCCGGAAATCTGAACTGAGAAGATGAAACGGCTTGTTCGAATCTTTGAAATGAAACGGATGTGGTCGTTTCCGGTCCAATATCTTTAAATTGCATGACGTGAACGTTTCCGGTCGATTATCTTTACATTGCAAGCGGTCGGAGATCTTTAAATTGCAAGCGTTTCCTGTGGTACTTGTTCGAACATTGGGAATTGCAAAGCGCTCGTGTCTCTTGATTTCCGTTGATATTTGGATCGAATTGATAAAGTCAACCTAAATAAAGGAATACGAAGCGGACCAACTGTCTCGATCGGACCTAGGAAGGAAATCCGTCAGAGAGCCAGGATTCTATACAACGTTCGCTTGTTGAGCCGTCAGTCTGTACCGAGCCAAGCGTTCATGAATAAAGTGGAACACTCGTCTTGATCGAAGAAGCTGGCTTCGCGTCTTCATGGTGTCGTTTCGGAATTGATTTGTTCCCAGTCGACTGTCATTCCCATGATTGAAGCGCTGAGACTTGGTCAGTTTGGAATTGGTCTCGTCAGAGCCTTGATTCTACACAACGCTTGCTTGTTGAGCCGAATCTTGTTCCACGTCCGAGCAATACAATCGGTCTGAAGCATGCCAAGCGTATCTTGATGCATGAATAAAGTGGAACACTCGTCTTGATCGAAGAAGCTGGCTTCACGTCTTCACAGGTGTCGTTTCGGAATTGATTCGTTCGCTTGAACTAATCGCGTGTTGGAATAAAGAGTCTCGCACGACACATTGCGACTCGTTTGACGGTACAGTAGACAAACGAACTGATCTCTTGCTGTTCGACTCGGGCCACTTGTCTCACGAATAAAGTGATACAAAGTCTGGATTGGACTGCCAGCTGAAGACCACTCGAGTCATTGGAATTTGTTCGCTTGGACTGTCTTGATGGGAACCCAAAGCCAATCCTGAGACTCGTGCCAAGTGGGAAACGATCGAAATGCATCCATGTGAACGGTTCTCTTCAAGTTGATTTGTTCCCAGTCTACTGTCATCTCAATTATTCAAGACACTGACATTGTGACTCGGTCAGTTTGGAATTGGTCTTGTTGAGTTGGATCCGCCGAGCCAGGATTCTGTACGACGATTGCTTGTGGAGCCGCATTCAAATCTTCTTGTTCCACGTTCGAGAAATACAATCGGTCTGAAGCAAGCAAAGCGTATCTTGATTCATGAATAAAGTGGAAGACTCGTCTTGATGGTGTAGTTTTGGAATTGATTCGTTCGCTTGAACTAATTGCGTCGTGCTGGTCTTGGTCAGTTTGGAATCGGTCTTGTTAACTTGGTCGATCGAGAATAAAGACATCCCAGTCATTTCAACTTGAACAATTTGACGGAGAGACATTGAAAGCAATTTGAAAATAGAGCTAGGACACACAAGACAAGTAACCAGTCATCTCAACGACTCGAGACGAACGACGACATTGTCACATTGGCTATGTGAATTTGTCAGGTCAATCGAGAATAAAGACATCCCAATGAAGACGCTGAATATGAGACTCTTTATTCTTGAGACATTCTCAGTTTGGATGAAGCGCTTTGCGTGTACAATTAGAACGTAAGTGATGACGTCATTGATCACGTGATGGGTGACGTCACTCGTTTATAAAATGACGTTGGTTTGTGGCCATCTGGATCGGGCCCAAAGTCGTATTTAAAATAAAGCTGTAGCTAAAAAGAAATCCAGTGTCAGCTTCCATTGAAAGCAATTTGAAAATAGAACTAGGACATACAAGAGAACTAGAACTAAAGTGAATATTGGAACAAGTAAAAAAAAAAAAAAAAAAAAACATATATATATATATATATATATATATATATATATATATATTATTATTTTTTTTTTTTTTTTACTTGTACCCTTTTCTTTTCTTGTTCCAATATTCTCTTTAGTTCTAGTTCTTAGTTCTATTGTGTCTTGTTTTATTACAATTCTTCTGACACGTCTTTCGTACATGATTCTCTGCTTATTCTACACGTCCATTGAAGAACGATTCTCATCTATAGGATTGTATTCGTCCTGGCGAAAGCAACGGATTCTTGAAATGGTCAGCAGTTTGACCAAATCTTAAAGAGTCTCTCCTTGAAACCTCAACACGAGTCACAATTTATAGCGCTTCTTCGGAAACAGCGCTTCTTCCGAAACAAAGCTTGACATATGGTGGCCACTGTAAATGTTCTTGACGCTTCGTTCGCTGACGAGCGGCTGTTGTCTCTTGATTCTTGCTGAGCCTCAGCTCAAGCGCTTCTTCCAAAACAGCATTCGAGTTCCATTTTCTAAAGCTTCGGCATACGGTGGCCTCTGTAAATGTTCTTCACGCTTCGTTAGCTGACGAGCGACTGTCTTCTCTTAATTCTTGCTGAGCCTCAGCACTAGCGCTTCTTCCGAAACAAAGCTTGGGCATACGGTGGCCTCTGTAAATGTTCTTGACGCTTCGTCCGCTGACGAGCAACTGGTGTCTCTTGATTCTTGCTGAGAGAATCGTCACGTGTAATCTTTAGCACAAGTGCTTCTTCCGAAATAGCGTTCCGTTTTTCCAAAGCTGGGGCATACGGTGGCCTATGTAAATGTTCTTCAGGCTTCGTCCGCTGACGAGCGACTCGTGTCTCTTGATTCTTGCTGAGAGAGCTCGTCCATCGTTTGAAGAAGCTTGTGATCTGGTGTGCTCGTTGGTCGTATCGTGGTCCTTGCAAACGTCCTCGTGTGTCTTTATTCTTGTCGAGATGATCGCTCGTTTCATTTTCCCAAAATCTGGGTGGCCATCGTAAACGAGTTTCGTTCATGGACGACTTGATCGTTTCGATTGACACGTTCTCCACACGGTTTCAATTGAAACAGTGGCACAAGGAACGTGAATTTTACACAGAAGCTTGTTTCCGAATTCCTGGATATTCTGAAACTGTTCGTACGATGCGTATTCCTTTATTGTTCCGACGTGGCTCACGAATAAAATAGCAGAATCTTGAGAACTGGTCCCAAGTGATCGTGTGGCCAAGAAGCGCAATTCTTTCTCTCGAGTGACATGAATCAAGTCTGTGAAGAAACCAGTCGAACGTCTTCTTTTTGCATTGAGAAATTAAATGAACGTGTCCCATTCTTGGTTAATTGTACGTCGTAAAAAATTCGCAGAGAGCGCACACGAGTGCAACTCTCTGCGAATTTTTTACCCCTTTAATTTCTAAGGCTAAAGGGCTAACCTTTCAAAACACGTTCTTAGATTTTCAGCAGTTCGTCAATCGTTGCCTTGGGAAAATAAAACACGGCTGGCAATATGTTTCGAAGATAACTGACTGTCCACGGCTCGTCACTGGCGATGCTGGACTCCCAGCCATCGTCTCCTTTCAGATATTTTTCGTACAAGTGGTCCTTCAAGAATTCATCCAAGTCTTTGACGGGAACGACGAATTTTCGACCGCCGTTTGTCTTTGGCATTTCAAAAAAACTCAAGCCGGAAACGACCGAGATCTTGTCTCCATCGAATGTGCTCGTGAATTCTATTTCACCAGCAACAGTTTCGCCGGCTTCTTGAATCAGCTTGATTCTTGCCACAAAATTCACGTTGACTGACATGTTCGAAACAAAGAAGAGAAAATAAAACGATCTGAACGTGTTGAAAGCTGAGAAGGAAATGTGAGAAGCATCCGTTTCGACTCTTCCTTTTATACAAGACAAGCCAGATGTTGTTATCAACATGAGGATCTTTGGATATTGTTTCAACGTCGTACGTTAGAAAAGAAAACTTGTGACGATTCTCATCGACGTCCCAAAATTAGTTTTCGACTGTTACTTTTTATACAAGACAAGTCGCTATCAACATGAATATCTTTGGCTCTTATTTTCAACGTCGTACGTTAGAAAAGAAAACTTGTGACAATTCTCATCGGCGTCCCAAAATTAGTTTTCGACTGTTACTTTTTATACAAGACAAGTCGCTATCAACATGAATATCTTTGGCTCTTATTTTCAACGTCGTACGTTAGAAAAGAAAACTTGTGACAATTCTCATCGGCGTCCCAGAATTAGTTTTCGACTGTTACTTTTTATACAAGACAAGTCGATATCAACATGAATATCTTTGGCTCTTATTTTAAACGTCGTACGTTAGAAAAGAAAACTTGTGACAATTCTCATCGGCGTCCCAGAATTAGTTTTCGACTGTTACTTTTTATACAAGACAAGTCGATATCAACATGAATATCTTTGGCTCTTATTTTAAACGTCGTACGTTAGAAAAGAAAAAAAACTTGTTGTGACAACCGTTCCAAAATTGGTTTGTTGTTTGTTGTAAAAAAATCGCAGAGAGCGCACAAATGTGCTGCTCTCTGCGATTTTTTTACCCCTTTAATTTTTTTATTACGATGGCTAAAGGGCTAACCATTTCCACAGGCCGACTAGTCGAATTTTAAAAGTTCGTCAATTATGTGTTTTGGAAAATGTTGGACTAATGGAACGTAGCATCGCAAATAGCTTAATGTCCATGGCTGATCGCTTGCAATTATTGTTTCTTCTTGGAATAAATGTTCTTTTAAAAAGTTTCCAATTTCATGGGATGGTACAACGAATCTTTTCACGCCATTTGTCTTTGGCAGTTCGAAAGACGTCAATCCGGACAAGACCGATATCTTAGACCCGTCCATAACGCTAATGAATTGCAATTCACTGGCAACTGTTTCGCCCTTGTCGTTTTGAATAGTCTTTAGTCTTGCAATGTAATTTGTACTGAAACTCATTTTCGTAAGAAAAGAAACAATCCGCACGCTTTGAAAACCGAGAAGCAATTGTGACACGCCGCTCTTCCTTTTATACAGGACCAGCAGGAAGTCATTATCAACATGAAGATCTTTGGAACTTGTTTTCAACGTTAAAGAACAAACGCTTGTTGTGACAATTGTTTCATCGATTATTATGCTTGCCACATTAATTCGTTTTGAACGAACATGTTGAAAACAAACACTTCGACCATAGCGCAACGATATTCTTCCGATTCCATAATCACCGTGTGCCTCAATTGTATTGCCATTTTCTATGGTCTTCTTGATTCGCCAACACGTTGAATTTAGGACAACCGTGAATTTCCAAATTTATATTTCGAATATTTAAAGCGTCCAATAGTTTCTTTTCATATCGACCGTATTTGTAAACCACGACATCTTTATTCGCGTTTTTCGTTCTGTTGTAAAACGATTTCACGATGTCTTCGAGCTCGTTCTATGGCTTAACGTCCCGTTCGTTAAAGTTGGGTCGTGAATTCGTTTGCTGCAATATTTTGCGGTCCGCCAATCTTTCGGACTCGGATAAATGTGACGTACGGAACTGGATTTTCGTTGGTGGCTTCAATCAATCCGAGTTCTCGACACAAGAAATTTCCATCGTGTACGAATCTATCCATGTCTATGATCGTGCAAATCGTATCCATTGTTTATTTTCCGTCGGCATCTTTATTATACGAGATCGGCTTTGTGAATAAAGTAACACGATTGCTGTGAAACCGTTCGATAGCGAAGATTTGTGACGACTTGGTTTACTGGGAAAAATCCAGAGACTCTGTAAAACTGAAGCTCGAACGAAATGCGGACTCTTCTTAAACCCGGAGATTAAAATTTGGGAATATGAAACATGAAATATATTTCATACATTATGGTTTTCCGAACAAGTCGAAAGACACATTTGGTCAGATGAGCAACGGATTTCGAATTGACAGGACGCACGCTGTGAGATTAATTTTTTTCCAGGTATCTGAATTCCGAAATTTGCAATTGTTTGCCGCTCCATAATTTAATAATGCGTGATATAAAAAAGAAACTCGTTCGGATTTAATTTAAATGATACGTAAATTCATTTCGTTCTTTCCAAAGTTCCGCATTTTCCGATGGGAACAAAATTCAAACTTCTATGAATAAAGTGGAATTGAATTCAAGCGTCTGTTCGTAATAAAATGGGTTATTTCTTGAAAAAATCAAAGACATTCATTTAACGTTTTAAATACATACGTTCAATGTATTCCGTTAATTCTTGTACGATAAACAAATTTCGGAACGTTATGTGAAATGTGCATGTTTGAAATTCTTCTTTAACTGTTTTCAGAAAACATTTAAATTGATACGGTCATTTCTAATGTCCATTCCAAATGTCTTCCTTATAACGTAAGATTAAATAAAATGAGTTTGTTTTACTGTCCGCGTAAATTCGAGAAAAAAATATATCATCTGGTCTGTCTGTCCGTGAATTAAAGAAAACCATAAGCTCCGTATTAATAAAGTAAATATTAAATCGTTCGATTGAAGACTTGTGTGTGTAAAATTGCTTTGATATTCTTGTAACTTGCTTAATTGAAATCCGTGAGAAACGAGAAGAGACACAAAAAAAAATAAATAAAAAAAAAATCGATCATCAAGAAATGTCGCTAATTTCCAGTGCGTCAATGAAAATGAAGCTTGAACGAAATGCTGATTCCTTTTAAAGCCAAAGATTAAGAAAAACAGAAAGCAAAATATTTTTAAAAAAAATGAAAAATAAAATTTGAAAAAATAAATTTAATAGTTTTATAAAAAAATTCCAAGTTTGAAAATCTTTTTAAAGTCCAATCGACCTGGAAATGAAGATCGGACGGACCCTTTATATACGCAAAGATTACAGAAAATTTTGAAATCATAAGGTTGGGAACTATAAAAGATAGAAAAAAATCTGAGACATAATATCAAACTTCATTTTTTGTATTTCATATTCACGCTATTTAAAGGCTGGAGACTTCCGCTCTTAGAGTCAGATGTATTGTCGATTCGCTTCAAACAGGACGTTCTTCCCAGTGTGATCAGATATGATTATAAATTTATACAAACTAATGTGTTTTCATTCGTTTTCTTACAACTTGGAATTATTAAAATCTTGGAACTTATTTTTTTTGGACATGCTGGATTTCAATGTCTTGTTTTTAAAATGAATGAGCTTCGCGATAACTCTGAAACCATTTATATTAACAATTACACGAAGAAATAATTCCATCTTCTTTTTTTCTTACACAGCGGAAAAATTATTTTCGCCGTCCGTGATATGTTCTACTCGTTCTATCAAAATTGTTTTTTCCCATACGAAAGTGTGTTGCTTTCTCTTAATACAATAGTTTATATGGATACGTTTCACAATTCATGTTTGAATGATTTAAATCTACAATTAACGTATGAAACGGAAAATAAATTAAACTTATAAATTTTCCGAACAAGGCGAAAGATGTAACTCTTCAGATAAGCAACGGATTCGACTTGACAGGACGCACGCAATACATGTGAAACTTGTATTTTTTTTCCAAGTACGCGATATCTTGATTTCAGAATCTGCAATTGTTTGCTGCTCCCTGATTTAATTTTACGCGTTATAAGAAAAACTCGACTGGATTTAATTTGAATGCCACATAAATTTATTTAGTTCTTTTCAAAGGTCCGCATTTACCGATGTGAACAAAATTCGAAAGGGTACCGGTGCTCACACATTTTTTAGACCGACTGTGTTCCTCATGGTCTTTGAACTACGAAACGTCGGGCAGTATCGATTCCGTAGTCGCTCATGGTATAGACGACCGACTCGCTTCGACTGACTTGTGAAAGCTTGGTCTTTATTTCACACACACACGATCCGTCTGACTGTTTTCGTTCGTACTGACATCGGAAGCCGTTAGCAATGCATTTCGAATGACTGTGCAATTCTGAAGATTTCGGATTACGGGTCCCGTTGAACGCGGACCTCACGTTCCTGGATACAATGTATATTCAAGACAGAGTATGAGCAGCTAACGCGACAGAGCGAAAGTAATATTATGAACGACGCGGCTGTCCGTATTCCTTTATTCGTGCGATTGGAAGAAAACCTAACGGGTACCGGTGCTCATGTAATTTCTAGACCGACTGTATTGATCGTGGTCTTTCGACTACGGAACGGAATGCAATTTCCATTTTGTAGTCGTTCGTGGTATTGACAATGTTTTAAATTTTAGATAGATGCACGATTATATGACTCGTGATCATGAGAAATCAAGTAGGAAAATAAAAAGAGATTCACAAATCCAGTGGAATCAACGGTCTTGAATATACGCATTCCAGGACGTTCGAATGACTGAGCTCATAAATAAAGTGATGGAACTTATTCAGAAATCAAAGTTGACAGATCTTCCGATAAATTATTTTTCTTTTATAATTCAAATAAAAAATTTCATATTTTATATTTTGTAATTGCGATTTCCGTTTGGCTATCACCCTATAAAAAGGATATGCTCTGCTTTCTCAATTCATTCGCTCTCTTGTTTTGTGTTCGGACGACTCGATTGTTATTTCTTGACAGATCCTTGCGTATAAAAGAAGACGTTGGATCAGATCCAGATCATTTGCGTTCTAGCTCTTGCGGTGACAACTTGTTCCCAGATTTTTTCTTGCGGCGACAACTTGTTCCCAGATTTTTTCTTGCGACGACTTGTTTCCAGATTTTTTCTTGCGGCTATTTGTTTCCAGATTTTTTCTTGCGGCTACTTGTTCCCAGCTCTTGTTTTCTCTTCAAGATGTGGTTCGATCTGAAGCCATTCGTTGAAGATTCAACACTGACCGTGTCTTGTTTAATCGCTCCGGACGGTAACTTGTACATCAGGCTCTACGATGTGTCCAAGATTCTGAATTATAAGAATCTTTATACCATCAGGTATGAAGGATGGATCAAAGTTTCAGACGTCCCAGGAATACCGTTGAATTTTTATTCCACTAGAATCATGAACTGTCGAATAATTGAAATGTCGAAAGCAATTCGCAACATGGTCATGACAACGCGATATTTAGAACGCGGTCAACGGCTGAATCAATTGTTCACCATAGGTCACGTTGAAGTGGTTGGCTCGACTGATGGTATCGGACAAGCATATAATCAAGGCTGTCCATTGCTCGTAGCATGTTACGAAAATCATCCTCGTGCTCAGCTGACATCTCAACTGATTGAACAATTTCGTGCTGTTCGGATTTATGAAAGACCTTGCCGGATTTTTCAGAACACCATGTATCAGATTCCTTTGGACCACATGTCGGAGGCAACATCAGTTCGAATGGATCCAACTCATTCGCCAGCAAATTATTTGAACTTACAAACGGAGAATCCACCACCGGCATCAAATCTTTTGAATGAATCTGAGAATCCAACACCAGCACCGAGTCCTTGGAACGAAGCTGAGACACAAGCAACGAGTCCTTGGAACGAGAATCCAACACCAGCAACGAGTCCTTGGAACGAGAATCCATCACCAGCACATTTGGACGAGACGATGGCTGTTCGTCGCCAACCAACAACTTGTTTTATTCCAACGCTTCCTTCGTCGAGTCCTATGGAACGTGGAACCCGATATTTTGATGCACCACTGGACTTTCAAAATGTCGAAAGAAAAGTCGTGAGAATCGAACTTGTCTTTAACAACGGAGACGTGGAATACTTTATTCCACAAGCTTAAATGATTGCAAACGGCCTTCTCCTTTGGCCTGACAAAATAAAGGAGCTGAAAAATTGGCAGAGAGCTACGGCTCTCTGCCAATTTTTTAGGTCGATCGAATTGCCAAACTTGAATGAAAGTCTTACATGTAGAAGAAAAAATAAAGTCACATTTCAAATTTCATATTCTGTATCCGACTCGAGTATAAAAGCAAGTGGATCGTCTCTCTTGGATTCATTGGATCGACACGACATGGATCTCATTCCGCTTGTCTCTTCTGAGCTCTTGGCCACACGCAATCCACACTTGACGAAAGAAACGATCGTCTTGCGGATTTTCAAACGATTGACAACCGACACGTTCAACATGTCTTGGTTCGATTTGCTGGACACCGTAAGACAAGGAACGTGCCTCTTCGATTCCAGTCTTCACGAACTGTTGCAAGAAATTCAGAAAAAGCATCCCGACGAGTTCATCGAACGAATGTTGGCCAAGGATTTCGCCAAACCGACTGATGTTCTCAAGCTGGCCGGAATTCTTGCCAAGAATCCTTGCAAGCTCGTCTACGAACTGTTTGCCGTCGACAATCTAGTTGGTGGAACGGATCCGAAACGTTACGTGGACAATCTGAAATGGACTCTTGAAGATTATAAGCTGAGACATGTACGGGCGGTCAGAGAAATGTATCGGAACGGATGCGAATGTCCAGAGCAAGTCGAACGATTGATTCGAGACGTGTTCAACGAGCAAGAAGGAGAAATGAACCGAGCCAAAACGATCTATGTCGACATTGTCGGAGAATATTTGCACGACGTGATTGAATGGAAGAAACAAGAAGAAGCCGGGAAGAATAAAAAGTCGGCCGCCAACAGCAAACGAAGAAGAATTGTTGAAAGCAAGAAACCTGAGGCTCTGGAAGAAATGGTTTTACCGACGCCAGTAATCGTAGAATCTTCTCACAGTGAATTCGAAGATGCCAAGAACGAATGTTGGAAAGAAGAATAGACTGCTGGAAAAAAGATATGTTATTATTTTCTATGAGACTTTATTCTTTGGTTCTGTTAACCACAAGTTCTTTGAGTTCTCTGGCTTCTTTGGATTCAAGTTGTCGGATCTCTAAGCTTTCCCACAACAAGCTGTCGTCGAATCTCCAAGCTTTTCCCAAGTGTTCTTGAAAAGATTGCATACCAATACTTTATTATCGAGCTTGCTTTTCCAGACGCATCAAGTTCTCAGATTGCTTGTCTGAAAACATTTTCTAGCTCCAACATCAAGTCGGATCTCTTCAAAGCATTGCTGGCAACAATTTCCAACTACTATTCGTTTCTTGTGAAAGACCCAAGCTTTTCTAAATTATTTTCTTGCTCAGTCCATTGGTCTCGACAAGTTGTCGTCGAGCAGCGCTGCAACAAGAATTTCTTCCCAAGCGACATTCGTTAGTAATAAAGAAGCTTGTTGGACATGAACCAGCAATGTGGAACAAGAACCCAGTAATACTCGACGAGACGAACGGATCGTTGAACCAGAACTTGGTCTTTTTTATTCAATGGTTTCGCTGATGGACATCCTGTGAATCTCGACGCGAAACCAGAACTTGGTCTCCTTTATTCAATGGACGATGTGCCTGGTCCGTTTGCAAATTGGCCATCACTCCACGAATCGATCGAAAGGATGCATGAAGCCGTTCGACCGTAGGCTTGTGAAATGACGTGCTCGGATCCATTCGAAATGACATGTGGAACCATCCTTGTGACCACTGGTAATTGAAACAATTGAACTTACTAAGTCATCGAGCAAAACGGAAACGCTTCCAGAAACTCATGGTGGTTCCCCTGTTCAAATGGTCTAGATCGTAAGGCGCTGGCGGAAAGAAACCATAGATATGGAATCGGTTGGCCAGATCACTTGATCATTGGAATGTTTTGCGTTTCGAGAAGAAACTCGCTTGCCATGCAAGACGCTGAATAACAGACTCTTTATTCTTGAGACATTCTCAGTTTGGATGAAGCGCTTTGCATGGACGATTAGAACGTAAGTGATGACGTCATTGATCACGTGATCAGTGACGTCACTCGTTTATAAAATGACATTGGTTTCTGGCCATGTGGTCCGGGCCCCAAGTCGTGTTTAAAATAAAGCTGTAGCTTAAAAAAAACCACTGTCCATGCTAGACGCTGAATATGAGACTCTTTATTCTTGAGACATTCTCAGTTTGGATGAAGCGCTTTGCATGGACGATTAGAACGTAAGTGATGACGTCATTGATCACGTGATCAGTGACGTCACAAATGTAGTTGGTTTCTGGCCATGTGGTCCGGGCCCAAGTCGTGTCTAAACTAAAGCTGTAGCTTAAAAAAAAAACCAATGTCGTAACCCTATTATTTTCTGTCAATACGGCCTTCGATTTGCGTCTTTTCCGTTTTCTTATTTTGTGACATTTTTTTTGTTTTTTTTGTATTTTTTTTAATGTTATTGCTGTTGACTTGACTGTTTTCGACGTGTTTTGTTTTCTGAGGTGTACTCGGACTGCCTGTTGATGTGTGTGGTGTTATTGAATGTTGTGGTTCGTGTGTGTGTGTGAAAGAATAAAGAGCTACAAGAATCGCTGATCGTGTGTGTTTGTACCAATGTCTTATTCATCGTACAAGTCTCGTTTACGGATGAGCAAGCAAGAGATCAACTGTCCGCATTGCTTTGGACGATTAAAAGTTGGTGAGTTTCCGAAACATCGAGTGAACTGCTTCGATGTGAATCACAACGTTAAGACGTCGTGTTCGTTCTGTGGTACGTACAGTTGGCCTCGTGGCCAAAAGAGTTTGCATGGAGACCATTTAAAGAAGTGTCTTGACAATTTTCTTCGTCAGAACGCTCTGGGCAAACGACGCCTTCGTCGTGTGGTTCAATCTGAAGATGGTGCGAGTGAAATTTGCGAAGACTGCGAATCGTTCTATCGTAATCCGAGCCGTTATTCTTTGATCGAATGGAACGAGTACATGATCCGACTGTGCAGCAAAGACCTGAATACGGACGTGATTCCTGAATGGCTGATGGTGGAATCCCGTGAAGAATTGCTAGATGTGTTAGAATTCAATCCAGTTTTCTGCGCGAACGAGTCGTTGACGGAAAATGATTTGCTGGACTTGCTGAACACGACGTCGTTTCACGCTGACACTGGTTTGAAAGACGCATCGGAATGGATTCGCCGTTACATTCGTTTCGAATCCCGTTACCAATGGTTCCACGTTGTGGTTCGAGCGGGTAGCATAGGCAGTTTTATTCAGGAAATGCAAAATGCTCCGATGCACGTGCTTCCGTACTGGTGCACTTGCAATGCTGAGCGCAGTCCGAATCTGGATCCGCTGTACACGTATCACAGACACATGTTGGTGGTTACGAATAATTCTAAGACGTTTTTCAGGAAATGGGCCCGTGTTCAATTCTGTGGTCGTAAAGACGTGCACCAGAAGAAAGGTTACAAGAAAAAGATTGTGTCTAGGCTTCATTTCTTGAACACGATTTGCTATTTGAGCAATAAGAAATCTCAATGCAAGACGTCGTATGTGGATGATTGCGAATCCGGCTATCACAGCAATCTGAACGTGCCGATGGTCCCCCATGCCGTGTTTTGGATGGCATTGTTGATGAACGGAATGATGGACGTGTACGTGCAGAAGACGACCAAGAACTGTGATGTCGGTTCGCTGGAAACGAAACGCTTGAAGCGCGTGAAAGATAGTTATAATTGGTACGGAAAAACTGAAGAATTTTGTACGCGTAATTGCGTGCCAAGATTTGATCCGTTGAATCAGCGTATCGCTAAAGAGAAGCCGATCGTGAATTTGCGAGCGTACGTGATCGAAAAGGGCGGTGGACCGTTCGTTCGCTGGCTGAACGGCGTGACGTATCCTTTGGAACCGTGCGATAAGATTGTGGAATCGATGACGACTCGGGAATTCGCTATGTACCATTTGAAAAATCAAGACAATACGCTGATGAATTTGAACTTGGATGGCGACTGGTTCAAAATGGGTTTTTCTCAGCACAGAACGTTGAACAAGCTTCAAGCCAGCAACGAAGTCTTCGTGTCTAAGATGGAAAATTTGAAGAAGGATCTTGACCATGCGAATGAGATTGTGAAACTGAAAACGGAAGAAAATAAACGCTTGCAGAAAACACAAGTGAAAGAAATTGAACGTTTGAAGAGAATACAAACTGAAGAAATCCAACGTTTGAACGAAATAATAAACTTGATGATTGCAAATTGTGCCAAATGTCGAGCAGATATTAGGATTCATTTGGAGAATCCAGAGTCGAAAAGACCAGAATAAAAAAAAGTTTATATTTCATATTTTACGTATATATTGAGATTTTCTACTAGGGCTCCGTTGGACTCACGTTGTCGGAGTCAAGTGCTGAATAATTTCACGTGGCTGTGTAAATAATTGTTCGTTCTTTCTTGTACAGTTTTAATATCAATCGTTGTGTGATTCGATCGACCTTCACGATTGAAAATGTTTTGCTTGTTCCTTGATAATTGATTTGTGTACGAACGTCCATATTTACGGCCGTGCAATTAAATGTATGAGAAGACAATAATAAAGACAACAGCGATTGATTAAACGCAATGGCTTGTAAAGCGGCTTATTCAGCGTACAAAGCTCGTTTACGGCTCAGCAATCAAGAGATCTGTTGTGCACATTGTTTTTCGCGAATAAAAGTTCTTGAATTTCCTAAGCATCGATTGTCCTGCTTCGATGTGAATTTCAACAGCAGAATTTCGTGTGCGTTTTGTGGCACGTACGGTTGGCCAAGTGGACAAAAGAGATTGCATGGCGAACATTTGAAGAAGTGTCTTGACAATTTTATTCGCCAGAACGATATCAATAAACGACGTGTTCGTCGAGTGGTGCAAGCTGAAGATCGTGCGAATCAAGTTTGCGAAGAATGCGAAGCATTTTACAATGATCCGAATCAGCAGCATATTGAAAAGAACGTGACAACTGAACCAATGTGTATTGATTTCAAGTCCGAAATTCCAGACTGGTTGCTGGTGGAACCACGTCACTTGGTCGTGGATCTTTTTGACACGTTGCCCGAATCAGATGTTTTGGACTTGTTGAACACGACGAGCTTTCATCCGGACACTGGTTTGAAAGACGCTGGCGAATGGATTCGAAGATACTTGCGATTCAGAAACACGTACGCTTGGTGGCACGTGATCGTTCGAGCTGGTAGTTTTCAAAACTTTGTGGACCAAATGGCGGATGTGGAAATGTGTGTCCTTCCATATTGGTGCACGTGCAATGCCGAAGACAAGCCGAATTTCGATGTCCAGTATACGTATCATCGACACATGATAGTGGTCGCCCGTGACAGGAAAGAATTTGAAGATAATTGGAAACGGGTCACGTTCAAAGGAATCAAGAGCGAAAATCAAAAGAAAGGATATAAGAAAAAATTCAGGTCGACGACACATTTTCTGTACACGCTTCGCTACTTGAGCACGGTGCATTCTCAATGCAAGACATCGTTCGTGATGAACGATTGCGATGCTGGTCGACACAGCAATTTGAACAATCCGGTTGTGCCACATGCTATGGAATGGCTGACACTGTTGGTGAGCGGAGAAACTCACGAGTACGTGAGAAGAGTCACAAAAAATTGT
>CM075862.1:56695729-56735278 GCA_037975125.1 Latrodectus hesperus | reverse complement strand
ATAATATTAGGAACACGATAGTATAAAGTTTATAGTTAATATGTAAAATTCTTATCTACTTCATGTTTGCTATTCCCACTAAAAATATCAATAACTATTTCTATATAAACAACTTACTTGCATAATGTAACAATACATTTATATAAGTTATGTACAAGTAAATTTAAAAATAATCTTTGAATTTTCTTGTACTTATGCCATGACAAACAGTAAATATAATTAGATGAACAATGTTTAAATTGTTAGTAAATGTGAGATGTTTACAATTTTTCTAATGGAACTGTGTACTAGAAGAAAAACATTTGAAAAAATATGATGTACTGACTCAGGAGAAAAATCATTTTTCTAATACAAAAAAGTAGTTTTGTTAATGAATGCATTTACTCCATGTATTATCAAGAAAAATTAAAATATAATATTTTTGAATAGTTATATATTTAAATAAATTTTTGCAGCTTGTTTACTAATAAATAACAATATTTTTAATTCAAGTTTATTCTATGGCAAGTTTGTTAGTTAAAATATCTTACTTACCATACATTTGTTATAATCAATAATTCATTATATAATTTTAATGTATTTGACAGTAATTATATAAAAATGGAGTGTGTAATAACTTTTTTAAGAATTTTTTTGATGAGTAAGTTCCCTTTATTTAAATTTTTTCTCTGATTTCATTAAAGGTTCGCATGAAAAATACAATTGTATACTTTTTTATGCTCAAGATAAAAATAAATACCATTTTTTAAACCTAAGTAATTGAAATATACTGAAGTAAAAATCATGTTAAAATGAAAATCAGCATTATTAACTTAACTTGTTAGAATTTAAAAATGTTTTCTTTGTTTGTAAAAAATGAGTATTAATTTTTCATACTATTAGAGCTCATTCGTTCTTTCTTCATCATTAATCTCTTAGTACTATTTAAGCAATATATATAAGTATTTAGGTAAAACTTATGACATATTTAGGAATAACAGTTCCCATTTTAGTATTTTTTTCGCATATTGATTTGAATAAAAATCACGAAGTAACCATTTTATGGATTGAAAAAAAATCTAAATTGAAAAATTAAGTTTTCCACAAGTATTTAATAAATTAATATTTTTTTTAGCGAAAGCAAATTTTGCTTAAAAATATGTGGTAAGCAATATTATTGAATATTTTCAAATAAACTTATTGCATATACATATATATATATATATATATATATATATATATATATATATATATATATATATATATATATATATATATATATATATATATATATATATATATATATATATATATATATATATATATATATATATATATATATATATATGTATATATATATATATATATATATATATATATATATATATATATATATATATATATATATATATATATATATATATATATATATATATATATATATATATATATATATATATATATGTTATAATAACCTGTAATAATTATACCTTTCAAAATTTATTTGTGACACTGATGTTCAATTTACAGCATTTAATTCCATCTAAAATGATGCAAAGCATTCGAGTTCTTTCATTATATTATCATCTTTTTAGTATTAAGAAAACTCCTTCTAAAAGTTAGAAGAAAAATTTTCAAAATATTGAATAACAAAATAATCACATATTTTTGTTCTTAGATTTTGAGAAAAATACTATTTAAAAAATATAGCGTTAAAAATTAAGCAATATAAATTTTTGTAGACTATCTTGGAAAATTATGTTTGAATTCTTTTACGATGCTTCGTTTTAGACAAACTAATGATCAGCATAATTTTAATTATGATGGTGATTTTCAAATTATAAAACGTATTTCTGTGTTAGTTTTTTTTACAAATAAATTTTAAAATTTTGTTTATAATAATGAGCGTTATTATAGAGCATTTTATATTGGAATTACACAGATAATTTAAACACGTATTTTAAAATTAATTGACCTTCAGTAAAACTGTTAATTTTGTGAAATGCTAATTTTTTTCTTATTTTCAAAAGTAATCATTTTAAAATAATCGTACGCAATTGTTTTGAATAATAAGTTGCATGCTAAATTATTGTTTAAGATAAGATAAAAATGTACTAATTATACAATACCTTAATTTGTTATTTTAATTAAAATTAATACACACATATATTTAAAGATGCAGAGTTTATTTAGTTATCTGAAGGTGAGTAATAAGTCAATAAACACAAAATGTATCGTGCTTATACTGTCCTCTTTACAATCAATAAGCGAAAGCTTAGCTAAAAAAACAGCGTTTAAATTACAAGAAGTTATGTCTCAGTTTATTGAAAGAACGCTGGTTTTGATTGAAATTCGAAGGAAGTTAGATATCATGTAACTCACCTTCTGAATAAATTGGTTTTCAATAATTGCACGATTTTGTACATAACTCCAATATGGTTAAGTTTAGCGAAAGTTAATTAACTTTTGGAATATGCAAAAATTTTAGGCTTCTAGATGAGCCGCTTATAAAAAAGACTTTTAAAAACTTAATAGTTTTTCATTTTCTTGATATCAATTTCTTTTTATCTTTTGAAGTGAAATTTTTATTTCTAGGAGTGTGTATTAGAAAATGACTTTATAATTTAAAGAATATAGAGCTTACATAAATCTTTTTAACTATTTATTTTGTTCCATTTTAAACTAAATATTTGGAATTTGCTTAAGAATATTTTCACAAAACCTGTACTTTATGTTACTGTTCGGTGTGAATTTAGAAACCCATATAAATTATAATTTTCACCCAAGTATTTTTAATGCCATATGTGTATCAGTTATACAAAAGAAAATTTTGGGATCAAGCATATAATCCATATAAATTTATGAGCTTATCTGAATTAGAAATGAAAATAAAATTTGGCTGTTACCATTTAGTTAATCAAATTGTCTTGAACACGACTTAAGATTAAATTATATCTGTTATAACTAAATTAAATTTTATATCTGTTATAACCTCTTTTAAGCTACAACTGATGCAATTTTCATTATAAAACATGAAATGAATTTCTTTAAAAATATAATAAAATCGTATGTTGTCATTTCCTTATAACCAAAGATTATATTATTCATTAATATTATTTAGGATAATTTTGAATGAGGGGTATCAATATTAGTGAACCAAATGTTATATTGCATATCATTGGTGGTACAAAAGAATTAATATTATTATTAGAATAATGTGAACATTTGAAATTTGGCTTAAGGATTAGAAAGGTGAACATAATTGAGTTTTCAATGAATCAAAATTATTTAGAATAAATTTACTTTCCTTTCCTATTTTAAAATTATAGTTATTTTAAAAGTACTTAAATAAATAAAAGCTCTATATGATATTATGAAAGAAACAATCAAATATTTGGCAAACAGAATAAGAATCCATATGATGATTTAACATAAGTTTTTCTTGTTGATAATTTAAAATGTTCATTCGTTAGATTTCATTTTATAGTTTTGTAAGCCTAAGCAATTTTATAAATTAAAAACTATGAATAATTATAAAAAAAACTATATTTTCTAAAAACACTGAATTCTCATAATCAATCACTAATAAAATTTAAAAATATTAATCAACATCTTATTTAATAATTTAACTCTGTTGAAAACATTTGAAGACCAATATTTTTCAAAATTAAAAAGACAATTTTCTTGGAATATAAGAATTTTGAAAAACGTTATTCATCAATATCTTTATAGTTATATCTAGTCATGTACACAAGCACATATTACAATATCCTCAAAACACGGGACAAAAGAACACGCATCATACACGCTTCAATAACTCAACTGAAAATATTTTTCCTTATCTACCCGTTTGTAATCATACATATTACTCAGATTTTTAAGATCCTGGGAGCATATTGTGTAAGCTGTCAATGAGAGCAGGGAGGCATAGAAACATTCCTGAAGAAAGAGCCGTCTTTTATCATTTGCAAGTTTCGACACTTTGTTCAGTTTCAGAATATTGTTGTCACTTTCGGTGACGTTATTGAAGCGGTGCTATTCTCTTGAAATATGTTACTGCAATGAAACAGTATTTTCATACTTTATTAAGTATGTAGTTATCCATTTTGCTTATCTCTTTCGGTGGTAAATTCTCGTTATTTTCTTTTCAGGAAAGATAATCGAAAAAAAACTTTAATTGAATGAAATTATTAAAGCACATTGCCTGGATCACCCTACATTTGTTTGTTAATATTAAAAAAAAACTGTGTGTATTACAGAAGTTATTTAAAAAAATATTTCATTTTGTAAAATTGCAAAAGTTAATTATATAAGCGACATAATTTTAAAGAAAAACCTTTTTTGATTATTCCCTAAATTAGTAAGGTAAAATTTTTTGAGTTTAAGCAGTAAGTCTCTGAACGCTTATCTATAGTATACACTGTTATAATTTCATAAACGTGACAAAAATTACAAGAGAAAAATTAATTATTACATTATCAAACTATTTTTTAGATTTTACAGGGAAATCAAAATTGTATAACATTTACATGTCAACTTTTACACTTCAGGAATAAATCATTTATAAGTTGTTTTCGTCTCGGTGTTTTTAATTATTTTCAAAGTTTGGCTAAACATTCAGTTTTAAATAAATCTTAGCACAATAAAATCTTCATGTAATGTATAAGCAGTTCAATTTGTATTTAATAAATATTTTCACTGTTTCATGGGATATTTGTTGTCGTCCTGTGCCAGCTAGGCTGGCTGTATGGGGTGCGTTGCTTTACTTTTCCAACTGAACCCTAATTTGGTGGGGAGTTTGTCTTCCTCAGTATACCTATGTTATAAGTCCATGTTTATAGGACAGACAACCCTACACAACAAATTCATAGCAGAAAGGACAAAGACGGGGAAAAGAGAGAGAGAAAGGAAAAGTAAGTCCATCCATGCTCGGACCGGGATTTGGACACAAAACTTCCTTATTCGTAGTCGCACGCTAACCACAAGACTGAGTGATCGGCCTTGGAATACTTAAAATGTTGTTTACTTAAAATGTTTTCTTAATGTAAAGTAAATTAGGAATTCCTAAAATAGTTGAATTGTTATCCGTATGACTAACATCGTGATATAAAGAATGATTGCCATATTTGACTCCTACATAGGTTGTGCATGTTTGTTGCGTTTTGAAATGATTACTAATGCACAAGTAGGTTGTAAAAAATATTTGGTACATTGGGCAATCTCAAAGAATCTTTATAATGACAAACTAAACTAGGATGAATAAAATTCTGACATGCTACTCATACCTATAATGTAAGTAACCTATAATTAGAGTTTTATTTTACCAAAATAAGCGATTTTCTATCCTTAACGGTTCATTTACAAATAATGAGGGTCATTTTATTTCATCATTATTATCAGAGAATAGAGTATAAATGATGGACATTTTAAATGTGAGTAGTTGATTATTTTATATTTATTTTTTTACAATTGGACTATTTTAAAGTACTTTACCACAAAATAAGATTTTAAAATAAACACAAGAATATCATCAAAATCATAAATTAAATAACCAAATATACATTTGCTATTGCATTTTTTTTTACATTATTGCATTCATAGTCCATTTCTTAAAATTTATGATGCTTTTTTATTAATATTTCTTAAAATAATTCAGAAAATCTATTTTTATATTAATGTTTTTCAGTAGACTTTTAAATGCTCTATCATTAAATGCATGTTTCCGCTGTAGTACTCCGACTATTACTCAAATTTATATGATACAGGTAAGCATTCAGTTTTTCTTATTCCATTATTAATAATCTGCGTCAGAAAGCACTTATTCTTAGACATTCTTTTCCCAGTATTATCTTTTGTATTGCAAGAATTTCTGCAGGCGGAACATTATCAGAAATAAATGAATTTGGCCGCAGACATAATCGATTTCGGGATTCCATAAAGAAAATAAAAACCACCCTTATAAATGAATTTTCTTATGGGTATAAATGACTTTAAGAAGGAATGATACTAATTACGCATAGCTTTTTTCAAATCAGCTTTTTAAAATTAAATAAATTGATTGCATTTTTGATTTAACAAATGTATAATTTGTACAAAAGAATATACTTTATATAAAAATTTTTCTTTTGTATCATGTGGAAAGTATATTTAGTTATTTATTACATCTAGAAATATATTTAATTTTTTAAAATAATTTTTATTCATTTGTCAACATAATACAACAAAGAAAATATTTGTTAGCTATAAGAAAATTGCACTTAATACAAAAATATATTATTTTTTCAATAATTAAAATAACATCATTTAAAAATCATTATATAAATAATTTTTAAAAATTAAAAAAAATATATAATATAAAAAAATGTTACAAAAAAAACGAAACAACATTACTTTTAATAACTTTGTAAAAGAAATAATATGTACAACACAAACTTATATTGTGATGAAAATGTTGTAAAAATTCCTTGAAGGCAATTTTGAAATTTATTTCCACAAGCATCTGCAATGTGTGTTAAAATAATAATGCTTTTTTTTTTTATTAAAATTGCTCATATATGTGTTAGAAAATAGTCCAGATGTATTCAGTTCTTGTAATTTATCCTTTATATAAAAATCCTTTTTTCCGAAAAAATTTCATAAATTATGTTAATTCATTTTTCAAACTTTTTATTGAACATTTGTGTTTTGAAAAATAGGTTCAATGCTTCAAATTTTTCAAATTATCGTTTGAATAAAAATTAAGCACTTATTTCAGTGCAATCTTAAGTATTGTGTTAAAATATATTTTATTTCTCTGTATTAAGATTATATAAATATAATGTTAATACGCTAATTAATAATTTGCTAATAAATAATTGATCTGTGTTAGTGGATTTTTATCAGTATTGGTATTTCAGCATATTTCCTTTTTTAGTTAAAGTGAATATGGTTAATAAATTAAGTAAAATTATTTTAAAAAGGAGGAATATTTGTCTATGAATGGCAGATTACAAAGGTAAATAATAAAATTATGCATAAACTATTAAAAACATCCCCAGAAATACTAAACGGACACACTTTTTGTACTTCAAATCACAGTTTCAATAACTAAGATGTAACTTTTCATCTAAATGATTTTTACTAATAAGTGAAAATAATCAAATCACAGTTTTAAAACTAATTACTCTTAATAAATAAATTATCTTAAGAGAGTAATGCAGAGAATGATAAGCTTATGATTCATAATTTTACATTTAATAATTGAATGTTTTTCAGTGTAGGGGTGTTTTCAAATGAAAAGAATACCATAAAGCATTCGAACATTTTTGACTATGCATTTGTCACTAGATGTATAATTTTTTTTGTTTTCTTGAGTAAGAGTATTCAATCGTTAACCAACATATTTTCTGTACGATCACATAATTTTTCCTGATGTCATATAATATCATGTTTATATATTACAGGCTTTTAAAATCATATTATATAGTCTTGCTTATCTATACTAATAATTAGCATCTTAAAAAATACATTTCTCCTTGATACAAATTTGTTTTATAATAATGTCTTAATATTTTATTTTTTTAGAAATATACAATTAAAGTTTCATGTAAATAAAAAAGGAAAATAATTTGCTATACGTGAATCAGGATAATGTGATTATGATGCATAAATTACAATATTTATTCACAATTACATAAATAATTCATTTTTGAATAGAATACTTGAAATATTCTTTTACCAATAAATGAGTTTGAAAAATAAAAAGGAAATGTGTCATTAATACAATTTCATAAAACTTATTTGTGTTTCAAAACAATATTTATAGCATTTTTGTGACTTATTATTTTTTTATTTTATTTTTGAAAACGATCTTCATGTTTCAAATCTAATAATGAAATAAAATTAAAAAGCATCCTACAAAATATACAATTTTAGTAAGATATTTAATACACTTGTATAAGTAATAACTTTTCATGGAATAATAAAAAATAAATTATTTGCAAACATAAAGGTTCAATACGAATTTTTCATTCATGATCATTTGTTCTTAAATGGCTTATAGAATCTTTACAGTTAAGATAATCTAATTACAATAGAACTGTTTGATTTTCTTTTTGAGAGAACTTGAGCTTTCATCTTCATCCGTTAAAGAGGAATAATAATATGAATTTAACTAGCTCATATTAAAACAGATTTAGGCTCTGTATTTTTTGGCACACATGGGCTGTCGTGCCATAGGTTTAATTTTCAAAAATATAATGATATTATGTATTATTAAATATTTAAGTATTTAATAAAACCTAAATATTATTAATCGAAGCGTACACACTAAAATGAATCAATTAAGAGCAGTTTCATAAATATTCATAATCTCTTGAAACTTTTAATTTTTAAAATTTGAAAATACATTTGCTATAATTACTTTTTAAGCAAAAATTTAATTCTGTTATGTAATTCCTAAAATTTGAATTTCAGATGAAATTTTTTAACTAGTTTAGGATAATATGTGCTGTTATTAAGGCTTTTTTAAATATTTTGAATATAAAAAAACAGTTTTTAACTGCTTATTAAAAACAGAACTGCTTATATCCATTATGGCCTCTATTGATATATAAAGAAGAACAAGCAATTTATTGCAAAGTACATATTTAAAGAAGCAAATTAACGGTAATATAACGTAACATAATTTAAGCTCAACTATTTAATATATATGCATGTAAGGATATTATATTTTTAAGGTAAAACAATTAACAAATATATAATATTTGAGTTATACGATGATGATACTATTTGGCTTGTTCCATTGTTCCCAAAATATACTATTTGCTAAAAATGAAATGACAGTTGCTGAATGAATCTTACATTTAATTATTTCTTGTAAACACTATTTGTTACAATGATGTTACTTAAACTGTGTTTTTAAATAAACGCATGTCTAAAATTATAAACAGTGTCTGTTTGTAGTATTTGGTAAATTAATAAATCGTTATTGTGTCTACAAAAATATATTCACACATCCACAAAAAATTAAATTTTAGGTTCACTAAATACTGTTATGGAATTCTATAAGCGTGTTCATTTTCTGTACTGTAGTTTTATAATTTTCAATTTTTACAATTTCAAATAATATAAAATTTATACATATTCAATTAATTTCAATAAAAATATTTAAAATATATAAATTTTTAATATCTATATAATTGAACATTTTTAATTGTCTCATAGCCACTATGTTGTTAAACGCAACATAATCATAAAGTAAATACGTTACTAGTTATGTTACTTTACACTTTTCGATGCCGCCCATCTTGTCTAGTGGTCAGCGTAACTGACTGTGGATGGTGAGGTTTTGGGTTCGAATCCCGGTTTGGACATGACTGTAATTTCTCTCTCTAACTATTCTGTTTTTTCCTTTCCTTGTATGAATGGGTTCTGAATGGTTGCCTACCCTATAAACAGGTACCTATGGCATGTGTGTACTGAGAAATTTGGACTCCACACCAAAAAATATGGTTCAGTTGGAAAAGTGGAGCAGCGCACCCCATAATAACAGCCTAGCTGACACACAATAACAATAACACTTTTTGATGATTGGCGTAGCAAAAAGGAATCAATTGTCTCGTAAATTTGAAATTAATTTAAATGATAGCTGTAATACTTGATCTCATTTTCTCTGCTATCTTCTAAACATCCTTGTGTATTCGATAAATCAACCATTATTTGCGAAAAAAAAGAAAAAGAAAATATATTTAATAGACAGATACTACAAAATCAATGAAAACTTTGGTATTTGCAATTTAAAATATTTCTTAAAAATTCTACAATATTTTAAATAATTCTCGTCTCGGGAATAGTTATACAATCACATTTTCTTTTAGTTGGATTAAACTGAATCATGTATCTAGCCCACCCCTCACATTTCATATATTAAATTTCTTAACACAATATATTGTTGTCATATCTAGCAATTTTTTAAATGAATTCATATATAATTTGTTTTTCTTTGAAAATTTCGTATCTGAATGTATTTACAAACATTGTTATTATTGTCATATTTGACTTGATCGTCGACTTTGATTGTAGATTGTAGATGCTTGTAGACATTGATAAAGTCCAGGAACCCCTGCGGGTCATAGTGAAAAATGTGACATGCAACTTTATGAATCATCACCAAAGATTTACAAAGATAAATTCTACATAATGTAATTAATTTATTAATATTTTTTGATTACGTGATATAATAGTTTTAAAATTTCCTATTTTTATTTATAATCTATATCCACTTTTTAAATTCAAAAGTAATTAAAATACTGTTTAAAAATACGACGAGACATTTAATGATGGTTATTTCACTAATATGGTTATAAAAGTAGCATTCTTGAATTGTGAAACTTTATGCTACTTACCTAATAACTAATAATTGATTTGTGATTTATTGATTTATTAGATATAATTTATCAATTTGAATATTATAAAAATAAACTTTTGTTACATCTGAAAACTTCATGCATACAAATAAAAATCTCTAAGGCAAAAATACTTTATTCTTAAAATGCTTAGAAAATTATTAGGAATAAAATGATATTTCATAATTTAATTTTTGGATTACATGAGATGATAACAATCAAGTTTCTTTCTTTTTCGTTTATAAAGAGGGATGTGTTAGAAACACTTTTCATGCAATCTTTCAGAACGGGAAAGAAAAATATAAGAGAACTTTCGAAAACATGAATGTAGGGGGACTAGGGGAATAGAATGCACCGAAAAAAAAGAAATGAAATCTAAATCCTGTCTCTCAACTACCTGCAAGGAACTTCTGATTTGTTTTATTATGCTGCCTTTATCCTGTCACTAAGTTGTCCGGCAACCGGTGAACATGTGCAGTGAAATGCAATTTACGATAAGAAGAGGAATAAATAAGGAATGGTAAGGGAAAAAAAACTAAAGAAAGGAGAAGATTTCCTCTTTTCTTGATTAGACATTTGTGGCAAAACTGCTGAACGAAGCATATTTTTTGGTTCTTTTGGATGGGGGTTTCCTTTTAAGTTGTCTTTTCCTAGGAACGTTTGCCTTTTGGAGCAATAAAAATGGCGAAGTCACCATTTCCCAACTATTTTCGTTTTAATTCTTTGTTCCAACAAAATGACGACAGTCAGCGAACAAGATTGAAACTCTATACGATATCAAATTTTTCTTAATCAATATTGCGTTGTACTTTCTTCTACTCATCAGAGAAATAGAACAGAAGAAATTGTGCCTCACTTGCAAAAAGAAGGATTATCGAAAAGTATAGAGACTTATTTCGCTTAAAAATCATGGATTATGAAACTGATGTACAGACTGTTGCGCAAGTTGAATTTAAATTATGCATTCATTCATTGATGGGCGTTGCAAGCATTACTGAAAACGAATAATTGCTTTAAAATTAAAGCAATAAATTGCACATTTTATTCTTTAAATTAATTAAAAATTTCTTCATTAATGAAAGTAATACTTTATAAAGTAATGAAATGAAAATCTGTATTTCTTATTCAGGAAAAGTACAAGTGATAAATAGATTAACATAAAAACGTTATACCATTTTTTATGAATAAAATATGCTACGTTTAAAATAACTTTTACTTCAATGATATTGTAATTAAATATGGATGAATTTATTCATTCATATACACGAATTCTGTCCCAAAATGTAAGGCTCTATCTTAGTGCATTTATTTGCAGCGTATTCATCATTCTCAGTGGCCATAGAACTTCATGTTTACACAGTTTTCAGAAGGTTTTCATAAAAGTATATATAAAATATGTTTCAAAATCATCGAGTCATTTTGTGTTTTTTTGTCGTACAACGGTTCCTTTTGAATACGAGGACTAATAATACGAAAAACTTAGGAATAATAATTATAAAAAAATAAAGCATTCATAATTCACTGAATTAGTCTGTCGAAATCATGATATACACTAGGGTTTCACAAACACGTCGTTTGTAGTGGGAATAAAATGGGATGGTATTAAAATAAAGCAATGTCACTTAAATCGGGGAGCTTTCACTTCCCAACCATTCTAGTGATCTCAAAGTGACCGTGTTATGGAAACAAAATCAAGAGTGTGTACGATTGCTGCATTTTCAATTATGAAATGTTTAATTTTTTTAATTATGAAACGTATAGTTGAATCCAAATATATAATATAAACTTGTCTTACTCTACATTATTAATGTCCATTTATTTTTTGTTTGTAAATAACTAATTTTATTCTTTTAAAAAGAATAAAATTAGTAATTAATAAAATTAGTTTAAATTAGTAAAATTAGTTAGAAAATATACCTCTAGTTTAAAATTACGAAATTCACTGATTTATAGACACAGTCACAGGAATAAATGACAAATTTACTTCTAAATAATCTCTTGAAATCAAAACAACCATTTACATGATATGAAAAAACAAAAAAATATTCTATTTAACATGAAAAGAGAAAAATATAATGGAAAATATTTATTTTTTAAATATATAGAAAATGTTTATTGTGTTAAATATTTAAATCCAACTTAATTGAAAAGAAGGTTCGAATATAATTAATGTCTACCTAAAAATAAACTATGAAATACACTAAAATTAAATAGTCCATCAAACACACGTACTAAGATCGTTGTATATTAATGATGTTTTACGAAAAAAACTTTTTTGTATTAGTTATCAAATCACTATGGAGAACAAAGTGTGTACATCAATGAAAATTAAAAAAAACTTTGTCTTATTGATCAATCCTTCAAAATTGAAGGTAATTTTAAGAATTAATCTACCACTTCTTGATATTACATTGACAAAGAGAATAAAAGAAACGTCAAAGTTCTATGGACAGAAATTTTGGCACTAATCAAATATCTTTCCTTTGATTACGATGTAGTTAGATTTACTTGCATATGTTGTTTGCTCACTTATTTCGGTTTATAATTCTTGTAGGTATTTAATTAAGTGGTATAAGAAGGCATTTTTTATTTATAAACTAATTATGTAAAGGACTAAAGGTGAAGAAATTTAATTTTATTAATTGAGTTATGCAAGAACAGGAATAAGGGAATTGTAGAACTTATATTTGACAAGTAATGCCAAATCAATACAAGGTAGAGGAAAATTCTATATCACGAAATATTGCAATAGCTCAGAAGTTTGAAAAATCCTATTATTATCATAATCGTCATTGTTAGTATTAAAAAGAATGTTGAAAATATTTGAATATATTTTACTTAAAGTGACACAGATGATAATTTTATATACCTATTAGATTCGTAACTATTAAGTTTATCATACGGTGAAATATATGTTGTTGTTGTTGCTTATGACACTTGGACAAGCCAAGCTCGCTATGCCTTGGCAATGCGAATTTAAGTTAATAAGAATCATCTTTCGTTTTAATCAGAGCACCGCAAAGGTGAAAGTACGTCTTCCCACTTTCTTAAATTCTCCGGTAGATGGCACCACCAGAGCATCCAACCCCTCAATTTTGACATTGATCTGAAGAGGGAGGAAGTTTTCTCCAGATTACTGCACCCATGATAACTGCTCAATGACCGACCACAGGACTTTCGATTCTACGGATTTAACGAGCATGTATATCGCATGTAATCGGTGGGTCTTTGGTGGCATTGAGATTCGAACCCCCGCCCTTGCGGACGGAAGGCCGATACCCTAACCACTAGGCTATTTCTATTCTAAATTTTTTCTCAATTAAATTAATAAGTGTCCATGAAGATAAAAAAATCTTTCCGTAGCAAGATACTACAGTCTAATTTACAACACGTTTCAAGTCATAATACAACAGAGACGTAGAATATTAATATTTATTCATACAGAAAGGATTATTTTTCCAAAATATTCAATTTTAATTAACAAATTTTCACTAATAAACACTTCCAACATAGTTTCATTATTTTGATAAAAGTTTCAACACTTGTTAGTACTTTTAAAATGAAAAAGTAAGGAAAAATTCACAAACTTTAAATTTTTCTTCCGTATATGTATATTTAGTAGCATTGCAACGATTTAATATTTTATTTTGCTGATATGAATTTCACACTGTTCTTTTATAAGCAATTAGAAAATTTTATTAGATTTAGGAAAGAGTTGTAAGTATTTTCTAGTTTTAATTTCATCAAAACTATTGCCTTATATGATCAATTTTCATAGATATGTGTTGTATTTTCTTTAACCCCTATATTATCATCGAATTAATGTATCTTTTATGATTTGTGAGTTAAAATCATAAAAATATGAATTATATTAATTACGTTTCGATTACAATAATTTATTTAGTATACAACTATTACCTATTACCTCGCATTTTATAATATGTTAAAGTACCTTAAGTAAATTGTTAAGAATATTATGAGAAATGTGATTTTATTAAACAAATTAAAGAATTTTACTTGCATTATCATGAATAATTTATAATAATAAAAATGATTAACACATGAACAACTTAAGTACCCATTTGATAAATAACCAGAATATTACCAAGATTTTTTGTCAATGTAAAAAAATCTTCAAATTAACTTAATACAAGAAATTATATTTTAATATTTAAATATTTTTAATGCATTATGTGAGATAATTAAAAAAAACTAAAATATTAATATCAGAACTATTTAAATAACAGCAAGTACACATTTACGTAATTTATATTGTTAATTATATGTTACAAAAGACATATAGGAATTTGTTTTGTTTGGAAGATGTACCTAAATTGCTAATTCTATGAATTATGTTACTTATGAAAGTTATTTCTACAGTGAATATAAATACGTGTATAATGTTAAATTTAAAACAGATATCCTTGGTAGATATCATGTTCCTTCGTGTTGCAATAAGAAAATTATTTATCAACATTTTAATCCCATTTTAATGTATTACTTTTACTGTGGAATCTAAAATGTTTACGATGGTGATAATTGAAAACAAAATTAATTAATAAAATTAACATTTTTTGTATTCTACCAAGGATAAAATTATCAATAAAGGAAATATCAGTAATTTTTTAAATAAAATTATTTACTAGCTATTTATTAAAATGATACAATTTTATAAATTCTTATAAATATAAGTAGAACGTTATTGAAAGTAGTAATATCTAAACTCTTTCGACAAGATTAAATTTAAAATATTATTTGTTACCTGTATTTAATAATATTTTTTAAGAAAATTATTAAAATAAAATTAAGTTTACCACATTGTCAAGAGAATCCCAAAAATTTAAATTTAAATTATATAATATTTTTTAAAGTGAGAGATGTTGTTTATGTGTTAAGGAATGTTTAAATATATATATATATATATATATATATATATATATATATATATATATATATATATATATATATATATATATATATATATATATAACGGTAAGAATGATTGCCATATTTTAGTTCGCTCATAATTTTAACTTTTTTATTATATTTTTTTATTTTTTAGACACTTTCTCTAAAAGCTTTTTCAAATGGAAGTAAAAATATTTTTACGATATCTTGCATTAGACAAATCGGAAGGATTTATTTCTGAAGATTTTACTTAACGTCTTTTTCGGATATATTTAGAATAATATAAAAAATAAAAGAAGAAGAAAGCTATTTATGTATATGACTACAAAATCTATAAAAAGTCTTGAACATTTATTTTTCTTAAGTATTTAGAATATGAAAAGCTTTCTTTTTATAAGATATTTGGATATGGACAACTCAATTAATAAAGCATTGTCAGTCAGACATTATTTAATCATGTATTATTCAGCGTAAGCATTTAAGTATAAATACATTACGCTTCAAATTGGTTGAGAATTTAATGAGTTTGAATAGTGGAATGAGTTGAATTTATTTAAACTTGTGGCAGACTAGTTGATTGTGACAACGTGTCTAGATATTTATATGTATATACAGCTATATTTTTATGCATTTTGAATATTTTCATATACCTATTAAACTTTATATAAATAAAAATTAGAATATTTGCAAAAATAATGTGACCAATAAATTTTTTTCAATTTTTGATTGAATTTACGATTTAATAAATGTTTAATTGTGATAAGAATCCTTGATCACCTATTATTTGCTTGGTCACAATTTTATGATATTCTTTTCAAATAATATATTTCAATAATATAAGTATTTAGAATAGAAATAAGAAAATAAGAAAGATTATAAATACATAATTAACTGAGAGAGTTAGACTTTTTAAGAAATTTACGTAGACGATACAAATATTACACACAATTTATTTTAGCCTTATTTTGTTTATTATTATTATTATTTTGCCTTAAAGAATACATCTCAATAATTAATTAGCTGAAACGAATTTTATTACAGTTTATTTAACTGAGTTTTATGATCGAATGAAAAGAAAAAAATAATAACTAACCCTTTTTAGAATTTCTCAGTTTCAAAGAGAACTTTTGGTTTAAAGAAATTGAAAAAATAATTTCCTGGATATCTTGTATTTCGAAAATTTTTATTTTCAATGTGTTAAAATTTCAGCGTGAATTTATTTTATTTTCGAGTAGCCATAAAATAACAAACCAAAGTTAGTTTTTTTTAAGAAAATACTCATTTTAAAAAGTTCTAAATTTTAAAATACATTTTAAAAGCGAAATGATTGTTTATCTAACTTATAGAAGTAAATACTTAACTCTCTCTTCTATGTACATAATTCTTTACTTTATATTATTTTATTAAAACTATTACTATTTTTATTACAAAGGTCTCAGTATACTTGTATATATATTTATAAGATGCTACTTTGATATATTTAGGTTACTTGTGGTAAAGTGTAGTTAAATGTAGCAACTTACCTTACATTTAGTTTAATACATGATGGAATTAATTTAACTTCGGCGAGGAATCTTTAATGTTCCCTTTTTGTAATGGCACCATCCGAATTAAACTTATATAATTTTACCCAGATTAACGCGTCATCATGAATAAGAATATATTAATAAAAAATGAAATGTTAATTGATATTTTTGTTTCGGGACCTTTAGTAAAATAACAGCGTAGAAACAATTCTTTTTAAGATTTTAAATTAAAAATTCTATTATATTGTGTTTTTAATTCAAATGAATGTTTTAAATTCTTATGCTTTATTTTCTTAAGATTAAGGTTTTTACAAAACATATTCTTGTATTATATCTCGCTTCCCACATATCATTGCATTTAAAAAAGCTCTATATTTTGTAAAATTTTATTTTTATGCAAACCCAAGTATGTGAACTTTTATTTTTCTGTTGTTATTAGACTCACTTTTAAGAAATTCTTGGTTGTAAATTCAATCATTCATAAAATTTTAATGAGAAAAATCTTTTCGCTGAAAAGTGTTCTTAATAAATTATATATATTTTTAATATTCAATGTGTGATTTGAGAATGTTATATGCTTACTTTATTTTATTTCAACTTATAGAAGTGATAATTCTTAACTTAATACAGATTATTAATGTTAAATATGATATTATGAAATATTTCTCTTTCAACTGAAACAAATTTAAATTAATTTAAAGCAATAAATATAATAGCTGAGCAATTTCTTTCTAAATAAATAAAAGATATGTACTTGAAAGTATTTCTGCCAGACATCAATTAATAAAAATTTAAGCACCTTTTTTAATAAACTGAACATAACTGTAGAACAAGATATAATCCTATGAAATAATACTTAAATTTCAGTAATATAATAAAAGATATGATTTTTTTTGAAAAATTTTATTGCATTTTTCTTATTAATGTTAATATATAACACACAGATCAACATTTCCTGAAATAATGTCACAGTTCAAAAATTTCTGTTCATAAGTCAATAGAATTTTAATTTCCTAAACATTTCCTATCTTGTCATGAATGGTTATGGGGGATGTTAATCCTACTTATTCTATAAATGTCAGGTGTAATCTATAAATGTCAATAGTGCATAAAATTGTAATTGAAATTATAAGAAAGGAATTTTGTAATTTTTATCTCAGATATAAGAACATTTTTTGTTATTTATTTTTATTTGTAGTAAATAATTTAAAATAAAAATAATTCAAACTGAAATTTGAAACATTTATAAAAAATGTGCATCACATTTTATACTTGTAATCAATTTATTCACATTAATTCAAAGTATTTTGCGTACATATTTTGAAATTGTGTATCGCATCATAATATATACAAATTCATGATTATCAAAATAATAACACTCAAGCTTTAAAATTTATTGATATTTCATGTAGTATTGAATTGGCAAAAGTAAAAATTTCGATTAGTATCTATTGCTGAAACTAAAAATGCTAATAATTTTAGGATTTGACCAATGTGAACATATAAAAAATATAATACAATCAGTTATTATTACAGAAAGGTGGTATTTTTATCTGATTAAAATTTAGACGCATATAAACAAAAAATATATAATTCAAAATATTATAATAGTACATTTGTGAAATACAATAACAAGTTGTGTACTTATAAATATAATTTTATTTTATTGAAATTTAAAAATAAATATAAAATATTTTGTTCTTCTATAAACCAAATTATTCTATATTATACACTATTAATTATAGTATTCAATAGGTTACATACTATTAATTATATGTATTGTATTAACTATGGTTACAAAGTTATTTTTATCATTTCAATATTTTGCGCAGCAATAAATTTATTTTATTGTATTATTTACTGAATAAAAATAGAACAATGTTTTGCATATTTTAAGTCAACAATATTTATTATGTAAAATTTTATAATGCTGCTTATGTCATATCTGGCTGAAATATATATTCGAAAAATAAAAATCTGTTTCTTTTTACAAATTATGAAAAGAATACATTTAAGGAAAACATTAAATAAAAGAATAGCATTGTAAATATTTGAATATATATGTATTTCCAAAAATGAAATTTAACAAATATAAAGAATAAATGCATTCTTGTTTTGGAATTTTAGGAATAAATCACACAATACATTTTTTTAAAGAACTATTGATAAGAATTATTATAGAAAGTTGTTAAATTAACATAATTGTATAAAATTGAATGCAAATTCAATTTATATAAACTGTAGATGTAACTAATTTAATTCAAATCCATTAATTATTTTCAAGAATTAGTTACAACCCACTGTATATACTAACATGACATAAAAATGAAAATAATCTCTAATGTTTAAGAATTTTAGTAATGTTTATATGCTTCCTTGGAGAGAAATACATTTTAAAATGTTATTTAATGTTTACGTTTATTGAATTAAAATATATTTTTAAATAATCATAAATTTTATTATTATTTAACTCTTTGTTTTCTTAAACATGGATTTGTTTTATAAATACATAGCTTTTAGTGAAAAGGATATATAAATTAGAAATAATTATTTCATCTGTTTATGCAATTTTATATTCTTGAGCATCTATTTAATGGAAAAAAAAATTTAAAGCATAACTAATATAGAAAAATAATATAGGAATCAGAAGGTTTGTTTTTAAAGAACTTATTTTAAATGAAACAAGATATTGTTGATAGGTGAGCATCTCAAATGCATCATTTTAAAAATATGATTATGGATTGAGGTAAAATGATTATTTAAGTATACTCATTTATTATGTAGGGTATAAAAATCTTATTAATGCTAAATACATTAACTAAATATTTAAAATCAATGTTAAAACAAATTTTTTATTCTTTGTGATCACCGAATTTTTGTGCGGGATTTAATCAAGAAAGGGCGCATAAAATGGCATGTAACTTAAATTATGTTGTTTATCTTTATATAATATAAAAAGTAATAAAAATTTTATTTTGAATTTTTGCTTATATTACCTCTAAATAAGATAAAGTCTTATTAATGTTTACTTGAACTCACATTATCAATTTAAGCATTTGCTGTTAAACATTGTTACGATATTTGTCTCCCTTCTAGAATAAGAATTTTAGGTAATTCTTTTTTTTTAATAATCATTTAGACACAAAAAACTGAAAATGGAACAAAATGCACAACATCTAATCCTCTATTCATAAATTAAATAAAGATAGCTACTTTTTCAATGCTAAAATGTCCTTTTCGTCTGCAGAAAATAACGCATTTTGGATTTGCGATTGATTTTAACCGATAGAAAATACATTACAATAAAATTTAAAAGCTGCCAAATTTGATGGTTTAACCAAATTTTCCCTTACTGTATTAATTTTCCTATGCTACTTATGAAATAGATTTGATTTGTTAGAATAAATCTTTTTTTTGCATAAAAATAAGAGAATAAAATGCATCTTTATACTTCCAAATATCATGAGCTAAGAATTCAACAATATTTAGTTCATATTTTGATTTTACAGTTTTAATTTAGTAGTTGGTATTCAAAATATCGTAAATGACGAAGGCATTCATATAATATTTTAGCCATTTTTATAGTTATCATAATTTCTTCCATAAATATACTACTAAATTTGTGGAGAGTTAGTATTTAATGTTCAAAAATATCAACAAAGAACGAAGGTTTGGCTTATCAAATAATAACAATTTAATTTGCAGCTTTATAGATTCATGGAATAATTAATTTTCTATGGCAAAATTCTGAAGTTTAATTTAATTACTTAATTTTGCAGTTGATTTTTAAATGCATAGCTTAGGAAACATAGTCAAAATCATCTCTTACATAAATTATTGGAATAAACAGTTCTTTTGTGAAAACTAGTTAATTACAATTTTACGATATTTCGTAAATTATAGTTAATGTATAAATATAAAAGATTAATCCAAAATGTTTGAAATATTGAGCAATAAATATAGTATATCTAAAAATATATTTACTAAAGCAACAAGTCATTTTTTTCAACATTACGAGTAGGTTAGCTCTAGATACAAAATAATAAGAAATTGACCTTATATTATTAAAAACGTAAAAAAATTAGTTAGTTTACTTGGGAAACTCTTGGGAATTAATACTTTTTATGAGTAGTTTTGTGAAGAATTCCTGATGACCGAGGAGTTGTAAATTGTTTTTGGTAAATTAAAATACAAATAAAATAGAATTTGTTTGTCTTTTAATAGTCTTTATTTCTGATGCATTTAAAAACACTGGTACATGCAAAACCAATAAGAATCTTTAAAGGAAAATAATTTTAATTTTTAAAATTAACTTGTAAGTATTAAACTAGTAAATATGAATGAATTAAAAGAAAATCAAGTGAATTTGAATAATACAATAATGTATAATTTCTATTGTCAAAAATAATATATCGATTATTTGAAAGTTTGGAAAATGTCTTTAGCAGACAAATAACCTGCTTTTTCAATTTTTTAAGTCAAGATGTTTTCTAAGATTTTTAAAAACATTGATGGCTACCTAAATTGCAACACCAAACAAGACAAGAGATATCAAGATAAAATTTATTTTGTAGATAACATGTTGACTAAGTATCAAATAATTAAATTTATATACTTCTGTAAAGTGTGGTTCCTGACAAAATCAGTAGCCAGAGTTGTCGCCATTGTTGGATATCACCGCTGCCACTTGACTCGGCATTGATACAAAAAGACTTTGGATTTGTTCTTGGGGTGCATCAGACCAAGCAGCTTCCATACGTTGCTAAAGCTGATCTGGTGTGGCAGCTAGGTATGCAATCTGAGTCAATCGTTGGGCAACCGTGGACCACATATTTTCTATCTGTGAAAGATCCTAAGAGCTAGACAACCAGAGAAGTAATTCAATCTAGAGATTGACGATGAACCCTTGAACAATGCATGAGATGTGTGGTCACGCTATATCATGTTGAAATATGCATATGCGCAAACCCTGAAGATAAGGAAGAGATGTAACGCTGGCTGTTTAAATGACCGGCAATACGCACTAGAGGAGTTCGAGAGTGATATCCTATACCGTCCAATACCATAATACCCGGTCCAAAACCAGTGTAATGGTGCATAACGCAGGTGTTCAGCATCCTTTCTCCACGGTATCTCTAGACTCCAATATGACCTTCGTGGTGTGGTAGACAACAACGTGACTCGTCAGTGAGGACAATTCCAATCCATCTGCCATCCACATCCTTCTTTCATCGCACCATTGGCGTCGGAGATGTCTGTGATTCTGCATCAAGGGTAGACGAAGCAATGAACATCATGTGTTCAAACCACTTTGCTGTAAACTGTGTCGAATGGTACGCTCAGACACTAGATGATGCGTTACAGGCTGAATGTGCTGTGCTATGGTTCATGATGTGTTTGAGTGATCCGTCATTGCCATGAGCACAATTTGCCTGTCATCACGTGAACAAGTGCACTGAGGTGGATGTTATCGAACACGCGCGCGCGCGCGCGTCGGTCCATCGTACCCTCCTGCATCCATCGATTACATATCCCCATTACATTTGTTTGACTTCGTCCAACGCGACAATTGATTTCCCTGAAAGTTAATTCACAATCTCCGTTTGCAATGATCTGTCGAACTCAGATACTCGATCAAAAAATGATCGCTGTTTTCAACAAGGCATAATTAAACGTGCGTTTTTCTTTTTTTTAACACAAGAAAAACACAATTAATGAACTTGAATGAATTTTTTGACAAAATGGCAGTTTCAATTTTTCCAGAAGCAATTTTCTGCATCAAATCAACAAATTTATACTAGCTGTTACTATTGAGTATTTAAGAATTTTATGCAAAAATATGAAATCAATTTTTAGTATCACTAAAGTAATTTAAATTCACAAGAAATTTAATAGTTTTAAGTATATTTTATAAATAATGTAAAATAACTTAGTATCTAAATGATTTATTAGAATAAATCATTTAGCTAATAATATATTATTGACTAGCTAAATGATTATTTATATTATAATAATTTAAAAACTCTTTTACTTAATGAAAAATTAATTCCATTCCAGACAATTTTGTACCATTTTAGTTTTTACTCTAGCCTATGACACAATATACTCGTATAAAATGATGGTCTTCAAAAGTCTTGAAATGAATTCTTAGTAAATGAAAAAGAAGTCTTGAAATTTATATGTACTAAATTCCTTTAAAAACAAGTGAGCGCTATTAATCTGTTTGGAACTTTTGAAAAATCCAATTGAAGTTAAATATATTACTGTTAATATACATACTTTGTTATAAAAATAAACTATACTATTGTTAAAACAAATATGTATACAAACGATATATAACAAAATAATTAATTCGAAATACTGGAGTGCATTAAGTCTAATAATATTTTGGAAATCATATTTCCGACACATTAAACGCCTACATTGTAATAAGAATTTGTTGCGGTATGTTGACAAATTTTATCAGTACATATAACACAAGTTTTGATTTTTTTTAAAATAAAATGAATCCTTATTGCAGAAATATTTTAGGAAACAAAATGCTTTTCTCATTCAAATACATTATATGAAATTTATTATTTTCGTACTTCCAGACTATTATTTCATGCCTTGCACTGAAATGTCACTGTATAAAATGAAAAAGCTGGATTGCACTGTTTATAAAACTGGCGGTAATGAGAGAGAGAGTTTATGTTACATGATTTAGTTTTAAATAACAATCTGTTTTTTTAATCTTTAACTAGAAAAACAATTTAAAAAAATTCTGTTTTAGATATTTTACTATGTGCTATTATTATATTTACATTTTATTACATTTAAAACTTTTATTTTAATAATATATACATTAATTTAATTGCTACTTTTCTTATTTAAATGATGACTAAATGAGAAATATATTAATTTAAATAGATATAGAAAAACATTTCTTGGGTAAAAGGAGCAATTTCGCGAAAAAAGTGTAGTTTGAAAATTATTATCCATTCCAATTGATGACATTCACAAATAAACAAGTATTAATTACCTAATATCTTTCATATTGTTTCATCATTTTTATAATGATTTACCAAAAAAGCTTTTTATATAATTTTGTACACTTCAACAGTAACCTTTGAAATGTTCAACAGTAACCTTTGAAATCTCTTTCCTTTGAAATGTTTTTTAATAAAAATTTCAAGTTAATGGATTAGAAATATTAACATTTAGTCATAAATAAATTTCATTGGGACTTCAGAATTTATTAATATAAAATAAATAAGCTATTTAACTTGCTAGTTAAAAAGTTTTAATTGCGTAATTTAATTTGAAAAATATAAGAAATTTTTCAATCTACATTTTGTTACAAAAATGTAACAGAACGAAAATAAAGACATTACTAATTACGTTAAAATATAATTTCACTCATACGATATATTGTGTTGAATAAAGATATTTCTAGACTGATAAGATTACTATAATTTTTAAACTGTTACATATTATTTATTATTTATTTTAAGAAAATAATAAACTGTTACATATTATTTATTTTAAGAAAATACTATTAATAAACTTAGGTAGTTTTCCTGAAATTTTTATTAGCTGTGTGTTTGATTTGGAATATTACTTTTTAAAAAATGAAAAATTATATTTATTTTATAATATTTAAAGTTTATATTATTATAATATAAGTTAATATGTATAAACAAATACTACAGATATACATTCTTAGAAATGCAACAAAACATAAAATATATCGGTTTTTTTTGAATAAATGACTCTTAACTCTTTTTCAGAGCTTCGGAAAGGCACTGATAACCAAATATTACGAAACTACAAACATTTTGTAAAGAGAAAAAAATACACTCTACATATGTATCAGAAATCTTCAAAAGTCTTATTCTCTCCTACATACTTGCATATAGACTTCATACCATCTCTTAGGTGTTCTAGTCACGCAATGTGTACGAGGCGAAAATATCACAGCCAAGAGTTTCTGTCTTCTTTGTGATAACAAATAAAAAATGTTTCCAGGAAAAGTGTACAATACTTCAGAAAAAAATTGCCCCGTGAAATTTTCTTGCAACATTAAGGTGGAATCTTCTGCAACTATGCCTGATTATACTTGCAAATATAAGGAACGCTTATTTTCTATATCTTTTATCAAATACTATAGTTAGCAATTTTTGACGTTTCCTGCTCATGAATTTTATTTCAATTTTGTGCTTCCTTTATGAAAGAAAAGTGCAATGATTCTAAACATTATAGCTATTTAGAATTTATTCAAACTATTGTTCAATACCTCTTTTATGATAGACATATTTAATAGAAAGAATATTTTCTTTCAAAAAATACGAATTTCACGTTATTTATGAAAATATTAACGTGAAACGTCCCTGAGTTTGTCGAAAAAATATTTCAGATTAAATAACAAAAAATTAAAAATTTCAATGAAATTTACCTTAAACTATTATGCAATTAGTAACAAAAATCATAAACAGCATTTATAAATCTAATTGTAAATCTGCACAAATTTATCACGTCGGAATGAAATAATAATTTCTTTTTTTAAGAGCACAATATAAGATTAGTATTTTAAATTGGTTACTGGAAAATATTTATTTTATTGCATGTATATTTGAGCCATATAATTTAGTTATAATTCCTTGAAGATATTCCTGTAACAATATTTATTAATTGCGTAAATATTAATTTAACAAGCATATTATAATTACAGGAATAAATAATATTATAATTAACAATATTTATTAATTATAATATTATTTATTCCTGTAACAATATTATTTAGTTTTATGAGAAATTTATAAGGACAAAATGAGTTGGAGAACATGATATATTAATTTAAAATAATTTTTTTCTTTTATTAATTTACTATGTTGCTTGATTCTTAATAAATGCATTAAGGTTAAATATAATATATTTTAAGGTGTAGTAAAAATATTTTAGAGAAATATCCATTGTTTATTTAATACATTCATTTTAAAATCAAGCATTGAAACATCGTTTAATGATTTTTGAAATAAACTTATAAAATTAAATTTTAAAATAAAATATTTTTTAAATAGTTAAAAGTATAAGAACTTTCATATAGTATACACAATTATTGTTTTTTTACAAAAGGACAATATCTATCGAATTTTATTTTATGAAACATTATGATATTTATAGCTGGTTTAATAATAAATTTTATTTCATGAAGGATATTCGATCCATCAATTAACAGATTCGAAGCTTGGGTCCGGAAAAATTTAAAAATTCATGAATCATTTAAATATGCATACATACATACATATATATATATATATATATATATATATATATATATATATATATATATATATATATATATATATATATATATATATATATATATATATATATATATATATATATATATATATATATATATACATATACGTAATATATATAATATAAAAATTAAAATATTCATTGCGATTAATTTTATTATTTAATTATATGAATTAATACATTTTATTTAAACAAATAAATGTAAATTTTGCTATTTTTATTTACAGAGACAGCCTGATATTTTCTTGTAAGAATTTAGGTAATGTTTATATTATTTCTTGAAAAAACGGTCTATTGATGTAATTTTAATAAATACACACAATAGATATAAAATTCGCTTCATTTATTCTTTTAATTAGATTATATATCAAAATCAAAATTTTTATATTTCTAATATTTTAATTCCATATGAAACAATTATTAGTAATTTTAATGAGCTTGAAAAAATCTTAAATAAAATAGTTAAATGTAAATTATTACAGATAGTAAAAATGTGAAACAATATTTCATTGAATATTCTTCATACTAAATGCGAATTTTATTAAAATATAGAGCTTACATGTAGAAAAAATCAAACAATTAAGATTACAAATGGTTTTTAATGTATAAGTTATTCTTAAATGTGATTTAGCATAATACAGCACTTTACTGATAATCTCATGAAATTTTATCAAAAATTGTAAAAGAACTAGGAAAGATCAAATACCACAAAAGCAAAAACTATTAACCAAAATGTTTCCTATCTATCTTACAAATCTCTTGACTTTTACCAAAATGTTTTTGAAAGTAATAACTTTTTATTTATTATTAAGAGAAAATTACATCCTTTGGCATTAAACTAAATTGATGAAAAGTATGACAATGTAACTAAAGCATTTTTTGCATACATTTTATATTCATGTATTTAGTTAAAATTAGATTGTTTTTTTTAAATAATACTTTAAGATACTATTCAAATTTTCATCGTATCCACTGAAATGATTTTAATTGCATGGGATGCATTAGTTTTGTGACACGATTCATTCTGTAAGATATATTGTACAAACAGGTTTATCTAAAAGATCGTAATTTATTTCGAAATCTACTGAGACAATGATCTTCAATAGAATAATTTCATGACGATGTTTCTGGTAAACGAGAATGTTACATTCATTTTTAAACACAATAAGAGGCAGAGATGATAATTATTGTTCGTATTCATATCATGTTAAGTAAGCATAATCGTCTCTTTATTAGGAGAATTGCAACAATAATTTTCTTGTTGAATCAAAATGAGAAAATGCAGTCATTATGCATGTTAATATAATACTTAAGTTAAAAGTATAACATATATCTAATTATTTCGTAGTATCTATTATAAATTGCTAAAAGGTATATATCTTTAATTATTAGGTATTAATTTATACTCATAAACTAATACATGATGATTAAAGACATTTGATATTAGATCACACATTAATTCTGATAGCTAAAAATGAAAAATAAAATAAATTTTAATATGTAAATTTTTTTTATATGCTGCATGTATATCTGGTAGCATATTTTTTACATCATAAATGTATATTAGTTATTATTAACCAAATTTATTTTAAAGCTGCCTGGTGATGAAGCTGATGCTGAAAAATTGTGAAAGTATTTGACATGCGTAGAAATAATGAGAATTAGTTTCAGCAAATAAAATAAATACTTTAAAATTTCCCTACCACAGATGTTTTTAATGTAATTTATATTTTTAGTATAAATTCAGGAAAGCAGGAATTTTTAATGCTACCAAAAAAGTTCAGTATGATGGTCATTACTCCCGTTTCTACATGAAATTGTAATACAACATATTTCATAATTGATTATAAACTGTTCAAGAAAATGATAAAAATCTGCTTAATTCTCATATTTTTAAAAAATACGTTATCATCGAGATCTACTGAAGAATTTAGTTTATCAGGACTTGTGAGATATTTTGGATGACCTATAGTTCACAATCATTCAGACTGCCAAACATTACTTATGACATTCTCTTCCCTGAATTTTTTTTCAATAAGGTCTTTAAAGAGGATTAATATGTGCAAAGCTACATCTTGCAAAAATAGTTTGCATGATTTTGATGGCAAAAATATTTAACATGCTGGAAGACCAGGAGTTACCTAATTCTATATCAAAACTGTATAATTCTGCCCGGTAATATAGCATAGTACTGGATATCGAGCTCATAATTCTTTAAAAAGCAAGGGCCAAAGTAAAATTATACTACACCTTTACTCTTAGTAAAATGTAACATATAGGACTAAGATAGAAATTCTAGTTTTCAAATGGGAAAGTGAGAGTATTTAGTAAATTGCTTAAATGAAAGCTCTTTTCTTGGGCCCACGGAAGATACCTATTCATTTTGAATCAATATTTAAATGAGTTAAACATTACAATCAGAATCAGTATATAGTCATAATATCATGTTTCCACACAAATCATGTTTCTATAGCCTCTTCACAATTTGAAGTTTAAATAATAATTATGGATACTCCGCATGAACTTCTTGACTTTAAAACAAATATATCTAATTTTTCTCCTACAAAATGACGCTGATACTATTTAGTTCATTGGAAACATTGCCTTCTTCTATCTGAAGTGAAATTTTCCTTGACACTAGTGCCGAAACAATTTTGTTGTCTTCTTCCAGAATAAAATTTTTATACAGACTTTTTTTTCTGCACATTGGCTATCACTAAGCAAAGATGTTTAATATTCCACGAACTGTTTCGCCTTTTTTTCAAAAACCGAAATTGCATAAGGAAATTTCCGTTACAAAAACGATTCCTGATACATGACCGCATTTTGACAACCATTAGTGATCACATGGAAATAATTCTCAGCAAAACAGTTTAGATTTTATAGTAGCATGACAGAAATTTGCAATTATGCTTCTTTTTCACGGTTGCTTATCATTGGAAGGTACATTTTGTAAGAAATAACAAAGTACTGCATTTGAAATCACTGACAGAGTAAATGATTTGTTGTTTTTACTGTAAAATGGCTGATATTTAATGTTCAATTGAGATGGAGAAATAAATTATGATCATCAGCAAGTGCTGTCGAATTGATTTATTGACAAATTGTTTTAATTAAAAAAAATCAAAATTCATTTTAGAATCCATGTGATAATCTAGTAAAAGATAGTTGGTTATTGATTAACTTAATATAGTTTTATATATATATATATATATATATATATATATATATATATATATATATATATATATATATGTGTGTGTGTGTGTATGTGTGTGTGTGTGTGTATACGGCTATTTTAATAAAAAAATATCAAAATATATCATGAAGCTAACATAATAACATGTTTAAATATTTTATTTAAAACTTTAAATGATATATATTTAGAAAATGTAATATGAAAAGTATATTAGAAACTGGAAATATATGGATATGCGTACTTGTAGTTGGATAGCCGAATTTCTAAATCAGTTTTATATTTTTTCCTCCTTTAATAAAACCTTTCAAAATATTCATTTCAAAAACTAATTACTGAATTATATCAATAAACATTATTAAATTTTTTGCAAATATGAAGATGCTGCTAAACTGATACTTTAATCGGAAGCAGAATATTAATCTTATTTATGTATGCTTCGAGAAAACTTGACATTTGACTTTATTTATTCTCGAGTAATTTACAACTATTTTCTTTTGATAGAAATGCTTAAAATAAAATAAAGTAAGGAAAATCATAAATCTATGAAGAAATATTTGTAAACAGGATTAAAACTCTGTTGCTTTTTGTAACAGCGTTATATTATAAATGAAATAATTTTAAAGGTTATAAACAAATAATCTGTTAGTTTAAAACTACAAAAATATACCATAATTTTTATTTAATATTTATATATATATATATATATATATATATATATATATATATATATTAAATAATTATCAATATTTGCAGTTGATTTTCAACCTTAGAACGTATGCAATAATTAAACCGTATCACTCTTTACGAATAAGAGAACAAAAAGTAGCTTGCTGTTAAGGAAAAGAAAAATTGGAAGCAGATTGTCAAAAATGTAAAGAAATGATTCGATAGATTACTTCAGATGTTTAGTTTATTAGAAAAAATAATTTATTTTCAATATTTCCAAAATTTCTGTGTAACGAAACGTTCAATTATGTATCTAACATAATGATTTATTAATACATTTTAAAAGTAAAGGGTAAATTAATTTTTACATATTTAAATAAAATATTGTATTTATGATCTAATTATTTATAATTATTATATTATTGTCACTTATACTGATATTTAATCTGCAATAGTGACTAGACATATATATTTATAATTATTGAGTGATGCCTTTAATTTAAAATTTTATATTATAAATTATCACCAAATGATAATTTTAATATAAGGAAATTAATAAAATTCCTTGAAAAAAGATTATTTTAATAAGTTACCTTTAGTTCAACTGATTATTAGTTTCGCACAAGTTCAGCATTATACATAACTGAGAGAATAGAAACTCTGATCCGATCATTATGTTGGAAAACCACTTCGGTGGCAAACCTCTTTATTTTTGTGGCTCCGACTGTTGCCCCCGTGTTGCATGATATTGATAATTAGGCACACCAAGCGGATTTGCATCGCTTTCTTTCTCTTTAATAACGGCACTTTTCCCCCTCCCTTATTCTTCTCTTCATTACAAAGATGAAAGTGTGAAGATTTCAACAATAGGGCGGTACTTTTACCCTCTAGACTGAGCTCCTTACAGTCTACTTCTTTCCTCACATGCTCCAGACTGTGTACCGATCCTCCCCCTACTTTGTGACGCTGGTGTAATTATGTTTCCCCTTCGCCGATTAATTAACAAGCATTTTGGGGAACCCCATTTATTATATTAGAAACACAATTAGTAGTGTGTATGTCTTTCAAGTCACAGCAGCACGATGTACATGTTTTCTGAGAAAAAGCAATAAATCGTAAAATTTCATATTTTTCACATTGGCATAACGATTTTGCGTAAGCAAGTGTATGCTTCTCCTATTTTAATGCTAACGTTCTTCAATACCAGAAACTTAGATGCAGCAGATGCTTAGAATATTTATCAATATAGTCGTAATATACATGAATAATGCCTAATATATGTTGATAAATAAGTTTCAAAAAAGTGACTTTGCATTTATTTTAATTTAAAACTAAATTTTTTCCGCACTTAAAATTGCTTTAAATAGCATTAGTTGCATACATTAAGTATACATTTTTTATAAAAAAATCATGGTTTTACTTCAAGTATTTGCATATTTTATTTAGTTTTTTTAAACTATGGTTATTTAAGATTTACCATTATTTAGAATTAATTTTTCACTTACTAAAATGATTTATGTAATTAAATATTGAGTCTATATGAAATGAAGGACTGATTTATCTTATTAACCAAAAAATATTACTTTTATTTTCACCGATGTAAATGTAATTAGAAAGAGCTTTAATCACAAATATCTTATCTATATGCTCACGTAAGATATACACGTATTTTTTTTAAAAAAATCTAAATTTTCACTGCATGCATTGTGTGCTTGCTATGTATAGTTCTTGAAAAATGATAATATAAATATATAATAATAATTTTTATGCATAATAATAAAATATATATAATAATTAATATACATATAATATTAATTTGTATATATAATAATAATTTTTATATATTTTTATCAAATATAGACTTCCCACATGATTCATATTTAAACCCATTTTGATGTAAAGTTTCCAATGTGAGGGCTAAAATCAAAAGCAATTAGCAAATCCTATAACTGAAATATATATATTAACTGGATTGTATTTAATTTCAATACTTTTAAAATATCATAAAAATGTACTCATGTTCAAAATAGAGAGGGGATTTTCACAGAATTTAATTTTTTGAATTTGTGAAATTCAGTTTATGATTTTAATACATTTCAAAACAATCACATCTTAAACCCCAGAATCTAAAACTAGATATAATTAATAGATATTTAAGATATTTTAAATCGTGTAAATCATACTTAATTTGTACTAAATACGATTTAAACTTCCAAATTTTTAAATTTGAAATGACTTAAATTTAAGACACTTCAAATTTAAATCACTTTCAATAGTAAAATTTACCAAATTTTCACTTACATTTTTTATGTGTTATTTTATTTTAAGGTGAATTAAACTTTTTAATTTTAAAGTAAATAGTAAATGAGACATTTGTGGAATTTTTTTAAAATTTATTAATCTTCTTTTTATAATTTTCTCAAGTGATTTTTTTAAAATTATTTTCTTGTTTTTAGAATCTGAAAGATTTTAATGCAGCTAAATTTCTTAAAACGTTCATTCCTCATGACGTCCTATTCGTAAACATTTAAAAATATGTTGAAATATTTTATCAGATTAGATCCAATATCATTTGATATTATGTTGAAAAATTAATAAAATATTCTTATTGATAACATATGATAAGATGTAACTATGTGTTTGGAAAAGTGTGGTTTTCATTAATTAAAACAATCATGAAAACTTATCAGATATGAAACATTTGTATTCCAATACATTTTAACATCAAAATAAATTACATGTAATTTGAAAATTATAGAAAAATATATAGTAAAATGTTTATAGTTTTTGTGGAAAGTTAGGAACCCGAATAGGAAGAAATAATATTAAATTAGATTAATTTCAAAAATTTTCACTAACATCAAAAGAAACTATTGAATTTACTTCAGAAATTAAGAATTTTATCAAAAAAGAATATCCATTTTAATTCATTAGAAAGCTTTGATCACTCACCGGTCTTTCATTGACTAACCTATCCTAGTAAATAAGGCTCGAAACCAACAAAGTTCGAGTCTACAGGGTCCGATAACACCCACATTCTCGCCAAATCCAATCATCGCTAATGTATATCAGATTAACTTCTTGCGGATTAGGTAGAGAGAAAATCTCAGACTGCTTCAGCTGGCAGGAATACTGAGGATTATATTCATTCAATAAAAGAGAACTTTTTCAGTTGGATTTCATGTCCGTTCCTCTTTTGTAGATAGAGTATCTCCATTTTCCGTTACCACATTTTTTTCTTCCGCTGTCATTTCTATACTTAAATTGCATGCTTGTGAGCACAATGATAAAATAGAGCAACTTGAGCTAGGCAATTAAAACCGACTTAGAGAAACAGATAAATAGTCTTTCTTGGACTTGACTACGCGGAGAGGATTGAAAGGATTTTCCATTTAATGAAGTCCTGATCCTCTAAGACGAACTTCTGTCTACCGTATGGTTATAGGATTCATCAATTGTTTCTTGATTTAGTTTATTTAGGAAGGATTAATTCTGTATAATGTGAAAGAATCCTTTTATACTTCGAAATGGGATACTTTTGATTTTTACAGCACTAAAATAGAAAAATGAATTTTTCTACTGATATACAAATGAATACAATTTAAAAGATAAAAATATGTAGTATACATTATACTATGTGAAACTAAAATTCTTCAATAGGAAAATCAAGTCTACTTTTATTTACAATTTAAGTTTTATTAACAGTTACAAAATTTACGGGAATATCTAATTTAAGAAGTTTAACTTAAGAACTTTAAACCTAGGCAGAGTTAACATCCAGCTTAATCTAATATTATTTAGTATTATGCGAAATAAGTAAATAAGTTAAATGTAAAATTACTTAAGGTGCGGAAACATGAGAAATATCTAACTCTTACATGTTTTCAACTCTTGCATATATATACATATATATATATATATATATATATATATATATATACATATATATACATATATATATATATATATATATATATATATATATATATATATATATATATATATATATATATATATATATATATATATATATATATATATATATATATATATATATAATATAAAATGCTTTCAATTTAATCGATATTTAATAGTCAAAAATTTTAAATTATTTATATTGATATTTTCCAATGCAATCTTATTTCTTATTGTCGAAAACATTATGTGTGTACTATATTATTTCAATATAACTGATGAAATATATTTTTGATATTTTAACGCATGTAGTTTCTTTTATTCATGAAAGAACATATGTTGATATTGATGTATTAAAATTAAAGCATGATGTATAAAAGTTAAATAATAGAAAGAAGATTTTACAAATAAAATAAAAGATATTTAAATATTGAATTTTAAAATTGTAAGTTTTACTAAAAAATAATTTACTTTACTATGATGTTGTCATAAATCTGAGAAAAGGAATAAAGTAATTAAATATATTTTAAAATAAAATCCACCAATTTTACATAATATTTTAGCACATGTTGTGTTTTACATTCATTTACATCAAATTAATAAAATCCAAAAAAAATGGAACATGGTAAATAGCTACTACTAAATATTCCCAGAATATTGTACTTATATTGATAACATAACTTCGGTATTACAACTCATTACCTCAAAAATACTAATCATTGGTTCTTAGTTTGTTGAAATATTTTTTTGTCTGTTAATAAATCAGTATGCCATCATGTAATTAATACCAAAAATATCTTAACAATAATTACTTGATTTTTCAGAAGTCAAATTATTTGGTAAATTCTATTCTGCATAATCATAAAGATAATATTTTTTCAATTTTTACTATGTATCATATATAAGATACTAATATTTCATTAAAATTTCCGGTCACCTAACATACTTAATTAAATAATGATATGAAAAATATGAAGCGTAAATGTCTTCGTTTTCAATTCCCTACTTTAATTCACCCGTAAAATTTAACAAATTTGTCACGAATAATGATTTATGGAAACTAAGTAGATGAGTAATAGTTTCCAATAAAAATATCTTTTACCATAAGCTAAAATTTTACCATTCAACCGAAACCAAATGGCTCTTGTATAATGCTTTATTATCTTCCTGGAAAGACTCCATAAAATGGTCGCTTAATTTAATTCAAAGCTATAGGCCCTCGTGTCCTTAGACCTGGATCAAATTCTGATGAGATCGAACGACCGAAGCGGAACAGGCTGGAGAAGTTAGGGAAGTTACCCATTTGCCTACTTCGATCAATCAAGCGAATATCGAATTTTACCTGAGATGCATGTCTACAATCTATTTTAACTTTTAAAGTAGTCATTTAGAAACGACTTTCTAAATGATTCCCTTTCTAAATAAGGAAGATTCAAACGAGTAAAATGGTGAGATTCGTTCGAAGTATATTCTACTTCCCAGAAAAGCCATGGAAGAAGTGAAGCGTAAAACTGAAAATAAAGTGTTTCCAATTATTGAAAAAGAAAATATAGAAATATTTCAATAGATAAAACGTTTAAACTCGACACTCAGTTGCCAAAATTAAAATTAAAACTTAATGGTTTTCTGATGGTATAAATAGTGTAATAAAAATGTCGCGAAATATATGGAGTATAAGAAATGAAATGTTGTTATTATAGGTATGATGAATCTTTATTTTTAATGTATTATTTATGGGAATTAAACATTTACTTTCATTAAAGTGCAAGTATATTTATTATGTAGCCACATAAATGCAACGCTAAACAGTTAGTGAAAACAAAGGCTTTATAAACTAGAAATTATTTTTAATGATCCAGTACTGCCCATACAGAGAAAAAATTCTTTAATTATACATAAATACATATAGTATCCTGATCTTGAATTAATGAGATATTACTAAAAACTATGATTTTAACCAATGCACAAATAAGTAATACTACTTATTTAAAAGCTTATATGTGTTAAAGAGCTCGTAATTTATTACATCTAAAAATTGAAATAGTTAATATCTATTATCTATTGAGATGTCTTGTACATGAAAATTACATTTCAGTATTTTATGACGAAACTGCGAAGTAAAATAAAGAAACCAAATTTAAAAATGCATTGTTTTTAAGCCTTATTCTGATAAGGTTTATTCAGTCATATGCATATTAAAGTTAAAAGAAAACCTGATTACCACGGTAAAGTTGTTAATAATTTTCTGTTACAAATTTTCATTGCGTAAAATGTACCAATTTAAGATATGAAATATTTAAAAACTGAAAAATTATTGGCTTTTATTATTAAAAAAGGTGAATTAATTATGAAATTTTAGTAAAAATTATTTTTTGTAGAACGCATTTAAGCAACACAATTAGTGTAGCAATATAAAATTTAATAATTAGTTTGGAACTGCTTGACTTTTATTGTTAGCATATATTAGGTTGGGGAATAATTTCGTGGCGCTTTTACCAAAGACTGTAATTTAAACATAAAACAATACTGATATCAATAAGTTTTTCAATTATATATTCGCTGTTGCTGTTTACAACCTCTTCCCACCTTTCGACCAATTTGTTGATGCCGTTCCGTCAAAAATCGCCTAGTCTGGTGTCAAAGAAGCAGTTGAGCCAGTTTTTAAGGACCTCTTGGTGCACTGGGAAATGCTTGAAAAGAATACCAAAATCAACAAGGATCTCTACATTGCACCCCGTGAATGAGGCTATTCGACTGAAAAGACCTGATCGATATGGTCAAACCATACTCCTTCACGACAACACCTGGCCCCATGTTTCTCAAGTCGTCAAAGCCACACTCCAAGAGCTCGAATGCGAGATCCTTCAGCATCCGCCATATTCAACGGACCTTGCATCGACCGATTACCATCTTTTCCACTCCTTGTCCAACCATTTGAAGGGCCTTACCTTCGATAACAAAGAGGTCCTTAAAAACAGGCTCAACAAATGCTTTGACACCAGACCAGGTGAATTTTGTATGCAAATTTTTAATGTTTTAGAAAATGAAATTTAATTTAACCTTATAGCTAACTTATGTAACAAAAACTTCGTGTATAATAAAACACACGAATAACAAAAACAGAAATAAAAAGTAAAAATATGAAGAATGATAACACCACATGACCATAAGAACTTATATCAGTTTGTTCTTTGTAATTTAAAACAATTATAATTTCTTTTTATAAATTTATTATAATAATAACAAATATTAAGATAATTATTATGAATAAATATCAATATTTATTTTTACAAAAATATCCTTTTAGTTTAATAATATTGCTTAACTCTTTCATGATAAATGTTTGCTTAAAATCATTAGATATTTTGTATTTAATAATGCATGATAAGGGTCTATGGAAACTCTAATACCCTTCTCGGGGAAAATGATTTATAACTTAGAACTAACCTCAAAACATGAATTCTAAGATATTTCTTTCACGCAATCAAATGTTTTACTCAACAAAATTAGACAATTACTAATTAAAAGTATCTACCGTGCATAAACTTTATCAATAATTTGAGCTCGGTTAGTGAGTGGGTATTTTATCCTGTTACTATTTAACTGCAACAGAATTCCTTTTAATTGCTTTGTTTTCGTTTGTAATCATATTTTATTCTTACTTTAATTACAAATTTCTCTTTTTTTAATCTTACATATACGACATAGTTTTTTTTTTATCTAAATAATCAAAAAGTAATCACTTCTATTTGACAGTGAAGACGATGGTTCGTATAATGCAAATTGACTGGGAATTATATTTTTGATTTCATAAACTGCAGAAATGACTCTACATGTAAAAATGGCACAGTATCTTATTTATATTTTTTTTATAAAAATAAATAATTACAATAAAAAATGTTGATTAATTCATGGTAAATTTCTATTTTAAATGTAGCAGAATAAATATAAATGTATACTATATAATATATAGATCATAGAAATTAAAGTTATTAACACTTTTCTTACCTAAGAGTAACAGAACTTTTACGAGTTGTAAAAACTTGTTTTGTCTAGAGTGTACTCATTCATATGCTATATCAGAGCCATTCAATTTTATGTTTGATAAATGAAACAATTGGTATGAAATGTCAAAGCATCTATTTTCTTACGATATATGTATTTATTTTTAAGAATAATAATGATTTGGCATAATATCTCTGTTAATGATCAAAATTATAGTGAGAATCATAATAATTTTTGTCATAAGAGATATTATGTTCTTTAAACACAGTTAGCTAAATAAAATTGTAGAAATACACCAGTAATGTATATTTATGCTTCCATTTTTTTGTGAAAAAATTCAATTATCACATAATTTGTGATTTTTTATTGATTAGAGTGCCAATATTTATTTAATTTGGACCCGTTAGTTGTTCTTTCTTAACCCAATAAATCATACCATTTATGTAGTATGATCTGAGAAGAAAATTTAAAATAATAGAAGCAACTCCTCCATTTTATGTTGGAAATAAATACATTTTATTACTTCAATAAATATAGTAAGATGTTAAAAATGGATATTACACTTTGAATTTAACCAAAAAGATGAGAAGATATTGGATATTGGGGAGGGTGCTTGGAAATTTTCTGAATTTCCTACCTTGCTACTCGGGAACACATACTACTATCTATGAAGAGGTCTAAAAAAGACCAATTACATGATGGACGTTAAAATCTTTACATTTAACATCTTTGACGTAAAAAATTAAAATTACAAAAGTCTTAGGTTGTTAATCAGTCAACACGGCGGTGTCAAATGGATATAGCGCGAAATAAAGTTTAATCTGGAGTAAGCCATCACATATTGACCATTTCTTTCAGAAATATCTATTACTGAAAGTTAGAGAAATAAAAATATGCGCGATAAATCGTAAACTTATAATTCAATACAGAAAAGAAAAAAAATGCTCCTTTAAATATATTTTAAAAAATAATAAGTCTTGGAAAAAAATTCTCTTCCAATAAATTCTCATTTGTTTCATTAAAATCAAATTTATTTAATTTTTGAAAAAGTAATACACAGTTCACAAAACTAAACTAAACTTGTGCAACAGGTTTTTTTCATAATTAAAAATGATTTAAAATCCATATCTACTTAATATTCCAACAATAATAAAAATATTGTAATTCAAGATTTTTCTAGCAAAATTTCAGCATATATAAAAATTATATTAATTGATTTATTAATTATTTTGCTGGTAATTAGAATTTTTTAAATAAAAAAATTACTCAGAAACTTTATTAAAACATTTCAGAACATAATTAATTTCTAATTTATTTTCATGGTAATTTTGATGTAGTAAGTTTTAACTATGATATGATATCTAATTAGATTTCTTACAGACTTATAACAGAAAAAATATAATATTCATAAGTTTAATGAAATTGAATTTTTCTTTATAGCCTATATTTTCTCACTTTCATTTTAATTAAGAAATAACATTTTATATGATCTAAATTATTACAAAAAGCATCTTTAACAGCAAAAGAATAGAGAAGGCAATTTAATTACCAAATCAATGTCCTATATAGCATATGGAGACCATATTTCAAACTCCTTTGTGTATTAATATGAACTAGTATGTTTTGCATAAAGTAATAGTTATAGAATTTTTTTTTCTGTAAA
>CM075862.1:56635729-56690729 GCA_037975125.1 Latrodectus hesperus | reverse complement strand
AAAAAAAACAAGGATAGCTTACAAATTTCAGTTGACGCTTGTTTTTACGAACTTGCAATTTAAGAATATTCACGAATTTGTGAACTATTAGCTGTTAAATAATAGAAAGCCATAAGCGAAATATTGCGTGAAACTGTGACACTTTATTTCTTATTTTATAGTTGAAAAACTTGGATCCGTGTTATTATTGGAGAATTGTAAATCTCTGAATTATGGACAATTAAATACAACATTAAATTTTAATTAATCAATGCAATAAATAAAAACTAACTCCAATTATAAAATCGAAATTAAAGGAAAATATTTTCATGTATCCTAATACGAGCCATGCCAATAGACAATGAGTTATTATTGAGGTAAACTTCCAATATTATTCCATTCAGAGTTTTTGGAGCAATACATGTGTAATTTCTCCTGAATAATTTAACTTTCAACTTTGTATGTATTTGAGTTTATAAACACCTTCAAGTGGAAATATTGAATGATGCTATTTGAAGGATTGATCATGTCTTGAATCTCTGGTCTTATTAAATTGGCATTCTAGGTGTAATAGTCTTGTAGATGTATCCTTAGAATTATGCAAAAAAACTATATATATCTCATTTTAACCCGTACTTGTTATTAAATAAGCCACTGTAAATGATATAAGACAAAATAATTTTATCTGACGAATGAAATGAGGATAAGTTATCCAAATTGAGCTGTGACAAAAACCTGTTGTTCCCCGAAAGAGTTCCAGACTTCATGAATCTGGATTCAGATGCAATTCATTCGTAAGAATTATTACATAATTAAAAAATTGAGAGCATTATAAATTTGAATAAAAAGATTTTTAAGATATAAAACATGAAGAAAATAACTTATTGCTGCGATCATCTGCAAATTAATTAGAAAAATGCTTAACAAGGCACGGGTACATTTTGAAGAAAACAAGAGTGAAATGATTTTCGATATTGAAAAAATATTTTTAAAGGTGTTGTTTTGAGGTAGAAAAAGTAAGTGATCACTTTCATTAATTTTTCCTCAATGAAATGAAATGAATTAAACATTGTTTTTAATTAGGAATTCTATTTTGAGTTGTTAAATATTGGCTTGTTCGAAAAGTAATTTCGTTTTTCATGCAAATGAGAAAAATATAGAAAATAAATATTGTATTGTATTACATACTTCCCATTCTAGTCTAGTACCTTTTACTATCTTTTTTGTAGTAGCACAATTCCATACTTATATAGTGGTTGATTTTTACTAGCAAAAACCTGATCCTAGAGGGAAAAACGAAATTATTTTCCAAACAACTCAGTATAATGCAAACTAAATAATTTTTTTCTAATACACTTTATAAACAGAGAGCTATGTGATAAAAATAATTTTAAGATCTAACAGTCCTTTTTCTACTTTAAGAAATTATTATATGAACTAATTTACTGATCCTTACATGTTCGTAAAAACGAGCGCTAATTAAAAAATAAGGAAAATTTGACTCTCATCAGCTTTCTTTCTTCATCCATAAAGTCCAATGTCCTTTGAGAGTTGACATAGTTTCGCATTAACCGTCAAACCAGAATATATATTTTAAGGGATCAATTGATGAATTGACCTTCAATTGCATTAAGTGACCTTTTCGGTTTACACAAAATCTTCCTCTGTTTCTTGTAAATCTCTTGAATAGTATTTAAATCTTAACAACATCAAATTGATTACTTCAGTTAATAATCTCACACACATAGCACTTCAAAATACTTTTCTGAAACCCACTAATAGCATCTCATTGAAAATATTTAATTGCTTTCGAAGAAATTTTAAAGATGATTGTATAGTGTCTTTAGAAGTTTCTATGTTTAAATCGAACAACTATCCCAAAGTCTATAAAATCAATACTAATCAGCAAGCCATAATTGTGAAATTTCATGCAAGATAGCATACTGTAGCTCATAACTGCCAAAGCATGGCGTCATTTGTTAAGATAAACTTGATGCACCAGTTGATCAGCCGCTCTCTCCTATTTTGTTACTTGGCGGTTTTATGGGTCACAGTTCTATGCATAAAAGTGATTATAATTACTTGAACTGCTTCTGGTAGAAGTTATTTTCTAAATACATTTGTTTAACACCGACAAGACATCATATTTCCACGAAACCTTAATAGGCTTTATTTGGCAATTTGTGATTCATTGCTGATTCCTTCTTAAAGCAAATCGTAATTGATAATCAACACTGTAGCGTACATTATATTGTAGTCTCCCAGATTATGTAACATAACTAACACCTATTTACGTTGTTGAATAAACTGGAATTTATTTTTTAAATTGGCAGCAATTAATAATGCAATGGTTTTAATTGGAAATATCAATGTTGAATAAGAGTTGAAAAATCCCTTGAAACAGTCACATATGCAGTAGATGCAACAATTACAGAGAGTTCCTCAAAGCCATGTTGGCATTTAAAATCATGGTAAAACATGTAATACTAACACTACTATTTATGATTTTCTACATTATTTTCCTGAGGTTCCATAAATCATTATCTCAAAATTCATTGTGAAGAGAAAAAGGATTCTTGTCTAGCTGCATATTTTCATGAGTATCTTAAACATCCAGTATGCATTTGTGGCTGTACATTATTGTAAACAATGGTATTTATTATATCTTTTCAATCCCTATTTTGAATACCAGGGCTGATTTATCAACGTGTCTTTGGTAAACCTTCTCTATGGTTTCAAAATCTGATTGATGTCCAGTATGGAGATACTCCACAGTGTTATATTTAAAATGAAAATAGCTGTTAGTAACACAGTATATTTACTCTGCATCAATAATACTCTACATAAACCCTCACATTCAGTTCATGTTACAATATATGTTGACGATCTGCCAAAAAAACTTGCCAAGGGTCAAACATACCATATCAAGACACAACAAATATCAGTAAGCAAACTTGCTACTTGTGGTACTGAGATTGAGATTATGTTATTTAATAACAAGAACTGTTATTTCCATTTCTGTTAGACTAGCTTACTTCACAAGGAAATTAGTTTCTCTTGATCCTGTGATATATGTACGAATAACACAACTTTACCTGTAATCAATGAGTCAAAATTCTTCAGAGTAATATTCAAGAGATGGTTATCATTTTATCATATCCTACATTTGTGGAAAAATTAGGAGTAATCACTTATTATTCTCAAAAAACTTCCAGAAACATCTTGGGTATAGATTGCATATCACTTCTCCAATCAATGATTTCATCCTGAATTTACTATGGACGTTTTGTTTTTAGATTTGTGCTATTTTGCTATTAATTGCAAACTGGACACTGTCCATCACTGTGATTTGAGAATTCCCACCGACGCATTACCTACATTCCCCATTTAGTGCCTTCATGCATTTTTCAAACAATTATCATTAGACTTAGAAAAATGTAGCTGTTGTAGCTGTTTCTCACTTACTATTGTAAGCTCATGCCTGATCACTGTCATCTATTAAGTTTCATGTCTACCAAACTTACACTTAAAAGATTACACAATCTTCTTCCATTTTACTTCACAATTTTCTTCACTAGAACTAAATGTTTTCTATTTTTGTTTCTTCTATGCGTGATGCGTTTCAACAAAGTATACTTTTTAATGCATCTATCTTTGAATGATCCACAGATAACTATTGTAATTTATTTTGCTCTGTATTAAATGTCGGACATAATTATCACTATTTTTCACCAATTATGTTTACAACTTTGCTTTTAGAATTTTACGTACACACTAATGTTCACGTACAGTTAAGAACGTTACAGGGCATGTTTACTATGGAGTATTTATTAGTAACAATACTCTTGCAGGGTTATAAATTTATATGAAACAAAATGTAAAATATTTATAACTCCTATATGTTCTAACTTTAATCAAATTATAAATGTCACGTCAGACATTGGGCTTTAAGTTATATGACTTGTATTTTGGTTAGAACATAAAGGCTGTGACTGACCGTGATTGGTTATGATGTGGCCGAGGCGAATAGCAAAATTCTGCAGGATCCGCTGATGTGTCGGACATAGATGACCTACAGCATTCCAGTTTTCAGCTTAGCAATATATTTGATATTATTTCTGTACATTATTCCTTTAATACAAAGCAACAAAAATGAGTCACATGTGATCAGATCCAGAGAATATATGACCAAGCTAATCCTAATACAATGAAGTTTGATGATATAGAGACAGTATGAGGTGCCTTAATTTATCTTCTTGGACAGCACTCTCTTAAATGGATTTGAGTTCCGTCTTAAATAAATCGCATCTTGTCAAAATTAGGAGCAATTAAATTATATCAATGAAATCATTTTTTCACCAAAATTTTCACGAACCTTCAGTAGTCACCATTTCATCAAGAATACCACACCAATTATTTCGTGACTAGGTGTTGACCACCACAGTTAAAATGAAGAACCACAGCATACCACAAATGAGGTGAAGAAAACATCACGAAATGTGGATTTCTAATCTCCCAAAATACTAATTTTGCTTATTGACGAGTCCATGTAAATGAAACACTTCTAAATTAAATCATATTGACATCACATTCTTGTTTATGTATTTATTTTGTGGATTTTAATTTTATTTAAATATTTACATTTTAAGCAAAATTATAAAGGTTTCTTTTGGGTTTTGAAAAAAAAATCTTATAATTTTCTCACTTAAGTTTGGAACAGCTTGTACTTTTTGAACATTACGCTACAGAACAGAACACACTGGAGAAAATTATAGCTTTCATTAAAATTTCTTATTTTAATACGATACAAAAAAAATCAGTTATTCATATATTTATTATAGATTATTAAAGTATAAAATTTAAAAAAATGGTTTTCGTAGTACTGATGCTTATAAATTAAATTTTTATAATTGTAAAATCTTTGTAATAGCAGAATAATGTAGAAAGAATCATTTCGAGAAACTTATATCTGTTTAGTATAATATTTATTTTTTCTTCTTTTTGCTCCCACCAATCTCTGATACCCATAAAATTTTATTACCTTATGTTTTTATTTTTATATTTTATTTCTTAAAAATATTTTTCGCTTTAGATGAATTTTTATGCATATGGGTTTACTCAGATACTTTGCTATGTTCATCAATAAACACAATCCATTGGGCTATTCAGCTAAAATTTCACTGATTTACTAACAAAAATGTAAACTCATTATACCTTATACAAGTATCCAACAACTAAAATGAAAATACATTAATCTGCATTTTCCATTTAAGCTGCTGGGTACTTTTACATAGGAAAGTTAAATATAGCTATTTTACATGATTTAAGAAATTTAAAATTTTCCTTAATAGTTTCCTTAATAGTTTTCAAATTATTTTTTAAATAAAAAGCAAACATTTTATATAGCATCAGGTATAGAGCGAACAACCATTCACTACAAATTACTTTAACTTATTCTTTATACTTAAAATCTCGATTAATATTTTATACAGAATTTGTTTCGAGTGAATATATATTACACATTTAAACATTTAATTAAGAAAATATTAAAGTATAAATTTTTTGACAAAGCATATTACAAGGTGAAACATATTTGTCTCACAATTTAATTTAATAAACATCAACTGCATAAAAGTTTAACTAATGAACACTACAAATCTTCTTTCCACACTCAGAATGTACATGAAATGAAATATTTGCTATAATAACCCCTATCTGTTTCTCTTTCATAAAATTAATTGGATAAATTAAGTAAAAAGAAATATATATGTTTCTTGCTACAAGAATATATAACGATGGCTTTGAATTTTTCAAATAAATTTGGAAGGATTTTTTACTTTGATTTTAATGAACAATAATAGGTATTTAGAGAAAATTAAAAATTATTAGATTATATCATAGGGTAAAACTGAAATATAAATCATGATAGTAAAAGTGATTTCATCTGCTTTTCAAGAAATTATAGTTATTTACTGCTTATATATATACACACTCAAATAGTAAACAAACAATGACCAGGATGTTTCAAGGACGTCATTTCAAGATTATGTTGTTTTATTTTGGACTTCTTAATTATGTGGATTTTTTTCCACCCCAATTTTCGGAAGTATGACATGCTCAGCACATGACGTCTCACACACATCTGAGACAGATAATTCTTGGTTATGATATTTTGCAAAATTGGACATATATATAACATGAATCATGAGGTTGTTTGTAGTATTTAATTGAAAGATTTATCATTTTTATATCTATATTCTGAAAGATTTTTTAAAGATAATTATTATTTCTGAGTTAATTCATTAATATATTAATTATTGAATATTAATGTATTGAGTTAGTTCACTAATACACTAATATATTAGTAATATATTAATTGATAAAGCTTACAATTTTAAATAAGAGTATATACTTTTATTTAAAATTGTAAGCTTTATCTCAATTATATAATTTTTTAAAACACTTTTAACAAATTTATAATTACCGCATAAGTGTAATCAGCTGTTTCTTGACTTACGGTTTAATGCAATAGAATCAAAGTGTTGAATAAGTAATTATTATAATGAAATAATTAATAAGACCCACTAACACACACATATCATGAATATTTGCTGTCATATGTAAAGATATATGTTTGTGGCTTTTTAATGTATACATTACATAGTTTCTCCAAAGTAATTGTTTAAAAATGTTTTCATTTGTATTTTTGCTTAAAAATCACCAAGAGTATTTTATTTTATTAAGATATTTGATGATATATGGATGTTTTAAGCATAATATTTAAATTTTTTCATAAGGTTATTTAAGATATTTTTGGACTAATTTGAATAAAGTGGTAATGAAATTTTACGAAGTATAATTAAAAATTAATTTTTATACCAATGTATGTTATAAAAATTATTTCAGTTTGAATCAGTGACAGTAATATAAATAAGCTACATCAATACTTGAATTTTGAGTACTGTAAAGTAATGTATAGAAAAACTCTTGAAAGACACCCATAAGGAAGATAATTGTTAAATAATATTAAAAATATATAAAAATTAATAAATTAAATATACAGTACAACTGTCTGAATATAAAACTAAGTACGAAACAAAGCTGAAATATTATTTGTAAAAAATAAAACTATAACTTCAATATACATTGTGGAATGCATTATTGGAATAATAGATATAACGAAGAGAAATAGAAATGAATTTGAATATTGAGAGAACAAAATTAAGAAAAAATAATCTAAATGAAAGAAAGATTTAAGGATATTTTTTATAAACGAATTGAATTTTGGTGTTTGAACATTGTTAAAAACCAGAAATATATTGAAGTTTTTCAAGTATGAAAATTTAAGAAGTGCGATAACGGAAAAGAAAAAAGTGCAAATGGAACAAACACTTGTCTCAGTGCGGAGGAAATTCTTTTCACCTTCGATTCTTATATAAACTCTTATCTTATTAATTGTCTTTTTTATTCCACATTAGTTCTTCTCTAGAATCATTGATTACAACCTTGGGCAGGAGTCCAACTGCCACACACTCGCTTCCCATTCTTCTTAAACAAAGCCCTGAAGATAAGTCCAATGAGAACCTACTCACAATGGTTACCAGCAATCAAAACAACAAATTACTTCTCAGCTTTGTCAAAGGAAAAACAATATTCTTTACTTAATTGATTTATTGAAGAAACATTTCTGTTGCTTGGTTTCTTTTTAGAAAATAAGTCTAGTGAAAGAAAAATCGTTCATATCCTTTTGATTACTGAAATCTAAAGCCTCTTCCATTCCAAGTTTTTGGAATAAAATGATATTATTATGAAAATGGGAAAGTTAGAGTAACTCATGGGATACGATAGTTTTATAAATTCTTCTTTTCATGAATATTTACGAAAAAAAGTCAAAGAGCAATAACAACATAAACTCGTTTTGATTACCTGGGGAAGAATCAGCTATAGGATAAATTTCCCCCTTCCATTTGGATGAGAAAAGGCAAAGAGAAGATCACGGTTTGTTTCATGAAATTTTCCCCCACACGATATCTGAGCATATTTACCGCTGACATGACAATAAATAATTCATAAATCCGAATAAATTTGATTTTCTTATATTTCTTTCAAGTTCTTCTTTAAAAACTAACAAGCACTGAATATTTTAGATGATACAAATTATTTCCCAATGTACATTCAAATATGATTGCAAATTTCATAAGATTGTAACAATAAATAAAAGTACTGTTTTAAAATAAACAATTTCAACAAACTGTATGAAGAAACTTGATTTCTTCAGCATTTTTACATGTAGTATCAATGTTATTTTAATGAATAAATTTTCAATTCTTAATTAAATTTTTAAAAATGTTTTGACACAATTTTTTATATCTAAATTGCATTGGATATGGTAAGTAAGGTAACTATTTATTTGTATTAAATATATTTTAAATTTTAAAATATATTTAATACAAATAAATATCGTTAACAGGACAACTTGTTTTCATAATTTTCCTTGAAATTCATGGCATAGCCTTCAGTTAAATTGTGCGACAATATATAAAACATAGTGTTTTGTATGATCTTAGCAATTTAAGATATATATATATATATATGTGTGTGTGTGTGTGTGTTTATATATATATATATATATATATATATATATATATATATATATATATATATATATATATATATATATATATATATATATATATATATATATATATATATATATATATATAAATCTGTGAGTAATAATTGAGTAAATTAAATAAAGAATATTGTTATTAAGATAAGTAAATTATTTGTAATTTATATATCTGCAAAATGACAATTTTCTACAGAAAAAAGTAAATATTATTAACTTAACGCTTAAAATTTTCACTTTGATAGAGAACAATTAAGTTTTAAAGAATTATTAGAAAATAATATGCATGATTGAGAGAATATTTATGTAATAATTCTTAAAAGTGGATATCAGTTGTTTTTTGTTTTATATGTTAATTAAATTCGTTAAAGATAAAGAGAAACAAATAATCTGACTAATTATGCTGGAAGAATCAAAATGACTTATGTACGTTTCTAATATACATATATATATATATATATATATATATATATATATATATATATATATATATATATATATATATATATATATATATATATATATATATATATATATATATATATATATATATATATATATATATATATATATATATATATATATACATATAGTTCATAAATAAAACAATACTACAAATAAATGTTACAAAAATATCACTTATTGTAACGAATGTTTAAGTGTTGTTAAATAACAGTATATTATTAAACAAAGTCTTATATAATATCATGTTTTTGAAATTAAAATTATTAACTAACAAAAATAAATAAATTAACCAGCCATTTTTAAATTTGACAATATATTGATGATTTGCTTTTTTAAAACTTCTTTATTAATCTTCAATTGATTTTAATTTTACAAAACAAATTTTATTTATCGAAACACTTTAAGACATAATTTATGTTTGAATACATAAATAATTTTTTTGAAAAATAAATTATTTACGTATATATATATATATATATATATATATATATATATATATATATATATATATATATATATATATATATATATATATATATATATATATATATATATATATATATATATATATATATATATATATATATATATATGATTATTTGATTATGATAGGTATATACTGATATAGTGAGTATTACTGATAATACTAATATATAGACTATTATATCATATATATATATATATATATATATATATATATATATATATATATATATATATATATATATATATATACTAATATAATACTATATATATATATATATATATATATATATATATATATATATATATATATATATATATATATATATATATATATATATGTATGTATATATATATATATATATTACTAATTGATAAAATAGTCTTATATTAGTTTTCTCAGGAAAACTCGCTGTTTCAGTAAATCACCTACTCATAATCAAATAATCGAATAAAAAGAGCTTTCAAAAATTAATGCAAAATAAAAAGAAGAGTAATTTGTATTCTATATACTTTTCTTATTAAATTACTAATTATTTACTGAAATTATCTTATTATTTAATACTGAACTATGTTCCAGAAAAAGAACAGAGGTTAACAGTCAAATATTATGCAAATCAATCAATTTTTAAGCAAAGTTAAATTTCTGAATTTCTAAGGGAAAAATGAAAAAAGAGAATGCAACTAAATTATCATTCAAATTTTATTATAAATTCACTTCTTAAATATAAGTATGCAAAAACTGTATACATTACATTAATTATTAATGTAATGCATTAATAATCCCGGTCATTAATCACGTAAAACAATATGCTAATGAAAAATCGTATATTCTTTAAGTCAGTTTTGTAAATAAGTATGGCAGAATAAAGAAAAGTTTTAATGTAATTCTTAGCAATGAAACAGTTTGGATTATAATCTAATGAAATCTAATCTGTACTGTTTATTCTTAACATAATTGCCGCCTATGAGAGGATTTGAGATTACTCTGTATTTTTAAAGATTTTTAATATCATCAGTTTACAAAAAATTAAAGGCTATGTACATGTACAAATACATGTACATAGCCTTTAATGTTACTATGTACATTACTATGTACACATACTAAATATTTTTTAAAGTCTTATTGTTAAATATAAATTGTCATAGCAAAGAATTATTTTTAATTGTTTCATCATTCAAAAATTCAGTTATTTACTCGAATGAATTGAAAAATTGTGGATAAAATGCATTCCAAATGAAACAAAATCTGAATATATAATTTACAACCGGATGTTTTTCTGAAATAGTAATAAATTACTAAATCAATAATCCATACATTTTTATAGATTAAATTTTAATAATATATAATTTCTGTCTTATTTGTCTTATGCCAATTTTAAAAAATATTTTTAAAGGTTCACAAATATATATTGTATTACATTTATTTATAATTTAATTGAGAGAACTATTTTGCAATTAAATATTATTACGCTGAGGCAAAATATTTTAACAATCGAACATCAATCTATATCATATTTAATGATAAATATGAAATAACGAACTTGAAGTTTTCTCTTAAAGCATCTTTATTTTAAACAAGATTTAAGTTTAGCATTTCTATCTCAAAAATTCTCTTTCATAAAATTTGATTTTTTGCATAGGAGAGATTAGAAAGTCTTCATTTTTTTATACATGTCATCATCGAGTACATATATTTAAAATTTTCAAATAAGAAAATTCCGTTTTCTCCTATCGCTTATCTGCAGTCATTGTAAACAACCTGAAGGCATAAACCACCTAAATATCGATGAAATGTCTAGGCATCATCAAAACTTACAAGTGCAAAAAATATAAAAAACTCAATAAATAGGGGTTTTGTACAAATTTTTGCTTGAAAAAAATTTAGATATAGAAAGAATTCCTCCAAAATTTTTTTATTTTGACATAAATAAAAAATAAAAACTGAAAAATGATGTTATAAAAATAAACTGACGATTATTAAACTTAGTGATTATTAAACTTATCAATAAATAGTTATATAATTGTTTTAATTTAAATTTGAATGATAAAGACACTTAAAACTTTATGGATTGTTTTTCAGGTTTCTTAATTACTTTTAAAAGAATTTATATAATACATTATACATGAAAGCTCAATGTTTTCTAATTCATAAAAATGAATACCATTTGTTTAAATGCAAAGGTAAATGTAAAATATTTTTTTCGTAGACACTTAATTTCTTTGTGAACTTTCTCTTACATTATTATATAAAAATATCAGATGTTTCAAGATCAGATGATTGTTTTCAAGAAAATTCCCTTTGACGAATTTTCTTATTACTTACTAAGAAAATATTTAGTCAACATTAATTTTAAATGTCATAGAACTTGTTTCTTAAACATTTAAAGAAATAATACACATATTTTTCGTTGCTGAACATGCATAAATATCCAGACCTATTTGTTATAAAACTTAATATTTGTTATAAAAGATTATTTTTTCAAAATGCTTCAACAAAATGCTTTAATCAAATAAAAACCATTGATCTAAGCAAAGCACAGAATAAGAGCAATTTAAAAACAATCAAATCACATTTATAATTTCAAAAGCCAGAATAGGAATATAAATGTAGTAAATGTCATAATTTTGAAAATAACTGGTATTTTAAATCACTTATTTGTGTGTGTGTGTGAAATAGAACTATTTAAATTTTGTTGAGACAAGCACAAAGAAATGTACATGATGTTTCTGATATTCTAAGTTTTTTAAGTTTGGGTAATCGATTTAAAGTCGCATTTTGACGAAGATATTTCTTATTTATTGTTGGTAGCAAATAACAAATATATCGCATTAAAATAACGTGGAGTTTTAGGCAATGGTATTCAGTTATGTAAGCATGACTTCGTTTTATAAGAATAGCATGATACATTTTTGATTTTTTTTAAAAAGTCAGTTTGAATTAGCTTCTATTAGAAGAGTTTCTATTCATATGAATTAATTGTAATTACTGTTTTGTACTTGACAACCGTTAGACTCAAAAAGATTTTCTTGCCAGAATCAAAAGTAAATGTAAAATATTTTTCATCAACTGTTACTGACTATGTGTTCACGTTATGTTTCGAGTGAAATATTAGAAGCATACTAATGTGGAGAAGAAAAATGATAATGCTAAGAACTCCGCAATAATTTGTTAAATATCATATTAATTGTAAGATGTTTTCATGGCATGCGCTTTTTGCTATAAGTTAATATGTCAGACTGCATATATATATATATATATATATATATATATATATATATATATATATATATATATATATATATATATATATATATATATATATATATAAATATGATTAATCTATAAAGAAAGTGTGAATACCTAAATGCTATTAGCATTCTAATATTTAATAATGCATTTACAATATAATCGTGAAATAATATATTCAGTATAAAAACTGCAAGATTTTACAAAATCAGATATATCTGCATACTAATAAATCTAACAATTGATGATAGATTCACAAAGCTGAGTTTCAGTCAAATATTAGCAGAAATCATAAAATAGAAGATTCATAATATAGAAATCATAGAATAAAAAAGACTGTTATTTTTAAGATTTATCAAGGAATTATAATCATTTGAGTAACTTTATATAAATTTTACAGCAGATAAATGATTGAATTGTAATGTATATGGAAAAATATTATAAGGTTTAAGACAAATTTTTTAATGTTAGAAATAAAAAATATTTTTTCATATATATAATATGAAATTTATGTCAACCAACTTGTCTAGTGGTCAGCATGCCTGACTGCGGATAAGGAGGTCCTGTGTTGGAATCCTGGTTCGGGCATGGATGTTATTTCTCTCTATCTATTCTGTCTTTGTCCTTTCCAAAGTATGAATGAGGTGTGAATGGTTGCCTACCCTATAAACGAGTACCTATGGCATCTGTGTAGGAGCAAAGTCGTACTTTCCCCTTCATTGTGCTCTGATTAAAATGAAAGACGCTCCCATTCGACTTAAATTCGCATAGCCTTGGCATAGCGAGCTTGGCTTGTCCAAGTGTCATTAGTAACAACAACAATGAAGTTTATATGAAGAACATCTTAGCAATTTCATGAATTTGTATAACAATTCCTGCATTAAACCAAAATATAATAACAAACTTAGCTTTTAATACATTGTAAGACTAATGATCAGTGCCTCTAATTGTTTCTTACAGTACTGTTCTCCTCTAACTATTTTTTTACTATTTCCGCACTTTTTTACATCATTTAAGATATTTTTTAAAATATTAATTCGGATTTCCAAAGCATTTCGTTCATTTTTAACAGATTTAATATTTGTGGTTAGAATAAATAACACATTTATCGGCACCAAATAAAACTATCTTCAATTGATCTAACACATTTATTAAAACAAACGATAAATTTATTTTAAATTGTTTGGCAAAAAGAATAACCTTTTTAATAAAAAAAAACTTTTACTTTCATACTGCATTTAATATAACTAATTTGCAACTTCGTAAAATTTTCACAATATTTCTTTTAACGTAAGAAGATATTATTTATTTTGTATTGCTTTATTTGGAGCAATAAAGACAATGACAATAACTACATGAATTTAAAATAAGTTTATGTGAACTTTCTTTAATTCAGCATTTTAAAGAATTTGAATTTTAGTGCGTCCATGTTCTTTTAAAATAAAAAAAAATATATTGTAACTGTACAAAATAACCTCTGTAATAATTGGTAAAATTTATGATGGCATAAATCGTCAGAGAGAACCTGGATCCGTTTCAGAATTTACGTAAGAAAAATAAGTGATTCAGTGTCCCAATGGACAAAAGCTTTATTCTTTTATTTTGTCCTCAATTGCTAAAGGGAATGGTTTGGTAATAGCCAACAGCTAATGGGTATTATATCTTAATTTTAATCTTAAATTGCATTTCCTCTTTTCTAATAGTTTGGGAATTTTCAATTTTATTGAAATATCATTTTGAATTACTAAGAATATTAAAGTTTTTTTCTTCATTTTTCATTTCTATCTATTGATTTAGAATTATTTTATTAAAATGTTAACTTAAAAATCCATCATTAAACTTATGAGAGCTTTTCAAAGCATTATATTTTCAGTTTATAATTTCATGAACAATATTTTTTTAAATGCTTCAAAATTGTCTTATATAGAATAATCTATATATTTTATAAAGATAAACATTATGAAAGTATTTGAATATGGATTTTTTGTTAACTGTTTTAATTTAACAAATATTATATGTTTGGCATAAATTTAATTTAAGTTTTTCATGTTATTTAATGAAAATTTTTGTGATTAATAATTAGAATTCGAATACAAAATCCTGTTTAATTTTATTGAATGTTTTACAATAATAGATCATTTAAAAAAAATATTTTTGTTTAAATTGCATTGTTATGAAAAATTTATAAAACGTCATTAGTTTAATGCTAAATTGTCTTACTAATATTTGTTTCGGTTTAAATTAAATTTAGTTTTACTCTGTTTAAAAAGTTAAATGATTCTTTCAAATTTGATTTTTTTAATTTTTCTTGTTCAATAATATTAACGATGTTTGATAAATATTTAAATTCCTTCGTAAAAAGAGAGATTAATTTATCATTTAATTTTCTTAGAGAGCTTAAGTTAATGTTGTTTATCTTTATGCACTTTTGAGTTTGAACTTGAAAATAAAAATTTTTTGTTATATTTATTTATAAAAATATTAAACAAGACTAATTCGAAACTTTTCCATACAATTACTCTACTGAATTTAAATACAATAATAAAATGAATATATACAAACATAAATATTTATGAATTTATTATAGATCTATAAATAGAACTATTGTGCATTTAAAAATATGTGTTAGGGAATATCAGTTTTGCTGTAGTATACTTGAATCAGTATATAATTAAGAACTTTTCATTTTCTTTCTTTCTAGATTATGATTTGAAGTTAATCTAAGGACTTCAAATAAAAGTAAGATAAATTTGCCTTTAATCACTTTCTTAATTATTTCTGTTGAATAAAAAACAATTTGTATGCTGTAAAAAGATTTTTTTGTAAACTTTCTAAGTAATGAATATTTTATTTTGACTTAATATGTAGGAGTATTAACATCTTTATATTAAATTTCAAAAATTTCAAATACATAACAATAAAAACATGTGATTCCATTTTCATGATTGGAGAAAAACAAGTTTTATTCCTGTTTTTTCAGACATGTATTGTTTGAAGTATAATTCTTAAGATTTAAATATTAAACATTTTTAATTTCTTTACATAATGTTTTAGTTATTAGTTATGGATATGTCAATAGATAATGGTATTGGCACATACATTTTTTATATTTTATCAAAATTAATTAAAGTACCCGAGCTAATTCCTCCTCAACTACAGCTTGACTAAACTTGGATTTGACTAATCAAAGCTGATTAAACAAACGTGTTTTTTTAAAGATTTGGAATATTTTAAAGTAAAATATTTCTCAGGCAATTTCTTTTTGGAAAATTACACATAGTTAATTATATAAAATTATTCACACATAATTATATTATTATTCACACATTATTATTCAAAAATTATAAATTGAAATTCTTTCAAAATTTAACACCTGAAAGTGAGAATTTAGAATCTCCCTGATCATTGTGATTTAAGATGTCTACAATGAAGAATAATATTATTACAAATTTAGAAACAGAACAATGAAATCATTACTCAAAATTTACGTTTATATTCACACTCAAATCACTGTTCGATTAAGTAATAAAGTTTTAGCATTTAATTTTATACAATAATTACTTACATGACTGTGTTCTAATTGTTTTAAAAACACTGAATAAAAGTTTGAGTTTGAAAAGAAAAATAAATTCTTATTTTACATTTTTGAGTACACCCATGATTTATTTTGGACCATAGGATCTAAGAATAATCCATGAATTTAATATAGGAACTCGCACATGCCGACGATATGAGTCTTCCTAGGAAAGTTCGCGGTGAATTGATCAAACTCTATTACCCAAATGGGATGAACGCTGCGGAAGCCTTGCGTGTGTATCGCCGCAATCATCGACAGCGACGCGGCCCATGTACTCTGCAAGCTCTGCGTGATTTAGTGCGGAAATTCGAAGATACAGGCTGCACCTGTGACAAACAGCGCTCCGGACGGCCAACTGTTTCTGAGGATGTTGTCATGGAAGTGCACCATACAGTGACTGCAGGACACACAGAAACCGCAAGAGGCATAGCGCGCGTGTTGGATATTCCGAACTCAACGGTCCGCAAGCTCTTGCGCTCGGTACTTCACATGTTTCCCTATCGGTTCCAGCGCGTCCAGATGTTGGAGCCGGGTGACCCACAACAACGTCTGGACTTCGCAAATGCATTTTTGTTACGATATGATGCGGATAACGACTGGCCACTTCGCATACTATGGACGGACGAGGCGCATTTATTTGTAATATGATACTTTATCGCACAAATGTGACACAAATAATTAATTTTCAATAAATATTGAATTCAAACTAATTTCGAATTCATTATATATTTATTAAAATAATATCTGAAGATTTATTATCCACCAAGAATATGTTTATTTAACAAATATTGAAGGTAATAAACTTGTAGTTATTTTATATTTATTAAGTATTAACTTCGAAAAAGAAAAACATTCAAATATTAAACAGTATTATTCAAGGAATATTTCAAAACATTAAGACAGTCTGTTAACTTATGGTATTCGCTCAGAACATTGAATGTACTTAAAATTTCAATAAAAAAAATGAATTGTGAAATATTTCTTCAATCGTGTCATCATAACACGACTGGAAAATCACCTTACAACAATAAAATGCTAATTGATATGTTAGCAAACACATTTTTAAATGTACAAATTACATAATAATGGGCTGAAATCTTTTGCACCTGTTGTTGCACCAGCATGCGTTCCAGTACCTAGCCCAGAGTTGAGCTCTAGCAGTTAGATAGAAGCAGCCAGGTGGGGCATTTGTGGTATTGAAGCAAGAACCAAGCAGAAGACTCCCAATGCTTAGCTTGACATAACCAAATGTATGAATACACAGAAAGAGCTTATCAGAAACATCTTAAATGAAATTGCCTAAACTAAGAAAATTCCAATTTGTATCTTAATGACCACATGAATACCCATTTTAGGGTCTTTTATTTAATTTTTATTACTTTATTTGTATCATTGATTTTATATGAAACTAAATTTTACAGGAAAAATAAGAATCACTGTAAAAATTCTTATAGTATTGCTATTTAATGTAATTTTACTGTCAAATCTGTGTCATTGATATTGTAAAGCCTTCATATAACAATTTATTTTTTATTAATACAATTTTCCTCAGAACATGATTAGATATCAGGCATATATTTCAAAAATAATTTAAAATTTCTTATATTTCTTCACATTTTCTCTCAAAAGATATACGCTCAAAATTTGACTATTTAATAGACCGTCTTTCACTTCATAATGTGTTAAACATATTTTTCTAATGCTGCAAGAAATTATAGGATTTAAGATTTACATAATACGCTCTTTATATTTTTGGCTATAAAATATACTGTCTTATGAGTTATTCTAAATTCGTATGAATTTCATGAGTGAACGCATGACTTTTAACTGCTTCATTATCTCTTTGGCAAAAGCTGTTAAGTAGGAAGAACATTGTTACTAAAAGGTCCGACTTGTTCTAAGCCATGTAATATAACTTCCAATAGGTTTCCAAATGACCCTTTCTTAATGGTAAGGACAAAGAGAAAAGGCATTAGTATTATGGATTGCAAGTCATTAATAGCGTAATAGGAGTGATTTTTAGCTCCTTCGAGACTTGCTGCGTAGATCTCAAATATAAATGATTCCAAATGCATCCTCATTTAGCGTTACATTGAATAAACAGAGAAAGCATGTTTTCTGATTAAGTGATAAGTACGAGGGCATATATAAATTCAGAAATTGCAATATATTTATTCCCATTTATTTTATAAATAATAGTGAATTTGCAAATTGTTATCTAATTTATAAATAATGGAATTTTATACTAAATATAGTATATAAATATACATTTCTATTTTTTCAAACCAATAGTGAAATTATTTCAAACCAAGAATGATGTTTATTCAAATAACCTTTAAAAATTTCGTATTAAATTAAAAATATAGTGTTAAGGCTTCTTATCTTAAAACTGCATTTTATAAACACAGAATTTACATTAAATATTACACTTTAAATGAAATATTGCAATTATGTAGCAAATTTGAATATTTCATATATTTTTATATTCTGTGGAAGTAATGTATTAAAATTTATGTGTGTATTTCAAATTGTCTACATGTGAATAAATAAACTGTCTTCATGTGAATAAATGCATTGTCTACATGTGAATAAGAAACCCAGTGGCTTAGTGGTAGCAGTTCCCGCTCCTAAAACACTGGTCTTCGGTTTGGTCCTCGCGCTGAGTAAGGTCGACTTAGCATTTCTTCCCTTCAGTGGGTCGATAAACTGAGTACCAAGCATGATTGGGAACTAAACACTGGGGGCTTCGCGTTAGGCTGACCACCTAATCTGGACATATGCTTCGCACCCCAGGGCCTCCCGGTCATGAAAAACAGAGATAGGCACTGTAAGCATTGGCTCACATGGGCTGCTGTGCCACAGAAAGAGAGTATATATGAATAAACATATACATTATAAGTTGAATGCTTAAAAATCATACTATTTTTGGTTCCAATTTCAATCATTTAGCACTTCATTTACCAATATATGATTAAATGTATATTTCATATTTTTAATTTCAAATTACTTCAGAAATCACTGAGAGCTAATAAAGACAAGCAACTTTAACGAAGGGCATAATATCTTAAAACGGAACAGAATATTCTAATATTAGGTAATTTTAATTTTCGATATATTTTTGTTCACTCAGACTTTTAATATCTACAGTTTTACAAATATTTGTAAAATAATATTTAAACATTGACAATAAGATTTCAACAACGGTGATATTTTATCATTGTACATATCTTTTTTTAATTTATTTTCTTGTGACATTTAAATAATGGGATGGAAGTTTAAATATCTCCAACCGATGTCTTAGTGGTTAGCGTTCCTGACTCTTTAGCTGTGTGGCTCCGGGCTTGAATCCCGGTATGGGCATGTATGTTACTTTTTTTCTTTGTTCTCTCTGTGTTTCTCTGTCTTTTCTTCTGTGGTGATGTATGAATGTGGCCCATCCTATAAACGGGTTTGTGGTGGTATGGCGTGGGCAAAGTTACTGGCCTCCGTGACTTGGTTCATAGGTGCCCACTGGGTAACAACAAATGAGTAGCAGTTTCTGGCCTTGTTGTGGCATTGGGTTCGTCCCTCAAATGCCCGCCGCTGGAAAAAAAGTTTAAAAATTAACGAGAATTGAAATACGTCACTAAAATAAATCATCTTCTATAAAACAGTCATTGAAAAATGAAATTTTAAAAGTTCATTATTTCTAAAGAAATTATTTAGATGTTCCTTGTTTAGAGATAGAGTATGCCATTTAACATTAAAAGCATTTCACATTATTTATTTAAGAAAGTAAGTATTCTAATAAAATAATAAAATTTCGATAATTTATTTTGAGTCCATGAAAATGACAGTCAGTTAAAGACAGATGTCATTTATTTGGTCAGAAAGTTGTGATTTCTTTTTCACCTTTGACCTAGTCAAAGACCATAAAGTTGATTACTTAAACTCTGTAAAGTTTATTATTTTTCAGCTTATGTGGAGTGGAGAGGAAAGTACCACTCTCAAGCACAACCTTGTCAATTCAAGGAGGTTGAAAAGAAAATGGCAGTTATGTTAGAGTATTGATGCTTTATTTGACACAGGTGACATATAATCCAGGGTACCAAATTCTGAATATTTTTGGTGATGAAGAAAACTTGCGAAAATGAGGTATTGTGACGTGCGCGATGACGTAAACACTAGGGTCGCCAAAATAGAATTTACTGCATAATTTTTATAGGTCTCATTTTCTATGACGTAGTAAAAATCTGGTTGCCAGATATATAAAAAATTCTGCCAAAAAACAACCCAACTCAGAATTTGGCATCCTGGATTATACGGCACCTGTACCCTTTATTTTACTTAAAGAGACATTTGAAAAAATATCACAACAATCTAACGTAAACTAATAGTTCTTTACATGTGTCACAAATGTCAGAATTGAGAATATTGGAGGAAATTCTATGTCCTTCAAAAATTTAGGGTAACATTAATATTAAAAAGAAATGTTTGGTAAAACTATAAGTATACAGATTAATTCAAAAACGCCTCGTTGAATCCTTATTCACTTTTTCAATTACTTGATCTAAAATGACATTGTCAGATGATTTAAAAACTAAATGATATTTATTATCTGGTATAAAGAGTAATGATACCACCTAAAACACACGCACAATATCCATTTCGATAATATAAGCTAAATATTTTTTATAAATATACAATACGGAAGGTTTTTAAGTTTGAGTACTAGTTATTGTTACCCTGTCACCAGTGTCTCCGTAATAATATTCTTCTCTTTTCATCATATTTCATAACTGAAATTTAAAGCCTGTAAACAGCCAGTTGAGATGCTAGTGATAACCTGTAATCATTTCTTGGAGTTTTCCTTGCTCATCAGTCTAACATCATACAGCTGAAGAGTGTCACTGAACGATTTATCATACTGTCACGTCAGAACTTCGTGGCACATAGTCCTTCATCAATTTTGAATCCAATGTATCATCAATCATTCGAATTATTAATATAGAACTAGGAGCTGCGATGCAATATCTTGGTAAATTTCATACCAATCAAAAGGATAAGGTGAAGGAAATATCTATATTAGTTTGCTGAGCAAAATCTTTAATTATGTATAATGCCTTAATTATAACAGTCACTTATACGTATATTATCAAGTTCCTACAGATATGTTAAGTGGATATTTTATAAGAAAATTAATATATAAATTTTATTTAACGGTTAAAATATGACAAGAAAAATGTTTTTTAATTATTTTCTTGATGTGGTGGTATTTTAAAATTATCCAAATAACTGAAGATTATATAAAATAAAAAAGGTCAATATTTACTTAATTATATTCCATTAATATATATTGGGAAAATATAATGAATTGTTATATACATATTTTTACAGATCTACAGAATAAAGACATTTTGAGAAATATTTACTTTTTTTCCATTTTTAAAGCATGAATTTTAAATGAAAACAAAAAATCCAATTGTGTTAATTTTCTTCGTGTTTAAACTGAGGCGTTACTATAATGTAACAATAATAAAGCCGTTTCACTTATTTTATATTAATGATTAATTTTCATTCTCTTAATGCTGAAACTTAATTATCCATAGCTGAAAACCTGTAGTCTTAAAGAAATTGAACATATAAGTAATGAAAAAAATCATCATGTTTTATTTCAAATATATTTGCTTATTTAATTAATGTAAATAATTTCCTTTCCTTTGAAATTTGATCCTTCCATGATTAAAGAAATGGTTTTTATAATAACATTTTAGACAAAAATAGTAAAAATAGCTACGTAACTGATTATTTTATTTTGACGATTATAATTTACTACATTGTTAAATATCCTGTACTTATTGTAGTTTAATAATTTAATGTTTATAAGAAAAATGTACCTTAATTTTTATTTTTTACATGATTTATGTTAAGATGCAGTATAACATGATGTCTAAACTTTAATAAGATAAGTGTTAAATGGAGGAATTGATATTTTATACTTTTACAAATCTATAAGAAACTTGAAAATGGACTTTTTATAAGCACAGGAAATATGTAAAGACAAGCAAGTTTTAATTCTAATTAATACATTTTTGAATCAATTTATTTTAAACTATTTTCCCTTTAAAATGTTGCATTAATAAATAAGACTTAACTTCGGTAAAAATATACACACACACACACACACACACACACACACACACACACACACACACACACACACACACACACACACACACACACACACACACACACACACACACACACACACACACACACACATATATATATATATATATATTTTAAATAACGGCGGACACTTGGGTGACTAACCCTTCGCCACAACAAGGCCGGAAACTGCTACTCATTTGTCGTTACCCAGCGGGCACCTGTGAACCAAGTCACGGAGGCGAGTAGCATTACCCGCGTCATACCACCACAGACCCGTTTATAGGGCGGGTCACATTCATACATCAACACACAAGAAAGGACAGAGAAACACAGAGAGATAGTAACATCCATGCCCGAACCGGGATTCGAACCCGGGACCCACAGCTCAAGAGTCAGGACGCTAACCACTCAGCCATTGGTCGGCATATATATATATATATATATATATATATATATATATATATATATATATATATATATATATATATATATATATATATATATATATATATATATATATATATATATATATATATATATATATATATATATATATATATATATATATATATATATATATATATATATATATATATATATATATATATATATATATATAAATTTTATATATATATTTATTTAGATGCAAAACACTCACTGCAGTAAGTTCAAAGCATTATCTCATTATATTCTTGCTGCAAAACAGTAGATTTGAATAAAATAATGTGTAATGAGGTCACATACAGAATAAAGTCCACATACACTTAACAAAACTGAGTTTCGAAAGTCTTGGATTATGTAAGATAAAAAATGAATTTCATAAAAAGAAATAGATGTAAAGCTTTTTCATTGCAATGATTAGTGACATTAGTTTTACATTCTTCTAGATATTTCTTGCCTAGGTTGCAGAGTTTGTTTTGATATGAGTAAAAAATATATGATATGTGGTTTTATATAAATTTTTTGTGGTTTCATATCAATTTTAATGAAGAAATCGTAAGTTATGCATTCTGGAATTTTTTTTACTTTAAAAATATATGAACTGAGCATCATGTGAATATGATCATTGAAATAATGATATCAAGCTTCAATATTTATGATTTGAGCAATCTTATAACAATTACAAAAATAAAAATTCGATAAAGAAGAATATTTCATCCTAATAATTGCAAGTGTACAACAATGTAAGATATTGCACATCTTAGAAAAAGGTATTAATGATTAAATCTTTTATCTTACTATTATGTGCTAAATTCAACGCCAAAACGTCTCTGTTTACTTTGCTATTTCGAAACATACTAATCACATTTTAGCGGGTATTTTCAAATACTTTGTAACTATATTAATTTGGGAGTACAATAAGGCCTAATACAATGCAAATTTTTTTAATTTTGTATTTTTTTAAAATTTAGATTTAATTTAGTTTTAATGCAGTATTTTGAAAATTACTATTAAAATCTATTCAAAAATTTGTAGCGTTTTAAATAAAAATTTATCAATTTGAAAATTGAATTGATAATTTTAATAATTTTTCAAGTATTTTGTTATACACTTGTTGTTTGAAAAAGCATATTATTTATGTGTATTATTTATTTTTCTCTCATATATTTATACATAATTTATAACATTTTTAAACTGCGTATCGATAAAGAATTTTCAATGTATTTTATTACAAAATGATGTTTTTATTATTAACTTGATTATTAAAATATGAACGGAATGCAATAAATGGTTGACAAGCATTTAACGTTTTTTTAGTAATTGAACAAATTGCTAATAATAAATGTCAAAAAATGTTTGTAGAGATACTATGTGTATGCAATTAGGGATCAAATAAATCTTCTTTTCTCAACATCTTCTTCATCAAAATATGCACAAAATACAAATCATGTTATAATTTTGTATGAGTTAATGGTTTCTTACATTTGAAAAATTAAGACATTATTAGAATTTTGAGACCACAATTCCTAAGTTACCCACAATTCCTAAGATAAATAACTATGTTCTATTATTATAGGTTACTATATACATAATTTTTAATAAAAATGATTTAAAATCTGGAAAAATGATGATCCCCAAAGAATTTCAGTGATAACTTTAGAAGAGCTTTTTAAGTCTCCCTTAGATAAAATTAGTAGTTTTATTAATTTTAAATACTATGTAACATTATTTAAAAATCCATTTACTCTGGAAATCAGGTAATTTATATTGATTCCAATTGTTTCATATGTATAAATAAAATAAAAGCTTACAAAAATTATAGTGTTTCTAAATTAAGTATGACCATAATAATTCACCATCCAATTATCACATATAATTATTTGATTTCCATCATCTCGGAAACGGATTATCTGTAACACAACTAAGACCACGAGAAGCTTTATGTTCTCATAGATAGCAGATGACCCGGAGGTTAATTGAAGTTTAATTATGAAATAAGTTTCTAATCACATTGTGATGTGCTCCATTCTATTCTCGTAGATCTCCTGCAAATTACTAAAAGAGAAAGAAAATAAATAGTTCCAAGGGGCTTGCAATCATTTCAGTGTCGCGAGGCTTTGTTTAATTACACGCAGAAATATATAGAACTATCTTCCTTAACGTAATGAAGTGTTGTGATATTTGATTATGATGAGTGAGCGAGAAAGGGAAACAGAGAGCAATATATTACTAAAGATAAAATAACTCAGGTCTAATTTTGATTTCTTGGTGCAATGAAATAAAACTATTATTGGGAATTCGATAAACTGAGAATTAATATGTAACAAACACGTGTATATAGCAATTTTGTAGGGACGTAAGAAAATGGAATTTAGAATTAGCAAAACATTACATTTATTACGACATTACACATGATAAAAAAATAGTTGCAAAGAAAATACTTAATAATTATTAACAAGGTTACATAGTAGCTGTACAGTACAAATTATAAACAAAGTTATTTAGGAACCGGATATGGTTCGACTTCCATTCCTCACACCTCTATTCTAATCCTCTAACTCTATTGGATATTGAATAAATTTTTTGTATTGGTCAGTAACGCCATCTATTGTCAGTAGAGTTAATATGGATCTGTTACAATTTTAAATAGTATTGGCTGTTTTATTTCGAATTGATAACTAATGATACCAACTGCTCATAAGAAAATGTTGCAGTGTTTGTTTGTGTTAGTTAATTTTTTTTCATTTGTTTCATTAATTCCTACGAATATAAGTAAGTGTTATAGTTTAATTATCTAGTGAATTTATGCATCTGTGAATCATCAGAATGTATGATAATGCTAATAATGTAAAAGATTATAGAAATTATATTAATTATGAATAATATTAAACTACTATGATAATAAGTTATGTTCTTTTCTCTTTCTACAATAAAAGAAAAATTCTTATGTGCTCTAAATATATTTTAGATTATTTAGAACTTATTGTTTTTTATTATGACATATGATTTAACTGCAGGAGAATTGTTTGAAAAGCCATGTAGATAAGATTTTCATGATAAAAGCTATGTTCTATCATGAAACATATTTTTTTACTTCTTTCTTTAATGTTATTTAATTTTTTAATATCAAATCGATGACAAATATTAAATAGTTATTGTATGGTTCATGTACATAGTTGTTAAAGTATTGCTTATCTTTAAGTGACCAATTCTTTTAGTGCCGCTAACATCTTCTGAAAGAAGATATCGGTTGAAGGGAGCATAAAAATTACCTTAATTAATTTTTACAGAAACTACTTTTATTAATGTTAGAAAGAAATCATGATTAACAATCTGTTAATCATGATTTCTTTCTAACATTAATTTCAGTGACTAAGAATAATGAAAACCTCAGAGCTTAATATCACAAATGTGAACTTCAGCATGTATAAATCACTCAGATTGATGTTTTGATGGTCGAGTGAATTCATCAATTTATGAAAAATGTACACAAAAGTAAAATACAAATGACATAAAAAATCACTAACAAAAAATATCAGCTACATTTCATTTCCTGCTTCTCACCACTCCGTTATCTTTTCACTGTGGAACAATGGAAGAACAACAGTCTCTGCGGTACAAAACTCAACCGAAATTTCACAAACAGAAATTGAACACTTACGTTTGTTTAGTAATCAGTAGCACAATTGTATTGGTACATACTGTAATATTCTGAATTCCAATCTAAATGGAAGGTCTTTGACCCCTTTTTCTATCAGAAAGAGAATTATTATAAAGTAAACAAGAAAGTTCTTGCCGATATTGCATTACTATTAAATGAAGTGAAAATAAGTATGTTACCTAGTGTATGACGTGGTTGAAACACCATCAATCAAAAGTAACAATATAAGTCCTTATAAAAACAGCTCTACCGCTTACACTCATCAATCGTAACTCGCACTGTAGCAAAGAGAAATGGATGAGTCGAAGTACCTCGTTCGACCTGTTTACTTTGCGACTTCAAAGTGTCCTTATCAGCTATTCCATAAAGTCGTCGAATATGTCATGCATTTGGGAACAGAGCTGTGAAGGAACGTTTGGCAAGCCATTGGTTTCAGAAATTCAGGTCGGAAGATGCAAACACGCATGATTATGCATCGCATCTGGTGGCTAATTGTCAAGTGGTTCCTAGGAGATACTAGCAACAGGTCAAATGGTCACGGCAGGCCTGTACTCGCAGCAGTTGGAACGTGTGCAACAGGCATTGTAACAGAGGGAGCAACAACAGCACTGGTTAATTGCAAGGGTATACTGTTATGTGCCGATAACACGAGGCTACATGCAACGTGGAGGCTAGGAATGGCCTACAGTGATTTAGTTGGTATACTTTTTGCCATTCCCTTTTTTCTCGTAAACTTCTATCATCAGATTACCAACTCTTAAAATCCCTAGACCATCATCTTCTTGGGAAACTCTTCACAAATGAAGCAGACGTGTGTCAAGCAATCACATACTTATTTGCGTCCAAAACTCCAGAGTTTTACCGCAAGGGAATTGCACAACTGTGGATGCGTTGGCAAAATGTACTGAATGCCGAGGGTGATTATTTCGATCACCAAAACTAAGCTACACAATCTGTAGTTCATGCTCCTTTGAGTTATTAGAAATGGCAAGAATTTTCTTGTTTACCTTGTACTAATATTTTCTCCGCTTATAATGATTTTAAATGTTATGATGACCAATTACCAACATATACTATTCGTTAAAAAAGTGATTTTGAAAAACAAAAAAATATTCGATCTAAGGCTCATTTACTTAATGTTGAAAAATATTTAATCAGTAGTTTTGTTTTAAATAGACAACATTTTAAAAATTTGTAAATGCATGTTTATTTTCTTGTATTATGATTTTTATTTTGCTGTATTAGAGAGAATTCAACTAAGTCACATTCAAATAAATTAAATTCTTTATTTATTAACACATTTCTTTATTCATCGAAAATTACAAATTTTATGCATATTGCGGTTTATAACTCCGACAAATATTTAGGTAATATCATATTAGTTTTGAAGAAAAGTAATTTTTTAATCACCATACTTTCCCACTTACTGCATTATTTTAAAGAAATTTTCCTTCATTCATTTAATCAAATTTTCTATATCATTTTTTCTCAATAACTGTAACGATGTATTCAGTAGTTATATGGAGTCAATTAAAAGTGAATATGCATCTTAAATCAAAACGAGTAAATATTTTTAATATGTATATTAAAACTATAAGTGTATGTAACAGAACTATTAATTTCTATTTCTTGTTACTTATTCTTAAATTAAAATATATTTTAAAATTATTTATGAAATATTGATCTTTATATAAACTGCATCAAATTACATGAAAAAGTTAATATGTACTTGTATACATGACTTTTTGATACAAAATTAACTTTATAAAATAATTTTGTTAATTAAAATTTTCGATTATATTTTCAACTTGATCTGTATAATAATTTGACTAACCACTTACAGCGTGTCATTTGAATTTGAAGTTGAAAAGATTTTGTCAGTGCCTCTTTCTCTTTCTAAAACTAAGCAAAAGTATTACTTTTTAGTCACATTATAAAGAATTCGACAACTCTTTTATCTCAAATTCGACAGATGTTTGATTCTTCGGCCAGCATCATAAATTTCGATACAGGTCGCCTGTGATCTCATTCTTCTTTCTTGCACTCTAGCTTGACATCTTACCATTACTGATGAACTTCCATGAGACCAGTAATGCCATTCAAGGGAGGAAACATACCAGGATAAAAGGTGGTGAAGGGGTAAATCTATCCTTCTCCTTAATTAGGCTTTTCCTTTCGGACTTCCCTTTCCTTATTAACTTTCAGAAGCCATGTCCTTCTGGCGAGAAAATTTAATCCGAAGACACAGCACCCTTAATGAGGGAGTCATTAATTATTCAGAGTGGTTCCGTTTTATAATTCCAAAATGGATCATGCATGCTGTAAACACTGACAGATGATCAAAACATTGGTTATTATGCAAATGTAATCGACTCTTATCGATTTGAATGAAACTGTAATTACTTTAAGTTCTTGGTCATAGATTAACATTTACTGAACAAAATATAAACAAAATATCTCATAAATTAATAGTGCTACAAAGTCATTAGCAAATGTATTAATGACAAAATGATTACGTCGTTTTTTTAAATGAATATATTATTTCAAACTATTTGTTGAGATGGAAAATTTGAAATTTTTTCTTATGTTAGGAAACGAATTTCAATACTTAATAAATATATTTTTTGTTCTAGGCATAAATATTGGGCCATATTTGTCTATAGTTGTTTATATCAAACCCACAATGATGTAATATATATTTTATGAATTCAGAACATGTGGTAAATTATATTTTGTAATAGTGTGTAAACTCGTTACTTACATGTAGCATTAAATATTTATGAATGCGATAGAAATTCACATCAAAAAATGTTTGATTTATAGTATTAAATAACTCAGTTTATAACATTACATATATTTGGTGGCTGAAAAATATATTAATCACAAGCAGAGAATAGAATGTTCAAATCAATGTTCATATCAAGATAGGTCACATATAAGAAAAAAAAACATCTTGCTATGAGCGGGTCACTTTCATTAACAAAATTAAAATATTATGAAATTTATTACTCAAATTGTTTTAATTAATATACATGAATACATAGATAATTTAAAAGATTTATGCACTGAATTTTCGAAAAGGAAATTTTATAAACGTATTTTTATGTTTATTAAGCAGTATTAGTAAATAATTTATGGAAATTTCAAGAAAAATAGTTGCAACAGTCCAAATAACTAATAAAAATTAAATAAAAATCCGTATTAGTATTTGTAATTATTACATCAAAATAACTCTTTCAAGAAGTTGTGGTCTTTCTCTTTCTAATTACAGTCATTTATTTTTAAATTTCACTATTGTAGTCTGTCGTACATTTATATTTAATTGTAAATTTTGTCTTATGTTATTAGTATTAATGCACTCATTTCTCAATATGCAAATTCCTTTCAATACATATTTTGAAAATCATTTTATTACTAAATCTATACTGTCTACAATATAGTTGTGGAGTTATTGTAGGTAGTAAATACGATATTTAAATGAGTACCTTTTCCAGAATTGTTGTATTTCAAAGGTAGCGTATATCTTTTTATGTTAAACTATAATTCTATTTTACCTATTTCTTAAGTTATAATTTCTATAGGTTGAAATATTCTCGTTTGCATAACTTCTATTACATTTGTTTAATTATAAAATTAAGTTGTCTTGTCTTTTATATATATATATATATATATATATATATTATATATATATATATATATATATATATATATATATATATATATATATATATATATATATATATATATTATATATATATATATATATATATATATATATACTATTTTATTTTAATAAGAATTTAATAAGGAATTAGGGATAATAATAACATCATTGATGCGCAACTAGTTTAACTAATGTGTATTCAATATTATGATTGTACGTTTGTGTTGTTGAAGAAATTTTGATTTTTAGTAAAACAACACTTTTAGTTAACAGTAAAAAATTCCTTTGTCAGACGTTGTCACTTGAATAATGAGTTATTTCAACTGCAGAAAAAATTCAAATATAAAAAAAAAATTCGTATACTATTTAAATCGTAATGTAAATTTTTTGTTACTGTACTTTTTTGTAGAATTTGTCTTTCCAGTCAGACTGCATCTTAACTATATCTTAATTAAAACACAATTTATAGGCAACACTTTCTTTATTCTTTTTTGCCTGTCATCATATATTACATTTCAGTTATTTTGCCATAAATATGCGTGAATTATATCATCAATTTTATTTCTTAAGGGAATGATTAACCTAAAATATTTAACTGCTAACGTATTCTTAATAAAAATGTATAGATTGTAATTGATTAATTACTATCTATCAATAACTTATTATATATCATGTTGTTGTTGTTGTCGTGTGTCAGCCAGGCTGGCAATATGGGGTGCGCTGCTCCACTTTTCTAACTGAACCATATTTGGTGTGGAGTCCGACTTCCTCAGTACACACATGCCATAGGTACCCGTTTATAGGGTAGGAAACCATTCACTACACATTCATACAAGGAAAGGACAAAGACAGGGTAGATAGAGAGGTACACCCATGCCCGAACCGGGATTCGAACCCAGGACCTCTCTATCCGCAGTCAGACAAGCTGACAAATTATATATCATGATACGTATATAAAATCATTAAATTATAAGAAAAATAAATACATTTTAATTTTTTAAAAATTTTTTGAAATTTCTAAAAGTATTAATTTATATATATATCAACATAAAAATATATCTCTGTACAGTCAGATACATTTTTTTACTGATTTTTCTTCCAATGTTGTGGTGATGGAAGCTAAATGTCTGAAATTTATAAAACTTATTTTTTTTATTTTAAAATCAAGAATTACGTGATGAAGTTAAATATTATTTTTAAAAACGAGTAAGAGTTTTACAGTAACAATTTGTTCCATTAAAAAACAATTGCTACTGCAATAAATAAATTTCACTTTCTCATTGTATGAAAAGAGTATGATATATTAACTAAAGTTAGCTGCGTAATCAATTTAGTATTTTTTTTAATTGACTATGTAAAAAATGATTCAACCTCGTAACTACCGGTTAGTTCAAAAGTTTAAAAAATTGATGAAAATTTAGGTCGTTTCAAAAAACTCTTTAAATATTTCAAAATAGAGAAAATCTGAAAAAGAATATTTTTTCCAAATGTTAGGATATTAATGCTACACATTAAAATTAAATTAACTATTCCTTAACCAAAAAACTTTTCTAATTTTCATTAATTGGTTGTTAGATTTAGCTTAAAACATAACTTTCATAGCTATTTTTTGCAGTTCAACTATTGTTAAATTCTTGGAATAGAAATAAATTTTTCAATCGAATTATATTTAATTCTGATTCATTTCTATGAGGGCATTTGTTTTCTATTAAATTTTAATATAATATACTACGCTCATAAACTGTTTTGATTTCCATATTCAAAGGGCTTATTTTCATGTTTTGCTTGGGGATTTCAGATTGATACTAGAAATAATTTAAAAGCACTCTTTTCAAATCTTCTAGAAATATCGAAGTATTTTGTGTTTTACAAAAATGGCTGACGCAGTACAAAAATAAAAATGAAATTTCTAATTAAATACAAATAACCTTATTATTACTTAAACTACAATTAATTAGCATGCCCTCTATGCCTGCGAAATTGAATATTGCATGCCTAAATTCATTTCAATGCTTGTTTACTTTATATTGATAGCAAATAAGCAATTACGAAAGTCAATCGATAACATTTGATTGAGTACATTTGTCTTTTACGATGTCATTCCTGTTTTACGGTGACAAGCTACTGATATATTCAGACATTGATGATTTTCATGTATGTTTATATTCTTAAATCATGATATATCCTATGATTTATATTGCAAAATAGTGTTTGTAAGGGATTCAGAGTTTTATTAATGTGTGTAACATTAGCTTGTTTATTGATACATATTAAGTGGTATTATTTTGACTTTATGAAATAACGAAGTACATCATTTTCATTTTCTCTTAAGTCTGATTTTACCTAATATTCCTAAAGCCTTAGTGATAAAAATGCTTCCATCAATACATTCAACCTACATAACTGTTATTTAAGCATGGGCTATATAAATCGCAAATAGACTTGCATAACTCACGAATTCTTCTTTGTATAAAATTTAATGTAAAAGTGTTCTTCCAATAAGTTTCATGAATTGAAATGAAAACATTATCTGGAGAAAACTCTCCTCTAATAGACCGTGTCTTTAATTTTAGTGCTATGTGCATTGGTAAAACAGCAAATTCGATTATTTAGAACCTAACAAAATGTATTTATATATTTGTTTAGATTGTATTCATATTAATACATTTATTAGCTGTGTATATTTCTGTTATTACGATAACAAGTACTTACGATTGCACAATTTTTTCTGGAATAATTCATATTTCACTAAAATATTTTATATACTCGTATATGAATTTATGCATATGAAATATAATTTTTTTCCAATACACTACAATTTGTAAGCATATTAGTGGCGTTTTACAGTAAAAGTAATTTAAAATGCAATCGATTGTGTAAAAAGTAATTAAAAATTGACGAATGCATTTAGTTAAGAAAAACACTACTATCCATTTCTATGGCTGTCAAAGTGCTGAAGAAAATTTAATCTTATCCTTAGACATCTATTTTCTAAACTAACTAACCATAAAATTTTGCATAGTGATATTCAAGTAACATTAAGTGAAATCCAATATCATCTGACAGTGATTAATGCCTTTACTTTTACCAGAAAATTTTTCCGTATACAAAATAAAGGTTGAATCGATCCTGCAGTTAAAAAAATTCTTTCTTTTATAAATATTTCATTCTCCTTAATATCCAATTTGACATTTTTATACCAAGAATCAGAAAAAGAAAGAAAAGAAAAAGACAATATACAGAATATCTAAATTCGATTTAACGTTCTGTAGTTTAATTCTTAATCATGGGACCTGAATAAATTTTATGCCCTTTTTCAACTTATTTTTAATTCTTTATTATGTTTTTCTTTTAAGATTTGATATAATTATTTGGGATTGAATTTTGTTATATGATATTTATATTTCCCTCTCATAATTATTTAAATTATTTCATGTTTCAGAGAATCAAATATATATTTAATTTTATGTTGCTAGCACACATATCCAAATATTCACAAATATAGGTTTAACACACATATAGATTTATACAAACATTTGTATATTTTTAAAGTTATGCAGTACCAAATCAAGAGTTTATTGAACACAATTTATTGAACAGATTTCTCGACTCTAACGAGGAAGATTAGTTACAATATTTGATTGTGAAAGAATAATCCACTCACGGATTTTTTTCACTGAAATATTAAGTTTATTCAACTTCTAATATAATTCATACATTTATTCACAGAAATAATTTAGTACGTAAATACTGATTTTGCGATTTCAAAATCTTGCATTTCAGTAACCTGTTGTGAGCAAAGGCAGAGGTTTTTGGTAAGTTCAACTGTTACACACAAGTGAAGTGAATTCAAATATTATGAATTTCTTTTTATAAATTTGTGGAGCTGATGTTATTTTGAACAATTGCTTTCATAAATTAATATCCTTAATCGGGAGACATCACAATTTGAGAAATGTGAGCATATTTTTCCCAATATAAATTATCCTAAGGATTTCAGACAATTAAATATAATTATCCTAATTATTTCAGACAATTAAATATAATTATCCTAAGGATTTCAGACAATTAAATATAATTATCCTAAGGAATGTTAGACAATTAAATATAATTATCCTAAGGACTTCAGACAACTAAATAAGTTCCGGAAGGATGTTATATGATTTTCATAGATAATAGGTTAGATCCTCATCCAATAATGATACTCTTTATCTTAACATTGTATTTACAGAATATTAAAATATATTCATTATCAAAAGTTAAAGGGAAGATTCTTGCTTCTGATTTTAATATATTTGCTTGATCTAAAATGAAAATTATAGAATCTTATTTGGAAAATTTTTCATAAAATATTTCTCATGACGATGGGTTTTATATTTTCATTTCAGGGAATAAGTTATGCTTAGAAATACTACAGACAGAAAAAACAAAATAATATAATAAGAATACAAAATATCTAGAAGTACTTCTGAATAGGGTGAATAGTAGCCCAAAATTATTCTATTTTAAAATTGTTCTACACGTTTTAATGGATACTAAAAATAAAATGGAAAAGCGAAAAGTAATAACAATGGAAATTATGCAAATTTTACAAAGTTTAGTTTCATAATAATATTATATTTAATAACTAATATTGATAATTATATTATTCAAATATATTTATTCTTTCTACCATGTAATCTTATTATATTATAATTTATTTTTGAGTTTTTTTTCTAGCTGATTCAATTTACTGGAAAGATAGATTAAAATTTTGATTTTGATTTTGCTAAACTAAATTCAATTTTGGTTATGTTATAGCTCATCGAAATGCATTTATTAAACAAGTTTTATTTTATTTTAAGAAACTTAAAACACAGGTATCTGAAGAACAATTTAAAAGTTATGCAAAATTCAAAAACTCTTATTGATTTTTTATAGAATTATCAATGATTTAACTACAGAAACGTCTTTTAAAACGTAAATGGATTAAAGTTACAAATTTCTTGTATAATTTTCTTAAAAAAATCACAGATATTTACAAAAAACAATAATATGAACGAATCAGTAAGTCCTGACAAATGATATCGCGCTCATTTACCTAACATTACTTAACATTAAACCGAAATTCATGGTGAAGTATCTCGCATAATTAAATTATAAAACATATATTAAGTAAAACAAACATAAAATCCCAAAAATTATTATCACCAGCATAATTTTAATGAGTATTTTTAATTTGAAAGTGATGAAAAAGATCCTTCATGAACAGACATTTGGAAATTCAATTATTTGGAAATACATTTAAAGATTTATATTTTATTCGAACTATCGAATTTGCTGTCATCATTATAATGAAATACGCAATTTCGATGAATTTTATATATTTTCATGCTGATTCCCAAAAAACATATCTCGTATGCTAACTTTAATTAAAAATATGTTTATTTAAAATAATGGATAAGTTATTTAAAGATATTATTTTAAGAGCTTTAAGCTATTTTTAAGAATCTTATTTTTAAGTTTAAAAAATTATTTTTAGTTTTTTCACCGAAATTCAAAATTAAATTTTTAATTAATAGAAGTAGATTTTATGTTACCTATTATATATTTACAGGAATACCCTACTTTCATATAGCATGAAAAATTAATTAAATAAAACAGAATTTTATCAATGACGCATTTTAAAGCTAAAAATATGATTTTTACAGAATTCTCTGAGACAACATAACACAAGAGAAATATTTCACACCTTTCATGTCTATTTTATCCCCAAGCGTCTTTTGAGTAAGTGAGTGTGGTTTCTTTTGTCTTCTGCACTTATATAAGGAAATGCACCCTTTCAAATAATGCTAAACTTGATCTGTCTTTAGGGAAATATGTTACATATACCTGAAAACACTACATATGTGTGAGATATGTAATGCATCCCATCTTCTCATATACGAATATTTCCACACTGCCTGCGGTGTAAAACTTTTGTTACTCCCATGGAGAAGATCTTTTCCAAAGTGGTGGAACAGCACTTTTCATGAAAGTAACATGAGAGTAAGATGTAAAGAAACTCAAGATTGGAATAAACGGCTGAGAGTTGAAACTGGCGTATTGATGCAAGATTCTCTTTCCCTTCTGCTTCCATCCATCCACACTAAACATAAGTGGCCTTAAGCCGATTTCTTTTCCCTCCAAACCACATCACATTCCCTCTATCGAAGGAGAAAAATAGGGAACAATGTAAAACAGGAAAAGAAACAAGCTAAGAATTTCATTTTTTTCCTCTTCAATTTTGAAAAGTATGCTTTTTGTTTCTTGACATTTCTTTCAGAACGCTTATAGTAGGGTATTTTCAGATTCCTTTTATGATGAGTAATGTGGCATTTCCCTTTTATGTTACTTAAAGCATATTTTTAAAGAATTCTAGAAACTACTTTTATTTATATTAAAGAAATAGGATTATACATATAAAAAAGAAAACTTGCAAAACTACGTCAAAATGACACTTTTTAAACAAATAAACATACATAAAATGAAAAAATAGTCTTAAAAATATATGTATTTCAATAAATTATGCATTTTGAGAAAATATTATTTTCGTATAATAAGAAATTGAAGTTATCTACTGAACTGATAGTGATTGCATCAATAGAAAAAATTTAAATATTGCTGTAAGTATTTTATTCTTAATTCAAAAAATCAATGATTAAAAGTAAGTTTCTTGTTAAATAATTTAAAATCATGCAATTACTTATCTTACAATTCACGCAATATTTGTGTTTCAAATTATTTTCGAATATATAAAATTTTGTCTAAAAATAATAACTATGAGCAATTTAAAACTTTTATTTTGTTCAAAGAAGTATGTTCAATCTATGCTGTTGTGATTCGATTAATCAATTATTAATTAAGAAAGGGTAAATCATGCTAAAAGTAACTTAGATTATTTGAATGTATAGTTTCTTTTATTTCAAATCTCAAAAGTTTAAAAAAAGACATCTTAACTATGATTTATATTTTATCAAAATTATTTAAATTGAAAAACACAAAAATTCTAAAATAGTGGGAGAATTAAAATTTTTTAAGTGTGATAAATTCACGCTGTATCATTTTTCAGTTTCGAAACACTATTAGATAAAATATCAAACTCTTAGGTAAAATAGTATACAGAAAAAATTATTTAATTTCCTTCACAATACACAATGCAGTAATAAAGTTAAGCATAAAATATGAGAAAAAAATTTAAATATATACTGTAGATTTTTCTCTGAAGAAAATTTTAAAGTAATATATTAAACTTAAATGTTCCTAAAAATGAGTGACCTTTTTGGATTTTTATGATTCTAGTTTGAAATATATTTATTTCAAATAGTTAAAATATTATGTTTGAGATAAATGTAATAATCTTGATCTGTTTTAAGACTATTGCAAAAAACTAAAAAAAAATTGAAAACAATAAATAATGTATAATAACAGATTCACAACAATCTGGAAAAGGCATATAGTAAGAAGCCTATATGTAGAAGAATGAAATTAAAATCACCTTTTGAAACGTTTTTATGGTCAACAATTTAGTGTTTTAAGAGAAAAAATAATTTCTTGAATTACATTATATCATTTAAAATTTCAATAATATTGATTCGCCTTTGGATAAAATAAAAAATTCTAAGCCTTTTATTCTAAAGAACTAGCTTTTTAAATTATTCAATTTATGCTCCTAAATTAAAATAACTAAAAGTGCACTTTTATCTATGCTTATATTGTTGAGAAAAAGAAAAATTTTATATTTTCAATTTGTCTTTTAAGGAAAAATAAATGTATTTTTATATGGCTGAATATTTTGAAAATTATTCTCGAATACTATTTCAATATTATGAAAATAAAAATGAAATTTGTACTAAAATTCAAAAAAAAAATATGAAATAGATTTACTTAACATTGAATTTTATAAAATTTTATTATTACACAAAATAATGTATGAATTATGCTAAAAAGATGCAAATATGAATTAAAAAAAAGAAAAAAGTGTTAAAATGTATTGCTAAATGATACTATTTTTTAGAAATATTTTTTGTTACAAGAATTATTTGCATAAATTAAAAACAAGAGAAAATTATTTAACATTTTATTAAGAGTGGGTAGCAAAATTAACGCCATATTATAAAATGATAATGATATATAGATCCTTTGTCTGAAAAAATGAAAAACTTTATTTTCAAAATGAGAGTTTAATTTCAGACAATAGAACTGCTGAATTTGATTCGATGGGGCTTGGATCTAAGCATTATGATGACCATAAATATATTATTGGTGAAAAACAAAATTTAAAAACAATAGCTTAGATAGCAATAGTGAGAGATAGATATTGCTGATAATTTTAGAGTCAAATTTTAAAATCAGAGACTTTTGTTCCAAGAGAAATTAGATGTATATAGAAATATTGTTTTTTAAGACAATAATTGTGAAAGCAAACGATTGCTAAATAAATATGTCTAGAAATAAACTTTAATTGATTAATTAACTTGTAATTTACAAAATATAGTAGATTGAACTTTAAATGTAAATTAACTGTAATAATTCGCATCATATCTTAAATTCCAAATTACATAATTTATAATATCGTATTACATTTTAAATAAAAACTTGATTTCACTTACTTATGTGCACATCATTATCAGTCTATAATATATATTAAGAAAAATAAAGGCTATCTCTCTTCGTTAGAAAACGTAAAAAGCATGAATGTTCACATGAAAAAATTGAATTCAGAAATGAAGTATTATCTTACTTCAAAATATCAAATAATTGGTTCTGCTTTTATATCAGATACTTCCAATAAATCATACATGCCATAAATTTTGAGACTTCAAAATGTATCCCTGTAATAAAAAAAGAAATAGAAGTTATTGATTAAAATAATATTAATTAAATACGCTTCGTTTTAGAATTTTTTAATGAAACATATATTAAAAATAATTAATTGTTAGACGATATTGAAAATACTGCTTTCTGTTGAAGAATTCAATTAAATTTTCTAAAAGAATGAAATTATTCTATAAGCAAAATGTAGCTATAAAAATTGGAGTTAAAAATAAAAAATAAATATTTTGAACATGAAAAAAATAAAAATTAATCATTCTAGAAAAATAAATTAAAGGTATATGAAAGATGGAAATATTATTGAACTCATGCGTTTTTTTTCTGAGAAACAGACAAAATGTAAAAATTATAACGTAAAAAATATAATTTTACAACAATAATTAATGGTGGTATATATATATATATGTATATATATATATATATATATATATATATATATATAGAATTTACTTCACTTATATTTTGCTGAATGTCTTGTTCTGATATTTTCTCATTTCCATAATTATTTGTATTTTTCATTTTATTCTTTTATTGCAAATTTATAATTAAATTTTATTTTTCTTCAAATACTTTAAAACTGTGGGAATTGTCATTTTAATTATATAGAACTTTTAAACACGTCTTAACAATGATTTGAATTTAAACCTGAAAACTTATGTTAGAGTTTCTTTTAAAATTTATTTTAGCTTAAGCATTTGAGATTTAAATTGTCATTTTATTATTTCAATTGAAAATTCAAGAAAATTAAAATTTCAAATAATCGTATGTAATGCTGCATTTAGATTTCATAAGTGTAAAAAATAAAAAAAGGTACCATTATTTATACTTAATCTAATATAGCATATATATATATATATATATATATATATATATATATATATATATATATATATATATATATATTATATATGAATTAAAATAACAATAATTATTATGTTGTTCAGAGAGTAATTTCATTTTTTGCAGATATTTCCGATATAAAAGGCGATTTTCTTTAGGCGCATTTATTTTTATTATCTATATTATCTATATATATTATATATTATTATATATATTATCTATATCTTCCAAACGATAAGGAACAATGCAGTTTTTCGGCTAATTTGCAGATGAATGAACGTAGAAACACCAAATTTAGATTACATGCGCACAAAAAATGTCTGTTTTGATTGCACCATAGAAGCTTACATACAAAACACGCATAATGTGGAAGAAGAAAGTAATATCTCTGTAAAATTTAATTCTTGGAAAAAAAAGAATAATCACAGTTTTGTGTAGTACCATATCATAGAAGCATAGCAAATAAAGAGTGTTTACTCGGGATATTTCCTCTTCTAGCTAGAAAGCATTTGCGGCATCGACTTTTTATGCTGTCATTTTGTCGGTAATCGAGATGTGAAGTAAATACATGATATTGAGTAAGCTGTCTTACAGACTTTAGAGGTGAACTTATAACATCAACCTGTATATCAAGCCTGTCCCACAAATGCACTTTTGTAATCATATCGCGAGATCGAGCTATCTATTCTATTCTTTTGAAACCAAGACCCTTGATGTATTCCACAACTACAGCTCGATGTGGTTGTGCGTTATCATCCGACAGAATAAAATAATTTCCGATTGCACAGGTACATGGGCGTACATATGGATCAATATTCTCATCCTGATATCTTACAGTTCTCGATCCTGATACAATTCCTCTTTGGAATTCATGAAGGCCAATGTGACCACCGAGTGCAAACTCTGCCCAAAAAGTTATATCCCCATTGTGGTAACAGTGAAATTTCCTTAATGGATTGATGATATAGGTTAGAAATTTACTGTAGTCCTGAATCACTCTAATAATTCTGAACTAATCTGTAAAAAAAGAAATCCATCGCTGCCTAGTCCAAGAAATATGTTCTCTTGCCCAAGAAAAGCGGACCTTTCTCTGTCATCTGGTGAAGGAAGAGTAAGATATAATTGCTTTGCGCAGAAGCCAGTATGGAGAAAACGTATTCACATTGTACACAAGTAGATATTCTTCTCTTTGATGATACAGAGTGGTCTGCAACAAATTACGACTAAGAAATACTTCTCTCTTTCTTGTGCAACTATATATAAAATCATTTTATGCAGGTGTTGTAGTTCCTGGAAGGTGGCTTGGAGTATGTCTTCTGGATATAGAACTTTGGTCTGATATTGATTCCAGAGACGGTGAATGACACTGAGAGACATATTGAGGAACATATGAGTAGAATCAGCCTTTTACATCCTCATTTCCATTCATCCTTCCACAATCCACTTTAAAGAATTGGGCAGAAGGCTTCTTTAAAACATCGCTGGACACAACTGACGAATCTGCTAACAAAAGCCTGATGTTTGCATTATTATTATACAATATTATACATCCTTATTTGTTATCATTATTGCATATTATATTATTATTTTTTTATTATTTCAAATGTCTGATGTTTGCATATTTTTTTCACTCTTATATGGTATTTTCTAGCAAAAAAGCTGTATCTAGCGTTTTCGGATAACATTACATAAGTTCATTTTTTACCATTTATATAAGCTATAAATATTTATTGCTAAAATCATTTTTATGGGGATTTTAAAAAGCATATTATTTCTTTACTTTTGAGTCCAGTATACATTGTTTTAATACCATTTTCTATCTTTCTGGCCGTAGTCTGATTCCACTCTAATAAAATATTTAATTTTGGTGGCAAAAACCTGATACAGGGGATTTTTAATATCATCATGTGAAGTACAGATTCTACTGTCTATTGTAGATCGGAAGAAAAATAATCAGAAAGTGCCAAATTTGGAAAATGTGATGGGATTGGTGGTATATCCTGTTAAAGTTGTAGGAGATTTTCACGAGTTTAGAAAGTTAGATGAGGTCTTGCATTACCTTGATGAAACCATATCTATTGAACAATTCTTAGTATTCTCTATTCTAGAGAAATATAGAGTTTTTCCATGGGTGATAATACATTTTAAAAAATTGATCATTGTTTTATCTAGTAAAATATATTAAAAAAGACGATGATTTTAAAATTATACCAAAATTTTAATGATTACCTGCTTCTAAATGGTTTGATCTTGATGATTTTAAGATTAACATTGTTGTCGACAGCTCATTTGTCGTTACCATTCACTGCTAAAGAAGCACATTTTTGAAGCTGTAAATTATAGGCTGTGAAAATTAATAATTACTTTATTGTTAGAGAAACAAATCACTGACATCAATATGATGATGCCAATTACTTTCCGTATAAACATGAGGAAACCATATGTTGGACTTTGATTTGAAATTAAAGTGTTTCAAATGTTAGTGAATGGTTGAATTTGATTAATTTTTAATCTGGTATGTTTTGAGATGTGTTATTATCTGATTTGCATCGGTTAATTTCTTCACTGAATTTTCATCATTTATTGAGTTTTAACGAGCCCTTAGCAAATTTAAAATATCAAAGTTGCTTGGTAGAAATTTTGCATACCTGTTTTTGTGCTAACCTTTTATCGATATATCTATCATATATAACGGATATATTTTTCTTGTTAATGTAGAATTTCTTCCTTTTCTATAAAAAAAGCAAAATAGGACAAAATGTCGTTTCTTAATTTCCATGTTTAAAAGGAGATCAGCAAAACACAATTGTGTAGAATAAATAAAACCTTTTATAAACAATCCTTGATAGCTTAGATACCAAAATACACTCAAGAACACTGAAAAGGGCGCACACAAAGGACAGCTTTGGATTGAAACGAAATTATTAAATTTCGTTTCAATGCAGATAAGAAATGAGACAATGAAAGAAATAGAGGAAAATACAACGGAAAAAACGCAACATGGATAACGCATCTGACCAACTCTAACTACCATATATGACCAAACAGTGTTCAGTAATGAATTAATATCATTTTGCATTCAGGAAATACGTCCACAAATCTTGAATAGCTACAACCAAATTATTTGCATTGTAAGAGGACAGCATCTGGTGTTTCGGTTGATCCCACACATGTTCAATAAACGAAACTTTTTGGGATAGGACAGGCCATTTAAGGGTCTGAGAAATATAGAGAAACTGGGAATGCATGAGGACGAAGATTTTCTTGATGTAAATTTATTCCTGTGATTCCATTTAGAAAATTTCCCACAAGGATTTGAACAATATATTCTACATAAAGCTGACCTGTTAAAGTCCCACGTATCACAATAATATTGGATCGGCAGATATATGCGATGTTCTCTAGATTCTTATACCTGCTTTATATACGATAATTTGGGTGGGATTCTACCATTCACAAGGGGAGTTTCACAAACGTTGAAGGATGTAATATGTTTGTAGAATGATTCGATATTTTGCACTGAATACCATGTATTACCATTCTATATCATTCGACATCGCTATAGCTTGGCATTGTTGTAGACAGAGCCCTTGAAATTTTGCGTTAAAATTCGCACATGGAAAGCGCAATTTAATTGCATATTTATTTCTATAATGCACCTGGAAATAGTTTGAGGAACATCTGATAACACCAGTAGTCTTTGCATCGTGGAACGAGTTCCGTGAATAATTGCCACATAATCTGTAAATCATTTCATCTCATCGTCTTCAGGATGGCCCCTTATCAGTAAATGACATTCAAAAATACTACATAGTATTCATTTCTTCCAACATGTTCTGACGGCCTACTTCGAACATTGTACCTGACTAGCAACATTTACTTGCAGTTTTCAGACCTTTTGTAAACTCATTTAACTGCGAGAAATGTCTTTATATATTTACCTGGAAATGCTCATTTCATTAAATCCTCTTACAAACAGAATTATAGTCCTCACATTTTTTATAATTTGAATACACATGACTAGCATTCTATTTGCAGCAACACTGAAGGCTTAGTGGTCAAGTGAATTTGAACTAAACTAAGATAATTTTTGCATATGGGATTTCTTTGAACATGTATAAATTTCGTATTTTTACCTTTTTTCCTTGTTGATGTGTTTTTGAATGTATACAATGATTATGTTATTTAAGCATGGAAATGTGTCTGAAAATATACTATTAAGTACCCTGTACGCAAAAAAAAGAAATTATTTTCTTAATGATTGGTTGTATCCATTTATCTATCATTTTCTGTTGAACTGTTTCTTTTCTTTATAAATTTAAGAAAAAATAATTCATGAAAAAGGCAAAATGTTTTTATACAATACTTTAAATATACTGTTTTTTGTTTCATGCAAATATAATAAAAACAAGAAAAAAAAAGAAACTTGATATTCTTTGTAACAAATTAAAAATATTTTATATATTTATTTACTAACAAAGATAACAAAAATTAGATTTTTTAAGATGTATGAGATTAAAAAAACTTTAATTTCATAAGTTCTTGTAATTATCATTTATAATCGTTGCAGATAAACTGAAAAAAATGCTATTATTATAGCAAATTCTGTTTTAATATTCTCTAGGCACTAATATATTTTTACAAAGTAATAATAATAGAATTGAAATTATCCAGAGATTCATCACGGCATTTGAATCCATCATGAATAATTGCGCGAACAATCTGTTCTGGCATTATGAACGATTAAACGATGGCTTAACCGCTAGTGATCGATACGAGTTGGTGGTAATGAGTTGTGGCAGTGAATGTTATGGAATTGATTGGGCACTATTGTAATTAATGGCAGTGTCTCAGAATAAAGAAATGATTATTTGAATTTTACACATGTTTATTATAAAGTATTAGCAATTAACTTCTAAATAAAATTGATGAACTGTATTTTAGTGTTGTTTCATTAAAATTTATATTTTTATTGCATAATATTTCTAAAGAAGTAAGAAAATATATTGAAATGAAAATATTTGCAAATTAAATTAGAAAACAAATATTTATCATTTTAATGCAATTGAAAATAAGTTTTCTGAAAGATAGATCTTTTTCGAGGAAACTTAATATATTTTTTCTAATTGTGTGTGTGCATTGGAAATCAGTTAAAATTTTATTTTTTAATTAAAAATAGTCCTTCTAAGAACTTTTTCTTAATCATATGATCTTTGCTTTTCCAATATCTGCTCAAAAAGGAAAGTTTTGAAAAAAAAGTCATTCTGTATATTTTTCTTAAGCTTATGAACTTTGGTATTTCCGACGCATACACTAGATTTTAGTCAAGTTCTTACAGTTTACTTCCATATATTATTCTTTTATTCTATTTAAATTATGTATTTCTATCTATGTATTTCTAATCATATGTATTTCTTTTATTCTATTTACAATTTAGAACATTTATTTACGTGGCAGAGTAATATATTGGTATAAAACAATATTCTACTAAATGGAGCAACATGTTTCATAAAATTTATTATTGAATTAAAATCGAAATAAAAGTAAGAATATTAAAAGCCAAATGAAACTGAAATTAATTTCCTTATTTAAGATAAAATAGGAAACTTTTGAGACCTTAAAAACATTTATGCAAGTTTTTTTAAAATAGAAAACGTATATAAAAATAAAATATGTAGATATTTTAATAGACTAATGATTTAATTGCATTTACCAACTTTGATAAAAACTTAAATTTCAAATAAAAATTCTTAAATTTCCAACATTTTTTTAAAAATCTGAATAATTTAAAAACTGTATAGTAATCTATATTCATTTTCAAATATCAAAATTCTAATTTAAAACAAATTAAATCCAGATTTGAGCATAGCTATCATCTATACATGATATATATATCATTATACATTTAAATATAAAGTATAAAATTATCGAAACAGTAACTCCTTTAATAAATTTATTTCAAATGGAATTTACTTTTTAAAAATATTTACATATAAAGAAATTTATCTATTTTTTACAGTTTTATGATAGAAATAAATAACTTTTGTTGCTCTGAATGACTCTTACAACTCCCATACACACCATCTTTTGTCACTTTTGCTTTATCCTGTCGTGGAAAATCAAATAACAATATCCAAAAAAAAAGAAGAAAACAGCTACATAAGCTGTTTTGACAGGGTATGTCAGTCTCTATAGCATCCCGATTTTCGCTTTAACACGCATTCAGTCAACGGGAAAAAGTACCAAGTCGTTATCTAAGTAGTATAACTCACATCAACATTAAAGGTATAGAATAAAAGAAAATAGAATCATACCAAAACAAAATGATACTAAGACATCACTGCAGAACTGCTAGAGTGAAAAGAAAAATGGCATCTCAATACTGCTAGTATAGCAAGTCACGGCTACAGCTTCAAAGGATAAGGCGTTAGGAAATAAAAAAGAAGCACAAGAAATAATAAAATGTGCCCAACCAATCGGCCGATGGCTTGCCATCAAAAAGTGACCGCTGTTTGGCAACAGCTTTCCAGATAGATAGGAGATGCCAATAATGCTACTGAAGAACTAATGACTATTCGTGTACGAGATTTCCAGAATGAAAAAAACCTTGATTTGTTTTGGTAGATACGTATAGATATATCAGGAAGGCAATAGCCAAAGAGACTCGAATCTGACAGGAGCATAGATTACTGATAGTTAATACGGTACTCAGTGTCCCCTAAAGAGGACTTTTTGAGGTTCGATGTGCTATAATTTATCTGAACATATTCGGAAATGAGTTTACCAGACAGAGTATTTTTAGATGTTTTATCCTACTGTGGATGTAACAAAGTTTAATTTATTTCCATAGGAAAAAATTAGATGGGAATTGTTCGTGAGTCATGTGATTGCATGTCTATTTAATAAAACTGAATCTAAATCATATTTTTTCAATGCTTATGCTTTAGTGTAAAGAATTCAAAAATAAATTAAAACATTTTAATTTAAGTTTTAATGAAGCAGAATACTTTTCTGTGTGATTTCAGGTTAATTTTATTGAAGAAGTTCTCATTATTTAGTATAGTACTTTTAAAAGATAAAATATATATTTTTTTACTTTTAAGAACTTAAAATATATTACTACAGGCACAGATATGCATATAGAAATATTAAAAGAAAATAAATATTTAGTGAAAAAATACATTAAATATGGAATCTCAGTTAAGAAGAAGAAATTGCGGAGAAATAAATTTTGCATTACATTTCAAACTTCCTATTGAATGTATGTATCATTATGCAATATTAGTTAATAAATTTTCAGTGGAATGACAGCCTTTGTGGGGGCCAAAACCTACAGTGCCTATTACAGTTTTCAAGACCAAAAAGGTGAGAAGTAGCTGTCTTACTCAGGTTGTCAGTTTAACGCAAAATACCTGTAGTTTTTACTTCCTAAACACCTTGCCCAAGCTGTTTCATCGACCCACTGAAGGTATGAAAAGCTGATTCAACCTTGCCCATTCTGAGGATCAAACCATGCTAATGAGCTCTGAGTACTTCCATTACCGTTCAATTAATATTAATTAAGGCCCTACAAACAATTATGTGAATATATAAATACAATTTATTATAAAATTTTATTGCAATAATTCGATACCTTAATCATTCGTAATCGCTTGAAAATTTTTATATGTTTACTCATATTTTCAAACTACTTAAAATACATAAAATCAATCATGAATCAAAAATTTTAATAAATTAAAGTTTAAAAGATAATATACAGAGAAGATGTAATTTGACACATACCGTTTTACAATTAACTTTGTGATATTCAAAATACATAGTTCTTATAAAAAGAAAGTAATTTTTATTCAATTCACCGTGTCTATTGTTTCAATATTCATCGTCATAAGGTATAATAAAAATTAACCAAATATTAAAAATTAGCAAATATTGTATTTATTTTTCATAGTACAGCATATATAAAGAAAGTTATGTTGTTATTGTTATGCTGTGTGTAAACCTATAGAGCAAAGTTAATAATATAATTTCAAAAAATAATTCGCTACGTCATTGTTCCGAAAACATAATATTCAGTAATAATATTTTAAAATTTACTTCAGTAGATTAAATATCATATGTGTTTTCTTATGCATCGTACTGTATACATATAAATCCTTAATAAAATATTTTCAATACTATAATTTAAATTTTTGCTGTAACCTAAATAAAATTAAGATTTAATATAATTATTGTCATAAACGTTGCCTATTATTGAGAAAAACTGTATCATCAGTTTACCAATAACTTAACCACTAATACAATGTTTTCAACGGGTATTTTTCTAAAAATATAATGTAAAAGTATCAATTGTTGATCCAGATAACTCCTTAACTTTAGAAATGCAGTTAGGTCATTCAGTATATTGCCAATTTAATAATTTAATTTATCAATTATTTTTATTCATCATTAATAGTTTTATACTATTAATATATAATAGAAATTATATTAATTAACATAATATTATACACAATAATTATACACTACCAAATACAATTCTAATATAATTTTTACTCACAGTGCTACTAGGGTAAAAAATATAATTCTAAATATTTAAACAATATATAAAGAAATGCGTTCGAAATGATAGTCTGTATAAAATGGGAGAAGAGAGACTGGTTTTAATAATTAGAGAGTTAAATTTTATAAAAATTCAAAATTTTTATTTAATTTCTTTCCAAAATCAAATATATTTTATTGTTTCAATTATACATTCAATGATTTACAACAACTGCAAATAATTTGGATATATGTGTTGATAAAAAGAGAGACGTTACTTTTAGTATGTATTGAAATTCATCCCATTGTTAAGATAAAATTATTTTATTTCACAAAAAGTTTTAGATCTTTTAATAAAAAAAAATCAAGTAAACATTGTTGACAATTATAGAATATATTAATTTTCAGTAGATTTCCCATATTTATGAAACCAATTAAAATAACATTCATTACAACAGTTTATTACATGATATAAATAAGTAAAATTTCGAGGTAAATGAAATAAGTCATATATTTTTAAATAAATAATTAAATGAAGTAAGTTTACACTGGAAAAAATTTTTTGAAATCTCAATATCGCATAAACATATAGGGAACCACTTATTTTTATATTCAAAACCATTTACGTTTCCGAACTTATTGTAGCATATATTTTAAAATCCTCTCTAAGCTATAATTTTGCTTTACAAAGAAAGAAAACAATAATGCTATTAAGAAAGTTCAAATTTTATTTGTTTGTTTTCATGAGGGATTTAACAATCTAGGTTGGAAAGCAATTATTACATAAAATTTATGTAATAAAATTTTAAAACAAGTTTTCTTTTTTTTTATTCTAAAAAATGAAATATAAATATGTAAATTTAAGTGTTCTAAAGATGTCATTAATAATGCGCAAATTAAAAGAGAATTTCATATAATTATAAAAGATTTATATGAGAAAGATAAAATTAGTAACTTGAAGCAACTGACTAAATTTCATGATTGTTACTAAACAGAATTTATTCATTCAAAAAAGGACATGATTAACAGTTAAAATTATCATACATAAATCTATCTAGCTCAAGCCCAAATGAAGACCAAATTCAAATGCTGCTCTGCGATTATTAAAAAACTCCATGGATTAAAATTATAAAGAAGATTAAATGAAATTGGCTTAAGATTCCTTGACGTGGAAGGCCACTCAGAAAAGTATTATTTTATTGATGAATATCAACGACGTTTTGATGTCTCAGATAGTAATATTTATTATTTTTAATATTTATTCATGATTCACGAAAGAAGATTGATGATTCACAGAAAGCACAGCATTTCTTCAGATCAGATGAAATTTCAGTATTTTGATAATATGAGATTTGTGATGATGTCAGGAAAGATTTTATATATTATCATATACGGCAATCGCAAGAGTTTCTGAGAAAATAGACTCAGTTAATATTTTTTTATTTTTATTCAACGCCTGTCCTTGGTATTTTTTCCATTAATCAACGAGCAGACCAATAAAAAATGAACAAGTATAAAAACAGGAATAAAGTTCTTCAGTAGCCTCAAAAGAGTTGTCAGTCATAAACTTTAAAACTTCAACGCAGTTCTTGAAGTGAGCAGCATCCATATCATCATGATTGCACAATGGACAAGGAGCAGAGTCCATTACACCTATTCGATGCAGATGCCTTTGTAGATAGTCATGTCCAGTTGTCACCCGAAAACAAACGACACCAACAGCTTGTGGTAAGGAGCCAGGGATTTTATTGTTCATATCAAGTAGAGTGTTCCATTGCTTGTCCATAGCCGCATCAGTATAAAGGGAAACTTTGTCATACTTTATTTTACTAAGGATAACCCTTTTGATGTTACACAAAGGCAAAAGGAAATTTTGTTGGATCATAAGGGAACCCGCTTTCGCAAGACTGTAAGCCTGCTCATTTCCAAAAACATCGCAGTGGCTCGGGATCCATTGAAGAGCAACGCGGTCCTTGATTTCAATGAGTTTGTGTAACTTCATTCTCCAAGAGTTGACTAGTGCATTATTATTATAATTTAGATTACTAAGCAAAAGAATTATAGCTTGTGAATCAAAAAGGAAAACAATTTTTGATCATGGATGCTTCTTAATTTATCAATTGTATGAGCTATAACAGCAAGCTCGCCATCAAAATTATTGCTGTACTTCCTTACAGGGCAGCTAATACTAAAATTATTTAAATACACTCCAGCACCAGGATTTTTATAGCATTCTCCACAGAATTTTTTGTGTAAATATTTTGCCAATCCTCAGAAGGGTATCTGCTACGAATCGTGGCCAGAGCAGCACTTTTCATTTCATTCCATAGTGTGTACTGTTTTTTAACTCCCCATACAAGATCTAGATGTACCTCCAACCTATATATCTCTACAACGGGATTCCATTTCCCTGGAAAAATCTGGTGATCTGGAGTAGGGATATCATAAGTGTCAGTTAATATAAATCATATAGCCCTAGTGTTTTCTTTCTTTTCAATTAACTTTTAAGAGAAACAAACAAATTTTTAAGGATTATGTGCCCTGACATTCATTAAAATCAATCAAAAATTGATTCTGAAAAGAACTATAAAGATCTTAATGTGATCAATCTCCGTATAAAATCTTTCAATCCATAAAGCACTTAATTTAATCTTATGCAGATAATTGTCAGTGTGATTCTGTGCATGAATTTAAAGAAGTTAACATGTATAAAAAGTTAAAGATACCAAAACATAACTTGCTAAAATCTTATAACTTCAAAGAAAAATCATAAACATAATGTGATCTAGAAAAATGGTAGATCTATAATAGCTTGATTTTGTAAAATAGTTAAGTCAATGTCTTATAATTTTGAAGAAGAAATGTGAATAGAAAAAAATGAAGTTATTTGTAAAATATTTAGAATATTTGAATCTTTTCAAAATAAAAAATGAATTTCATTTATCTCTACATTAATGTTATTCAATTAAAACATATCATTTATCATAAAATACAAAAGTATAATATTTTTGCAATACCTTGTAATATAATAATTGAGTTTCAAGAAAAAATATTCTCTTCTTAGCATCATTATTCAAGAAATAATCGTTTCATTGCAAAACTTTTAAAAATATTTGTATAGACAGGTTGTGTGCGTGGAAATTTCATCTCAATGTTGCTTATTTAATATCGAAAGGAAGCTTCTCTCTCTCTTCGAACACTAAAATAAATAATTTTGATAAGATGGTAGAAAAGAATTGCGATCATGTTTCAATTCTTTGGTTTCGTTATTCGTAGAAATAAAGACACTAATGATAGTTCTCATGAATTATGATGTGGATAAAATATAAAACTATATGTTCTTATCATTCAAAGAAATTCTTAAATAAGGCCGTCTAAATCTTTCAAAATGTAAAATAAACAAATTATTGATTTTATTTAAGAACAAAATGCTCAGACGCATTTTAAGAATGAGAAACTTTAATAGAGTTAAGGATTGTCCTGAGATGAGATAAAATTAATTTGGGTGGTTTCTGACAAAGAGTGGATTGTTTCTAAATAATTTTACTGGAAAATGTATTACTTATCTGTCCTCATACAGCTGTAAATGTAGTTTGTATCATTAAGATATTCTAAATATAATTGCTTGGAAAATTGCCTTCAAAAATAAATTCATTTTTGAAATTGGATTATGTTATTTCACCAATTGTTTTAATATAGTTATGATTTTTCAAAGCACTGTTTCATCATGCAGTAGTTGACATTCATTCTCTTTATATAAGTCGTCTACACAAAACAAAATCTTAAACGTCATGGATTTTTTACTCACACGGTAAAAATGCTATTTAATACATAAAGGAAAATATCTTTCAAATTTTAATAAAATCAATTTAATAATCATGTGAATATTGATAATTTTACAGTCACATTTATTTTAAAAATTGATAATTTTCTTGTTTTGGTAAAAAAATAATATTTTTCACTCGCAAATTTGGTCATATGTTTCAAAACTAAAAAAAAAAAAAAAAAAAAAAATTGTAAATGAAGAATTTTAATGTACTATGAAAAAATAGCAAAATATTATTATAATCTATAGAAAAAAATTAAAGAAGTTTTTACTGTATTTTGAACCATAAAAGAAAAGTCAAAATTAAAATTGTAAACTAACTTCAGTACATACTTTATGAAAAATCAAAGCTTCTATAAACATTATAAATATAATATAATTAGTAGTATTTAGTATTACATATTACAAGCTCACATTTACTTTGATGAAGTTTTTTACCCATAAATTTAATATATATATATATATATATATATATATATATATATATATATATATATATATATATATATATATATATATATATATACATATATAATTGATTTCAAAAATTAATTCCAATAAAGAAGATATTTTTTAAATATTTACTTGATTATTGGAATGAACAATTATATGAATAAATATATAAATATGTATGTGTAAATATATATTGAAAGATGAGAAATATAATAGTAAAATGGTAGAATTCCTTTTGTGTGACAGTTGAAAAAATATTTTATAATGTAAGCAGGTATAATAATCTACAAAAATTAAATATAAGATAATACTACAACATAATTAAAATATTAAAAAAATTGTTCAAAGTATCCCTAAAATAGGCTGATTTCTTGTAAAATTAAATTACAGAAGTCAGTTTAAGAATTATGCAATCATAAGTTGTTTGAGGAATTTTGAAATACACACTTTTTTTAAATAAAATCTTAAGTATTAAGTAATTCGTGAATGGAATAAATCTCTATCATTTGAATTAAGAGGAAACACAAAATGTTCTTATGCTTTGCTACTTAAAAATATTATGGTTAATTTCTTTAAAAAATAAGTATCTAAATGATGTATATAGATACATGTCAGACACAGTAGTTAAAAATTTATTTCCAAAAATGTTATTGATTTCTTAGTATCATATATTATCAATATAAAACATAAACTCAATACTGATTGTTGCTTTAAAAAATTAATAAAAATATTTTAATTTTTTTTCAATTTATAATTAACAATTTTATATCTTTTATATTTGTAAATTCCGTATAGGTTTAATTGAAAATGTCTATAAATGTGTATTAAATATTCATTTTTTACCATTTATGTTGATTGGAAATAAATTTATGAAATCATTATTAGTAATTCCTTCAAATAAAACTTTTTTTTAAATTATTTTTTGCGAAGAGACAAAAATAACATTTTCTTAGATAAAGACAGTAAAAATATCTATTTATAGCATTGTTTGCAAATAAATAAACATTTGCTCACGAGTGGCATTCCTTTGAACTGCCATTTCTCCCCTATGAAAATGAAAAGAAAAGTTGAATTCATCGATAAGTTATTTTCTCTCTAAATATTGACATTTCGTTACTAGAAGATTGTGTTTGTTTGTTGTTTCCTTAATGGAAAAAGAAGGACTTTAAATTTCTATTTCCAAAGGTCATTCGTTGGTGGTAGAAGCAAAAGAATGAGACACATAAAATCTTATTTAGCAGATTTTTTTTTGCGATTGTTGAAAAAACTGCTGAAAATTCTGAGACGAATGAAAAGTTATGTCAGTGCAATTCAGCGAATCAATCACACTTTCTGCATTTTTCTAAATTCATTTTACATTGTTATTTTCTAACACAATGCTCGTATTGAGAAACTATTTTCTTCATACATGTTATGTTATTCAAGAATTTTAATGGAACAAAAAGGATATTTAACGACTTATCGTGCCATATTTCTTGTTGAAAACGATAGAATGGGTGAATTTAATCATGTGGTTATGGGATTACAATTTGCAGTCGTATTAAGAAAGTTAAAAAAAATTCATAACAAATCCTATTTCTGTAAATCACTCATTTTTAATAAAATGGAAATAACCTCATATATTTATGTTCTGAACAAACTTATTTTCTGAAGATGATGGTGTTAGAGATTAGTTCATATAAATTTTACATAAAGTATTAATTTTAGTGTAACTTTTAAAATTTAAATTTCATTTAAAATGAAATTATTAAATTCTAAAACAAATGTGTAAATATTTATTTGATTACAAATAATTTAAATTAATTTTTAATATATTAACTTAATTTCAGATTAAAACCAATGCATTCATTTGTTACTTAAGATCATAAGTTGAAATTGCAAATTGATATGTAGTCTTATTAGAAATATCAGTAGATGTTGAAAAGTCGGAGTTGTATATTACAATATACATATCTATGAAATATATTGATGCACTTTTTTTCGGAAAAATAAGGTTGAGAAACGAAAATTGACACTTTAATTGAAATATGTATTTATGATTTTTGCAGAGCACAATAGAAGAATTAACTTTTATTTAGTTTAAAGAGGTCAGTTATTTTTCAATTGTTTCAGTTTACGTAATTTAAAATGAAATCGTTTACTTTTGGTTTAAGCTTAACATAGAGTTTGTATATTCTAGAATATATGAACTGTA